>OZ017773.1:11790651-12287856 GCA_963969385.1 Philonicus albiceps
CCTTCGTCCATCAAGTCCTCTCTGGTTCGATTGACTGTCCCGAGTTCCTACACAGCATATCCCTTAAAACTAACCCTCGGAATGTTAGATCTTTCCCCACATTTCGCCTCAAAAATCATCGCACTAATTATGGTCACTCCGAACCCTTCACTACATAGAATGCTGCGCAAGGCCAACAGCTCTACTCTCTACTGTTTTCGACTTCCATATGGACAAAACATCCCTCAAGCAAGCTCTTTATTCACCGAACCCACCCCCAAACTAACCCTTCCTGCATCCCCGCTAATATTTGTCTATTTTCGTTGCTTAATATAATCTACAATAGTTTTACTTTTAGTTTTTAATCACATACTGTAGCTTGCATTAAGCGAACTGAATAAATAAATAAAACATGTCGGTGAAATGAAATTTTCAAAATTTTAAATTGAAATATTTCGGAAAAGTGACTGACAGAAATGTTTACGAAATAAAAAGATGCAACTGATAAAAGTAAATAGGGACATTTTCTTATGGGGGGAAAATAGTGTGGAAAAACTTGATCAACAGGATTAAGTGTAAACATCAAATAGGTATGCGAACATTTTTCCAGACAAATGCGTTCCCAATCTCACACTACTTTTCATTTTTGATCTGACGAAAACGTTTTCGTAACATTTAATGAAAATCGTTGCGGAAATCAATCTGTTCCTGTACTCTATATGATATAAATAAGCAAAACTATGCTTGAAGGCTCAACAAATAATTCGAATAAAGGACAAGACAATCGGCGACAAGAAAAAAACCTACTTTAAAAAGATCCCCGTATACAAAACTCTAAAAGTACCATCATTCGATCATGCTGGCGTACGTGATCAATGCACAAATTTTATGTTTTGGGGCCAGTTTCCAACATGGGTAAATGGAAACGATAAAAAAAAAGCGGCGCTATTCTTGTGTGTGAACTGAGAGACCCATAAGTGAATTCATCGCGTATCGCCTGCTTTCCGTTCGTTTACAATTTATACCTGTAGATCAAAGCTGCCATCATAAAAACCCACGGTGGCGTGATGACGATCAAGATAGATTCAGATTCAGACTCAGACTCAGCCGCCAATCCGACTGTTACTTCAACTCGTAGTACGGCTAGATTTTGTTGTATGCACGCCGCCAGTTGTTGATAGGTCGGTTGGCTTGAGTGGAAATTTCCGTTCACAGCTTGAACGATCAAATGAATGTTTCTGTAGCTTCTTGTTTTATTTTCGAAGAAAATTTCGCTTTTAATAAAATATGCTTCGATGTACAAATATGAGTTTTGGAGCAATTGACTAACAAATACGTACCCGGTGTATGTCAGGTTTATCAATTCTTCAATTTAGAAATGTACAAAAATATATGTAACAACAAAGTAAAACATTTAGATAGATATTAATCAAAATGCCTACGGTTTTACTTTCAAAATGGGAAAGAATTGTATTTTGGTTTAACAAACTTTATACTTAAATTTAATAGCGAATGAACTCTTGTTTGTTCCTCAAATAAACAGAAATAAGTTTTTGTGGATAGAGCAATGGATGAGCAGAGTATTGCGATCAAGACAACAAGCCAATGTCATCAGTGCGGCTATTGCTCGCTATCCCTGCCACAGAAAACAGAAAGAGCCGAAACAACCATTTCTACTTATGACTTTTGTACTTTAAAATTATATGGTAAGTACGAATTATGAAGAGGTAAATTTATTATCTACAAAACACCATAAACCTATGCCGAATCTGGCAAAAAAACCATTGGACGATCATGTTACACTTGGAGGAAGGTAATTGAATTCATGGCAAACGAAAATGTGTTGTCTTCCTCAAATAAGCAGAAATAATTTTAAATTTACTGCCATATAATTCGCACTTACACAATTTTAAAGTAAGTCATAAGTAGAATTGCTTATTAGGTACTTTCGGGTGTCTGTGGTAGGTACAATAACCCATAGCCGCATTCGTTGTGTCTATCGAAACAATCCGTTCATAAATTTTTTGAAACTTGCTTAAGCCTCAAAAAATTATTTCTCCTTATTTGAGGAAGACACAAAAGTTTCACTATCTAAAACATCATCGACTTAAATTTAAATTGCACGCATGTACATATTTTGTAAATATCAAACATATTTGACATTAAATGTTTTAAAACTTTTTATTATAAAAATATGTCCTTAAGTAAGCAAAGTATTTATTTAATAAAAAATTAAATATCATACCAAATCGATCTTACAATACATAGTGTTACAGCAACAAAACGTTTATACATATTTTTTTCTACACGTATAAAAGAAACTAGAACTAATTAGAAATAAATTTAGAAAACAATGTCTGCGATAATTTTCCACAAAGCTCTTTTTGATTTTGTTGCACAAGAGAATGAAATATGGCAGTGAACTATTTTGTTCTGCTTTAATTTTGCATTATCTAATACATATTTCAAAAATTTCAATTTCGATAAACATTCATTCTAAGTAAACATAAACAAGCTATAAAAAGTTAAACCCAATTATACTGATCAGCAAAACTATTGGCTAGGCTAGTTTTATAGAATATTGGAAAACAAAGTATTTCAAAAATTCGCCCATCATTTTAAAGAAGGTACAAAGCTACTAAAAACATTCCACGTCAAAATGATAGTATACCCATTGTTAACAAAAATTATCAGGATATAAAAGAAGATATTAAGAAACTTAACACATTGCCGCCGGTGGTCTTATTTTCAGTTCAAGGTATCTAAATCATATTTTTTTCCATCTGTCGGCATTGTTATGAATATAATCGCATATCGTTCATTCACTTTAACCAGCGCTCTTTCTTTTGAATTTAGAAAAGCAAATAGCTCTCACTGATGATAGACTTGCGGCGATCAATTTCAGAGTAAGAACGCTAATATTCGATATTTGGATTCTTAAAAATCTTTCTTGTCCTATTGTGTATGTATTACCCGTGGTACAAGCAGATCGATGTAACAGTCCTCCGTGTACCACTAGTGGTTCATGCCGGCGGGAACATGTTAAACGAATATTATATTATCATTTATCTGTTTTATTCCATATTTTCAAAAAAATTACCATGTCAAAAACAGCATACATTATTAAATTTATCTAAATTTATACCAAATTATTATAAATTATTTTAGAAATCCAAAAAATTACGGAAAGAAACAAATTCCATGGGAGGGATGTTAACATAATCCACTAAATTTAGAAATGCTCAAAAAATTATTTAAAAACTTGAAAGAAAGAAAAATTTTCGGAACGGAGGTTCTTTAGGACACTACAGAGAGTCAATTGATTATAATTATAAGTATTATTTTACATTATTTAAACAGACTTCATAAAAAATGGAAATAGTGATTAGATTACTTCTTAATGTATACTAGTGGACCGGAGAAACGTTGTCCTGCCACAGACCGCCTTCTATGTAGACCGCATTTAAATCAACATTGAAAACATTTAATACATATTTTGTCGATATATTTCACGTTATTTTCATTAAATTCATGAAAAAAATATAAGCACGCTGCTAGCAAAGATAGAAATATCAAAATGAATTTCCGCGCTGTGTACTATTAAAAAATTAAATATTAAACAAAATTTTCCTTAACAAAATAACAAAAAAAAAACATTTTTAGATCTCGACAACAACGCTGCCTATTAGATCCAAAAGGATCCTATCTTTCAAGATGGGATCAACCATTCCCACTCATTGAAATCGGTTAGGCGGTTTCGGAGATTAGCGTGTACGAACACAGTAACACGTAATTTATATACATATATATTAAGATTTATTAGTATTTTTTAATTTATTTCAACCCACAAGCGCCCTTTGTTTTGATTTCTGCCATCTTCATACTTTCATATTTCATAATTCTCGATATGAATTAAAAGAAAAGCCCTTAAACATCCAAAAAACACACTAATCAATTTTTTTAACCATCATTTTTAAAAAATAAGTAATTTGGTTTTTGATAATGTAATACTTTTTCTACATACATGGTACAGTAAAACATGTAAACTAGATTTAAGAATTATAGAAAATTTAATACATTTTTACTATATTTTTAAAATAAACATCAGACTTATATGATCTATAACTCAAGAGAAGCGTAAGAGAGCGCTTTAAGAATATTTGTTTTTAAAAAATTTTAGGAGAAACAAAAATAACTTGTGCAGATTAAAAACTTCTTCTCCGGCGTTATAGAAAGAATTAGCAAGCAACGTAATAAAAGGCAAAAAAAACGAGAGTATTTAATTTAAAATCATAAAGATAACGAAAATGCGATAACTATTCAAAATTTTATGCTAAAACTTGTGTAATTTTATGTAAAAGTTATTGTCAGTTGTTATTTGTGAAGCGCTCTGTGCTTTTTAAGATTGACTAACTACAATTTAAAATTTTAACAGAAGAAAACTGTTTTACATATTATTTTAAATTCTGTATCTTTCCTATCCGGAAGCCGATATCTCGGCATATGCATGACTAACTATTTTTATCTCTCCGTTCAAATCTGGTTGCTATACTAGAACTTTTTGTAGCTGAACGATCAGCTAAGATCGTAATGTCAAATTCTATCAGTGAAGTCAAGGAGAAATCACGGCATATACTTATCACAAAACAAACAGTACCCAATTTAATATTACAAAATAATTGTTTTTCACAAAAAAACAATCCTGTTTTTAGTTTCTAAAGATACATATTTTGCCCCATGAAGTTCTCCGAAAAATATTTAAAAATTTCATCACCAATAAATGCACTAAATAGAATATTTGATGCTTCTAAAATAGAATATTTGGTGTATAAAGGCCAAACGTTCCGGTAAATAACAAAAGAAAACGAAAATCTTCGTCCTCCCCCAATTTTAAGATTCGTAAAAACGAAAGTTAAACTGAAAATAAATCTCAAAATTTCCAACTTTGTTTGTCTGGGTTAAAAATATATACCTCTTCCGTAATGTATCTCAGTATCTAATTAAATAGAATTAGCAGTGAAAGCACTTCAAAGCACTTCAGAGCAAAATTGACTGGAGGAACAGTGGTATAAACACATTATGTATATAATTTGAGAAAAAATTCTTTAAAAAAATAAGACAAGGGAAGCTTATTCAATAAAATACCAAACAGTTCGGCTTTCATTTTACGCTTCATTTTATGAATGGATAAACAAAAATTGCATTTTCTGACGAAATTTTGGCACCCACAAATTTAATGTGAATCTAAATTGGCACCTCATCCGAATGGATATGACTTTATTTTTGCGAAAATCTCTCTTGTGCTATTCTTTCTGACGAAAGAAAAGGAAGACTCATCCAAAACAAGATACAAGACATGTTATGCAAATGACCGCTGCTTATTGCTCGCAAAGAGTTGAAATGTTGTTTGCCAAGGTGAGCAATATTTGAAAAAACAAAATAAATAAATAAATAAAATGAAAAGCAACGAGCGGAAAAAATTCAATAGTTTGTATCGACAGCGACCGCTAAAAAGTATTTTATGTTATATCTTGCGGTACCTGAAGCACCAGTAGTAGACAGGTATTTATCGCTTAGTAACAGACGAAACAATTATGAAATATATGACTATAGTGTGGTATAATAATTTTGCTACAGAGCAAACTTTTAGTTTTGAATTGAGGACAGAATTATGGCGAAACACGTTCTCTTAAAAATTTAATTTAGATATTAGTTTCCTGCTAGAATTTTCAACAAAAAGCTTTTGTAAAAGACTTGTAAAAATACATTTGGTAAGAGATAGTTTTCATTTGTGTATCGTTTTCGGTACACGTGGCACGGAACGTGTTAATTTGGCGCCAATTTAATACAGAGATGTTTCAGATGTAAGACCGTTGTAATTTAAAAACTAATTTAAAAAATATCCTATATAGTTAAGTCAGAAAGCTTTTTTCTACGCAAATAAAATATAGAACTTCAAAATAGCGTACCAAAAACAGTGACCAATCTCCAAAAAAAAAATTAGCAAAAAAGTGGAGCTATGAAGGCCCTTTCGAATTCACATGTAAGGTTTTCGAATTGAACTGCTCTAAAATTTTTTCGGAAAAACAGGTAACAGAAACAACTCTATAACTGTACTCACATTTTATGTATACAGAGGTAACTCTTACAGACTACTTATTTGAATTAGTTATGAGTATATAATAAATATATTATAAATTGAAGAGTTAATTTAGATTAACTACTCTACAAAATTCTTTTAGTGAAAATTTAAAAAAGTTTAAGTTTAAGTTTTAATGTTCCTTTTGTGGAAATTTTAATTTATTGAAATTAAAGGCTCCAAATTTTAGCAATATAAATTAAATTTGTAGTTAACGAATTACTGTATCCATATGAAGTTATACGTCTGCTACTATACTGCTATACTATATGCGCGGAGACGTAAAGTAATTGACAGCAACGAATATTTCTACCAGGCACATAATATCTAATGAAATAATTTTATTTCCTTCAGTAATCCCTCTCAGTTAATAAAGCTATAAAGCAAATCTTTAATAAGCATTAAATCGGCTACATCACTCCTACTATGAAGTGATTTAAGGCTTAAATATATCTAGTACTACTGTAGACGTGAGCTACATATTTTCATTTTATGGAAAACAAATCTTATGGAATTCGTTTGTATAAAGATCTTTATTATATATTATAATTACATACCATAATTCACCATTTGATGTATATTCCGTAAAATCGATCGAATTTCTTTTTATTAATACTAACAGTCTTCAGGTTTTACTAATAATAAAATCGGTGTATCGAAAATTTAGCGCTTCATCCAGAAAAATCCCCAAGGTTAATCACTTCTAAGACCCTTGTAATCATACTACAGTTTAATTGATAGTCTAGATGTATTAGGGTTTAAAGCGTTTAAGTCATAACTTTACATTTAGGAATGTTTAAAAAAAATTTTTCATCACATCGCTAAGAAAAATTATTCAGTTCCTTTTGGTGAACTATCTTCAGCTGCGATTATTACAAATTTCGAATAAAATTTTTCAAACCATCCGCAAAAAAGAACTTTTGACATGAGGATAATAGAAAAGCGATATCATTTATTGAATAAAGTAAGAAAAAAGTTGGGCCCAAGTGTCTACCTTGAAGAACACCCAATTTAAGTTTGTTTATCCTTGAAAAACAATTTCCAATTCGAATCGCTTGATTTAAACTCTAAAGAGTATTAAATAACGTTCAAAATAATTTTATTGATTTCTTAAAAGAAGATAGCTCCTTAATTTCGTTAAACTCTTCCATAAAACTCATTGCGTTGTCTTCTCTTCTGAATTCTCTTATTAAATAAATATTCAATGTTTAGGTATTTGTGCGCTTTTGTAATTTTATTATAACCTGGAATATTAATCTCATATTTTGGCTTGGTTTTAAAGCCCACTTCAAATTTCTTGTAAAAATCCTAAAACTTTAACACTAGAACTACCAAAACCAGTCAATTTGACTGGTACTCCCTCATTTAATTGTATATTTTTGAAATTTTCTTCTGGTTTATGCCAAAGTTTAATAGAATGGAGAATTACGACATATTAAAAAACCTTTTTTCATTAATAATTATTAATTCAAAATTTGAAAGCGTATTAAATTAAAAGTGCAGAAAGTTGTTAAGATTACAGGCTTTCGCGCCGGTAGTTCTAGTGTTAAATAATATAAGGCTGATTAACATATGGTTAAATGGAACTGTATAGTGATCGTTTATATCAAAAATAAAAATAAATAAACGTTTAAACAAATCTAAATAAATGAAACAATTGAATTTATGCTATAATTATTATTACTATTAAGCAAAATGGTAAATACGCACCTACTCTGCCTAACGTTCCCCCTAAAAAATGTTAATTAATATTTATTTTGTATAACCCATAATTGCTTCACGGTGAATTCCCGATTAATTGGTTTTGCAATTCGTTGGAAATTATAGGTTTTATTGAAATAATCGATAAAATTTACTCGCATTTAATTTCTTTGTATAAAATTTTCTAGGAATCAACTTCAAAACTCACTTTAGGTAATTTTACAATTCATTTCCGAGAGATAAGACTTCGATGAGTCATTCATAAGTAATATTTTTATTTAAAATAAATATAGGCTCTGTTAATCCATCATATGATTACGTATTTTGAAATCCAGTTTTTCAACTTTATCAATTCATCGTATTAAAAAGAAAATATAACAGAAAAGAAATTAATCCGTAAGGTCATTACTCCACCTTACGAAACAGACATTTATAACTCTTAAATTAAAATAAAAGGAAATTAACACTCACATCACAAAGAGTATTAAATTTAAATTATCATTTTCGATTCTACTACTAACCAATAGAAGACCACAAATATCTAAGAATTCTAAATTTTCGTTATTATTAAATTTATTAAAGAAATTTTCTGAAAAGGTCAACATTTCGATAACAAATGAGGCGAAGCCGAGCTTGCTTCGTGTTATGCAATATAAATAAAAACGGAATTTTTAATAAGCAGTCAGCGCATCAGGTTTAAAGTCGCTATCGTGCTGATTTAGTTAATTATAGTGTCTGACCATTTTTATCGCCAACTCTAAAATGCGACACGCTTAATTGAAAAAAAAAAGAAAAACAATAAAACTTGAACAATTCCCTCTGAATTAATATCACAATGACGGTTTAATGTTGTCCACTTTTCACTTTTTAACTATTAACATTTCGCGCATCGTTCAACACCATTAAATCTGATTAATTTGCGCGACACCATCGTGTAAATTTAAAATTTAGTTTCAATTTTTGCTGTTTCGCGTATTCCTCTATTCAGGGCGTTCATTGGAGACTATTGTCGACGAATGGCTTTATAAAAAAAAAAAATACATATACGATGCAATTTCGCACGTTTTTGTGAAAATCGTGTGCCTTTTCGTTGCATGTAGGTCATAAAATTTCAATGAGCCTTTCATGGTGAATTATTCTCCCGTGGTGGTAAAGGAAAACGCCATAACCAGGTATAAAGTATGCGATAATGGAATGAATTTCAATTTCCCTTGAGGTGGTCTCATTTTTACTTTTATTTACGAATTTATGGGAAAATAGTGTGGGTAAAAGCTTTTGCCCTAATTCAAAATAGGTGTGTGTGTTGTTTGAAAGCCTCTCTTTGGGTTATTGGTAAATAAAACTAGTTAACACTATAAATTAAATCATTATTTTAAACTTGGACAGTGTAGAGATAGACTAGTTTCGACAGCATTAACAACAATATTCATACCTATTTACAAAATAATCGAAAATAATTTTTATTCTAATGGAATAATTGGCATAGAGTATGGAGGGAGTAATAAAGAGAAATCGAATTTTAATTCTAATTGATAAAGGGGTGGGGACACCCGAACAACCTTTTTTCAAAGTCATCGTGTTGTAAATCCAATGAAAACAATTTTTCTCAAAAATCTTTTAAAACCAATGTCTCGAAAAATACCCCCCAGCAATTTTGGGAATAGATCAGGAATATTATTACATTTCAGATAGATTATGAATGGGATACTCAAGCATTCCACAATCGTTTGCATTTCTGATAATATTCTTACAAAACTTTTATTTTTTTCGCATATATAACAAATGAAATAAGAAAAAGCATATGGTTATAAAGATAACAAAACAAAATTGCTGTTTTGAAGAAAAAGAAAAATATAAGAAACTTTGATAATAATATAATATAATAATATAATAGTTAAAATAGTCTTATAAAGGGCAATTTATTTTTTCTTACAAACTTGTTATTGCTCTAATAAGGCAGTCAAACTCTGTTGATTATTTTTATCAATTTTATTCTACTGGTCTCTGAAGGCGCCTTTTTAATACTTAAGGTTTTGAATGATAACTATAACTATAACTTCTAATTGGGATATAAAAAAGTTCTCACCTAGTTGTCCGCGGGTTGAAGTGAACATATGCTTGTCACGCCGCACAGTGGTATGAATTCCCAAAAATTATAGTTTAATTAAAAAGAAAAGCAAAAAAAGTAAATAAATAGAATATTTTTATTTGTTCAATTTGTGCAAACTTCATCACAATTTCAGAACATACACCATGACTGCCACTGTGTGAGAGGGAAAGAAGGGAACAAAATGCTCACCGTTCGCTTCTATAGGAAATCTTGTACATGAGCCTCCCAGTACTCCAAAACCTTAGTCTTGTTAATGCATACTAATAAAATCATTTAGGTTTTAAGTCCTCGGATAAACTTCAGCTTCTCATCAGAACAAAATTCTTCGAAGGGCGTGTGCAAGTTCCCAAGGTAGGTGTCAGCGAAAAGCCTATTTAAAAGAAATACAAAAATGTTGTGTTCCACAAGGATCAATCTTGGTGCCATTACTTTATCTATTGTATATAAATAATATTCAAAACGTTCAACTAAAAGGTAAATACAAGTTATATGCTGATGACACTGTATTAGTATATAGGGAAAGAACTGCAGAGGAACTGAAAGAGAACACAAATGGGGATTTACTAGAACTCAGTTAATATTTGCAAGGAAATAAGCTCACACTAAACAATGAAAAATAAACAGGTTATAAGTCCATCCATTGAAATAGAAGGAAAGATGCTTGAAAGAGTTCCTGACATGCAATATTTAGGCCTCAGGTTGAATAAAAACTTAAATTGGAAGACATTGATGAAGAAAATCGCACCAATAATAGCAGCAATAGACAGGTCTGCAAAGTTAAATGGTTTTGTTTCCAGACTAATATATATAACG
Source organism: Philonicus albiceps (assembly GCA_963969385.1). Classification (NCBI taxonomy): domain Eukaryota; kingdom Metazoa; phylum Arthropoda; class Insecta; order Diptera; family Asilidae; genus Philonicus; species Philonicus albiceps. Next base: position 11,801,394 of record OZ017773.1, read on the forward strand.
CTAATGTACACAAAGCACCTAATAAACATCTGGTCACAAACGTCGCAGTACAATCTCGAACGTTTACAGAGGTTAATGAGCAAAGCTCTTAAAATTTTGTATCGTCTTCCGCGGGACACACCACCAACAAAGAATGTTTATAGTATCACAAATAATTTTAGCTTGAAGGAAGTAATTTATACAGAGAAAAGGCAAAATACATGCAGAAGATAATAAACAGATAAGATAAGAAAAACAATGTTGAGCTAACAAGAAACAATGAGATGCACAACTATGCATTCAATTTGTAAAAATGGATATAAGGCGAGAAGGGAAAGGCACCGTACAGAGTTCATCAACAGCGCAAGTGATATTTATAATAAACTTTCGGAAGAAATACAAAGGATAGGAAATCTAAACAAATTCACAAGAGCCGCATTGGATTATGTTAGAAGAGGACCAACTATCAAACAAATATATGAGTGCAATTATAATCCTACTATTGTATTTATAGATAAAGTTTTTATTTTAACAATATAATATTTATATTAATGATTAGGTTGTAATAATAAGTAGAATTAAATAATTATTCACATAAAATAATCTTTTGTGGAAACCATTATATCAGGGGTATACAATCAAAGTTGGTAAAGTCCACAAAATTTTAAAAGTGAGATTTAAATTGCAGCACATTTTTTTCCGTATCTATATTTACCCCGTAGAATAATTATATACAAATTCTAGTAATCTCGACTGTTATTTCAAATTAAAAATTGACTTTACAAACAAACCTAGCAAAGTCCAAGTGAGTTGAGTTTCAATTTGCGTAAAGTCCTTTTCGACCCTGTCCAGAAAGTTGGTAACAAATATAGGAAAGTCTTAAACATTCAGTTACAAACAAGTAAAGTCCAAAACTTGGTAACAAAACTGGGAAAGTCCATCGTATACTTAAGGTTTTACTCAAAAGTATTGAACTGAGCATGATGAACACTTGTATTTCCATAATGTATTACATTCTGCATATAAATAATGTTTAACATTAGAATAGTTACCTGTAATTATTAAAATAATCGTTTTTATCGTTTACTGAACATGTTAGCACTGTGGACTTTACCAACTTTGATTGTACCATATACCCCTGATATGTTCAAACTACTCTTTTACCAGAGCCAAACTTGAGCGGTTTTGGTGATAATTAACTTTTTTAAATTGATGTGATGTAGGCATTTTAGCAGACGATCCATAGTCTAAATTCTAACCCCTGAGAGGTATAGAATTAAGTGAATCGTTTCCATGCTGAGAAATGTGTCAAAAATCTTTTATTATTAAAAAAGGACGCAGATTTGAAGTCTATCCCCTATTCAAAGTCATTGATTTTTCGACTATTCCCACATATAATATACAAGTATAATTTTTATTTCCAAATTAAAATTAATCCAGGAAGACCAAAAGGTTTTCCTGAACGCCAAAACATTTTTTTGAACTTAAATATCTCAGAATGAGTAGAAAAGTTCGAAACGCCTGGTATCATAAAAAATTAGAACTAACGATGATTCTATCGAAAAATATATTAGATAAAATAAAATTTAATAACACACTTTATAAGGTGAGGTGAGTTTTGAAGTGTACTGCGTAAAAATATAAAACCAATGAGAACAGCAAAACTGATTCTTTTTTAAACTGAAATTATTATTTCCGTCGTAGTTTTTCATTCTTCTTACCAAAGAAGCTTAAAATTAGACTAACGTTAAAAATAAAATATAAATGGCTATGCTTCATTCCCAGAATTGAAAAAGTTCCTAAAACAAACCGTTAACGAAAGTTAAATTTCAATCAAAAGAATGAAACTTAATCGTTTTGGCCTAATTTCCACATCTATTTTTAAGATACAGTTCCTTATTTTCTAAAATTCAGAGGTAAAACGTTTGTCCAGTTAATTGTGATAGCCTTTGTAAATAATGAAGAAAGCATTCATGGCAACGCAATCTTTTCATTTAATTTACGCATAATTTACAATTTGTCTCTGTTCTCGCAATTTAACCAAAGACCCTTTGTGGCAAGATTTGCTATAAACACGACATGCGTGTAAATAATGAGAGCATGGCACAATACTCTTAATCCCCGGCACACGCTTCCTGTACAATGCTTTTTGAAACAAAAGCCACCCACCATTAACAACGACGTTTAATTATTCTTCGTTTCGGCGCCTTCGAAGAGTTCTAAAGAATTCAATGACGCAAACGCAAGATGTCTCTTGTCCGTAAATAAAGAAAATTGCGTCGAAATTTATTCAGCATTGCATTCGAAATTCGCCAAAGAATGCAGAAAATATGAATCTTTCGATTTGTTTACACTTTTTCGCACGAAACGGCACCTCAACGACGATGGACGACTAACAGTAATGAAATTATTTTGATTGGAACTCACCCAATAAGTTCAATTTTATGATGGATGAACCTACCGGAACTTATGTGTGTAGTCCACATATTTTCAGTTTTTGGCATTTCTAGAAAACTCAAAGATTTATTAATGTGAGAAAATGCTGTTTACGGAAATATAAATAACAAAAATATCTTCACTGAACAAACAAATGACCTTGACGTGACGAATTGTGACGATTTGAATGAACCTAAAGTCAAAATTTAGCTTTAGGTTTAAACCAGGCTTAACTTAAGCTTAAACTAGGCTTAAACTCAATTAAGCAAGGCTTTATCTAAGCTCAAGTCAGACTTAAACAAGGCTTAAGTGAATAGATTTTCCCTCAAGTTGTTTAAGTTTAAATTAAGATTAAAAATAAAAAACTTTTACCATTATCGAGTGAAGCTCAGTTTTCTAAATCACTTTAGCTAACCGACGCTGTGGTTTTCAAGCGCGAGCAAGATTTGATTTCATGTGAATTAATTACAATAGCACAAATAAATACAATCATTTCATTGGTGTTACAATATGTTTAAAATGTTGCTTTTAATGATTCAGGCAAACAGGTACTTTCTTTGAAAAAAAAAACAAAACTCTTATTTTGATTACAAATAGTGTGAAGTCCTTTTGCAAGATCTTCTACGCTAAATGATGAATTTCAACTTAAAGGTACGATAAATCATGGTTTTGCAAATATCTAATTTTTGTAATTGTTATTACGAAATATTTTCGTCGAAAATTTTCTACAAAAAGAGTTATACACAAATTTTACGCACGGGTAACAGTTTTCGAGATAAAATATGAACTGGTAGTTACTCGAAGTTTTATTTACTCGAAAAGTATAGGCCTCATTATCTCTGATTATGAAAAATTTGTATATAACCTTTTTTTATACAGAATTTGTTGATAAAAAGTTTTTGCGCACTATCAATATAGAGCGAGATATTCGCGCTTTGTAGTATACCACTCAACAATTTAATTATAGTAGAGTACTATACCGAAATAGTGCACAACGCATAATTTTGACTTGGCTTGGACAGTTAAATCTAAAACGGCCACCGAAAATAGTCCACGATGCGTTGGTACCTTCCATAAAAACTTTTAGCAACAATTTCCGGTTTATCGTCTGCCTTGGACCGTTGAACGTGAAGCATTATTTTTTTTCGGCATTAACATCTGCGGCCCGATTAATCCGGGATTTATTTATAGAGAAGTGGATTCCATTCATATCTGTGATTGCGTTGCCTACTTTCAGTGGTCACTGACCATGGTGTCATTGGTACGCACCGATCGCCTTGAAGAAATTTCATATACAATTAAGCGGAAAACGCGCGCCCCATCATGGAAGCCAGGCGTTCGCTATAAAATAAAATAATTAATTTCCCCACGAGAAAGCCATTTTTCTTTGTTTTACCTCGCGTACATCAACTCCATTTGCAACTGTTTAAATAAGACGGCAACCAAGAAGCACTCGTGGAAAATAATAATGAAAAATAAATCAGGCAATCTAGCGCTGTAGTACGCTGCGTGAATGGCTACTACGATTGAGGTCATCGTTCCCATTGGAGTGATCTTCAGATTCCCAACAGAAAATAGATCAGCCACGCTAGTGGATCTAGCTAGCGGCGAAGACGACGGGATTTGTTTGAACCACACTCTCGTGAATTGTTTGGCGCGATCTTAAAGTCGCTTAAATGCGTCGCAATGTTTTCTTCTTTGTAGCACGAAAAAAAAAACGATACCAACATGTTTTACTTTCGCGTAGATTCCTATACCGTTCAAGCATTTCAGTTGCTCTGTCAGCAGATCTCACAATATAGGAAAAGATGAAGAAGCAAACATTTGCTGGACTAGCATATCAGCGGCGTTGGCATTTATTTATCTTTCGTCTCGATCCAGGAGAAGGAGTAGACATTTCCTCGTGCGCCGTCAGCGCTTTTTGAACAGATAAAAAAACAAAAGCTAGGCTGCTTTGGAATTTACGATGTAATTTATGGGTGCCACGGATTAGTAAGATTAGCAGTTCATAGATTTAGCAATGTGCTCGTTTAATTTATAAAAAACGTGTGTTTATCGCCATAGTTTGTACTGTTTTGAACCCTATGTATACTAATCCGTTTTTCTAACGTAAATTGCCTAATTAAGTCCCAGCTAAAAGATGTACATATGCCTTTCATGTATTTATTAGACGTTCATTATTTAGTAACTATGATAATGTCGCTGCATAAGTGTATTTTGTAAATTGTATTATTTCGCACTGTAATTATGGTTTAACGAAAATTTATGTAGAAGAGAAGCATTTGTAAAATCAGTAAAGATCGCTTAATTATTTTCTGAACTCAAACTCCTAGATTAATCGTCAAAAGCTTTTATCAAAGAACAATAAGCATGGGTCATTTTAAAAACAAATCCTTTTGGTATTTCTAGCAATCTCTCCTCACCGAAATCAACTATTTACTTCCTTTACACATTTGATGAAATATTTATTTATTTATTTTATTTATTTATTCATTCAATAGACGAGAATACTCCCTATATACATTTCATATAGAATCTCTGACATTATAATTGTGTCCCATTTACATCACATAAGTTCTTTTATAAACAAATTATATACAAATTGATACATCCAGTAATAGATAAAGTAAGGAAAGACAATAAATAATTAAATGAAAAACAATAGCAATAGTTAAACAGAGAAATAAGAACGTATGAATTGAGTAAAAGTTGTGAGACTAGCATCAAAAAAATCGACATGATGAGAAATTTCGTTACCAAGTTTACACATACGAGATATACATTGATTCTTAGCTAGAACAGTACGAAGAAAAGGTGTGGCGAACAGTTGTTGAAAACGTGTATCTCTCGAAGGAATGCGAAACCCATTTTGACCCAGCAAGTAGGGGCAGTCAATTGCACCGTGCAAAATTTTGTACAAGAAAATTAGATCCGCGATTTTCCTTCGACTATCTAATGATTTTATGCCGTACTGACTCTTTATCTCAGAGTAATCATGACAATCAAATGGGTGGCAGTGGGGTCCAGTTCATGAAAGCAAGCTTACGCATAAACTTAGACTGTATCGATTCAAGTAGCTTCACATAGACCAAAATATTCATTAAATTCGCTTGCAACTAGCTAACTCCCCAGATATATCTCCGCTTCTGAATTTAATCGTTTTATTTATTTTAAAAATCCGCTTACATTAACCCTTTGGACTCGAGGGCTCCGGAGCGGAGCCATTTAAAATTTGTCTTCAAACTCGAGGGCTCCGCTACGGACAATGCAAATAATTTTCAGTTTTTAAGGACCCGCATTCAAAGAGCTAATAACTTTTTACAATACATCAACTCAAAATTTTCCGAACATTTTATACCTTATTAGTCGATTTGCGTTGATGAATCCATTATAAAATTTAAGGGGAAAATATGTTTTATGACATATAATCCAGCTAAACCCACTAAATGGGGAATTAGAATTTACGTTCTGGCCGACTCAAATACCGGTTATGTTTATTCGGTTTTACCTTATTACGGCAGTATTACTTCTGAAAATCTCATAAGACCTAATCTGCCTGTCAGTTCCAGAAAATTTTGGCAAATTCTCAAAACTAAAAGTTGCCATTTCCGTCTTAAAATTTTTCCGCGTTTGAAAAACTTGGATTTTCGTAAACATTCAAAATTCGAATATATCACATAAAAGCTTCACAAATGGGTATTACGAATAAATGAATGCAAAAGAAAGTGTTTTTGATGTTATTGTTATGGATTTTTATGAAATCGTTCAAGTGGAAAGGAGTTTTTGCGGCATAAAAGCCACCTTGGCTTAATTTTACAATCCGGTTACTTTCCGGATTTGGATGAAACTTTATGGAAACGTTCATTTTACTCAAAACGAATGAATATGTAAGCAATTCTTTCCCAATATCCGAAAAATCATTTTTATCAATTTAAAATGTTTGCTTACTTTTGTACTGCACACACCCATGACCCGAAAAAACTTGAACATAAAAAAATGGCCTATTTATTACCGCAGATTTTCTCCGTGAAACTCATAAAACAAAACTGATATACATGTATATTTGATGTTTTCTTTTTATATTATTTAGGACGAGTTCGTTCATTACCAAATTAGCAAATACATTCCCACAATAGAAAATATCAGAGAAGCGAGCATTTTGGTTTTAAACCTTTTTTTTTTTCTTGTATTACTTTAAAATTGATTTAAACTTATTATTTAAAATTCGCTTTACTGTAATATTTGGGAATTCATTTGGTTTTGGAAGAAAATCCCAAATTGCTTACAATTTATTTAATTTTTATTTGTTTTCATGTTTTGTTATTTGAAATCACAGCAAACTTTTTTTAGATATAAATAAGAAAAATAAAAATTCGATTTTCTTCCTCTTAAAAAGTACCTTTTGGATGAAGATGTCCCTTTTGAAAAATGCGTGTTTTCCTTATACAAAACGCTAATCCGTACGAACCGCGTTATTTTATTTTAAAATAAAACATTACTGATTGATGCTAATGCCTTTTTTTAGCAATAACAAAAGTACAAGTAATTCATAAAAACTATTGAACATTTTTGATTAATGAACTGAACTCGCCGCCCTAAATGATGCAATGGGAAACTTCAATGTCAAAATGTCAGTTTTGTTTTGTGAGGTTCGTAGTTAAAATAAATAAGAAATTTTTATATTTTCAGGGATTTTGCGATCATAATTGGAAAGTTTTGGTTAAGTAAAGTGGAAAAACCTGCGAAATAACAAAAACATTTTTAATTGCTAAGTGACTTTTCGAAAAGTAATGCTTGCGTATTCGTTCGTTTTGAATCAAAATTATTATTTCCACAAAGATTCATCAAAATCCGAGAGGTAACCAGATTGCAAACTTATTCCATATGTTCCATAAATTTGTTGAGTTCCTTGTTTCAGGTCAAATGGAAGGTTTCTGCAAAATTTTACCGAAATCCGTGACTTGTACCATAAAGGCGAGTCGACACAAGAGTCCAAGGTCTGGGGAGCTGTCTCATTTCGTTCTCTGCCAGGGAGGAGTCAGCCGTGTACACTGTTTGCTAATAAATTTTAATAGCATCCGTGCTGCGCATACGACGCCCTTTAGCGGCACACTGAGCTTTACGACCCCGCTCTGTCTACATCCGGGCCGCCAGTCAAAATAATCAAGCTTCAATCCTCAAATCGACTGAAAAGTTGCATCTATCTACACATGCTGCTGGCATCACATCAGCTGACTCCTGTCGTGTTGCGATGACGTAGCGAAACTTTCGCATTGGCGACTGTAAACAAGAACGACACATAGGTTGCATAGCCATTGCTGTTACGTTTCGAGACGTAATTTCAGCATCGGAGCGCTTTCCCACACCATCCGAATTCCCGCAGAGAACAGAGGGCGCTGCACATTGTGCAGGCAGATGAGCGAAAGAGAGAAAGAGCACGTCGTACTGTCTCGCTTGGACGTTGTTTTCCCATGCACAGTGTTTGTTGTTGCAGAAATGCTCTCCTCGAAAAATTCCCATACACGCCAACATAGCGGAACGAAAATCCCCATCGAGCGAACAATACATGGTGATCGATGACGTTCTATCTAGATATGTCAACTTTTTTTGTGCAGAAAATCCATAATTTCGGGCAGTCAAGCAAGAAATGGGCAGATTTTCTTATCGCTTACGACCGCTAATGCGGTGATAGGGGCGATTTAATAGCAAAAAAAAAAAAGTAATAACTTACCGTAATTTTGATCTGTGTATTTTCCCAATGCATCAGCTTCGTCGCCTGCTTTCTCCGGATTTAAATGGCAACAAATGAACACTGGGTAAACTTCAATCACTTTTTTTCACTTATATAACTTAGCAAGGGATCTCCTTTTAACCAAAAACGAACACTGTCGTAGAAATATGCAGGCGGAGGACGAATACCCCGCAACTAGAGGACACTTAAAACTTCCTCTTAGGAAAGAAACCTGATTGCTGGCTAATTTAGGAAATAATTCAAAATCTTGTCGCGACCGCAAGGAGGTTATAAAAAAAAAATTAAAAATTGAAGAAAAAAATTTTTAGGAGAGAAACTCCGGACAAATGGCCGACACACTTCCTTCACTTTATCGGGGGAAATTACTCATTTAATAGGTCCGTTTTTTTCTGTTTGGACGCTACAAAGCCCCTCTAAACACTGATTCTAGTACAGGGAACTTGCAGTGGTTGAAAACACGCTTATTTATTTTGATTTAAAGTAAAATTCTTTTTATGAACTGTTTCAACCACGGATTAATCCCCGTTTCTAGACCTTGTGCATCTAAACTACACGGAGGGAGCTCACATAACAAACTGATGGCTGCTGGTGGCCAATTCTGACGGATACCAGAGGGAGATAGAGCGACAAATCGTCTGTCTGCAATGTGACATGTGAGGAGTGGAAATTGATCCGAGGGAGATGGTAAAGAAAAAAATCACTTTTGTGCCCTTTATCACTCATTTTTAGAGGGAACAATAGGAAACTGCGCTTCTTGCGGGCGTACGAAAGAGATGGAACGTTCCCCTAGCAACAAACGTCAACTTCCTTTCCATGGAGTACGAAAAACTAACACAGCTCCTCTCTTTAAGGTATGCGCTAGAAGAGATTGAAGTCTTTTTGGCGAGCCATCTACCTCTTTCTGCTAAAGTTTTGAATCAATCAATCGTGGTCCTCGCAATGGACAAGAAAGGGACTCACCTGCGCAAAACTCCTGACACGAAAGCCCTGCTTTTGTACTTAATATTTTTTGCGACGTCACAGTTCACTGCTCAAAAGCTAAACTAACCAGTGTCGTAGAGGAGATCTTTTTATGTAATTTTCATATGAAATACTGGCTTACCTCGACGTTGATCGCCACTAAGCAAAAAATGGCATAGAATGATGTCGAAAACAAATTTTAACACAACCTTGCGCGTTTTACGCAGTACTTAACCCTCTCAGACTTGGAGTCCACAATCGAGGACATAAAATATAAGAAAGTGGTTAAGCATTAATTTCGAAGCACTGGCACTAGAAAACGCATTATTGCACATAAAGAATACCTCAATTTTCTCAAAAAGTCAACAGACAAGTTTTCTTTTAAATATTTTTTTCATAGTCCCTTTAGCCTAAGGTACAAAAAATTTATTAAATCAATCTGAAGAAAAAAATAACTCAGATTTGAAAAGGTTAAGGATATTGCCCGGCAAAGGGGCGGATTTAAGGAGAGACCAATAAGGCCCAAGCTCTCAATAACCCAATTTTTGTATATACACTCGGGTACAAGTCATTACCAGCACTTAACATTTTCGTGTGGTTTTTTCATTCTTTCAAGAATTGCACTGATTTTGGTGTCAATAAATTTATTATCCTTCAGCACAACAAAATGTAATGCGGAAATTCCAAAAAGAATTACGATTGTATTTCTTGGAAAATGCTTCTTGTTATTTAGGTATTTACTCTTGGACGGAAATCAGCATCAGTTGATTTGCTGCTACTGCCGTGAAAATATTGAAAGTGATCTTTGAAAAGTTTGGATTTATGAATTTTGATATTTGGAAACTATTTGGACCAACTTTAATTTGTGTTTTCATATTTTAATAATTAAAAACTAAAAATGGGTCGTAGAAAATTACTAACTAATCGGGATGATCCGTGCATTTAGTAAAGAAAATTTGTCAAACTGGGAGGTCACGTGTAGATTAAGAAGACATTCTTCAACAATCGATAGTTTTTTAAAAGATCTATAAAACTAAGCCAAGAGATAGTAAAATAGGAGAAGCAGATATTATAGAACGCGAACGTCGAACGTCGTTTAAGGGAAATTGCACTTCGAGTGGGAATTATAAGAGCTGTACGTTAGGTTGCTCTGTGGCTGCCTAGAAAGGCACACTTAGGCCAATTTTGGCCCATTGCATTACCACGTAGCGCAGGAGACCATGGTTGTTCGTGGGATTCGAATCCACAGCCTCTGGGACGGTAGGACAGCGCGCTAACAACTGAACTATCAGAGGCCCCTAGAGCTGTACGTACTTCGTCGAATTATCCAGCACTGTCCGTATTTACGAAGACAGAAACTTAACCAGTTGTCCGCTCTTAAGTAGCGACATAAAGCAGCCAGATTTACATTATAGAAAAAAGTGAGTTTCGTGTGCTGATTAAGCATTATGTGTAGTCGCCATGGCAAAAATCCATAAATTGGGCTACGAGCTGCTACCCCATCCAGCATATTCTTCAAATTTAGCCCCCTGCGACTATTTCCTGTTTCCAAGCTTAAAGATATGGATGGATAGTAAGAAATTTGGGTCGAATGAAGAAGTCATCACGGAAACAAACGTATATTTTGAGGATATCGAGAAAAGCTATTATTTGGAAGGAATAAAAAAATTGGAAAAACACTGGACTAAATTCATAGAGCTAAAATGAGACTATGTAGACAAATAACACATTTATTTGGCAAAAAAAAAAAATCTGTTACTCAAAAAGTCGCTGACTTCTCAAACTGCCGTCATACTTTACTTTTTGCGACCCTGTGTCACCCTCCAAAATCTACAAGGCTCTTGAGTTTTATTACGAAGTTCATTTTCTATAAGTATTGCAACTTTTAGGAACTTTATTTTCGATAAATGACGATGAGAGCATTGGATTTTTCCACGATTGACAGCTGTCATACCTTTCAGTTGTATGCAAAAGAAAAGAAAATGATCAAAGAGGGAGGAAAGTGCTCTTTTAGAACAATGGCCCGATAAAATCAAAAGCTACTTACCGACCTGCCGGGTATCATGCGAATTTCTAAGTTGCCTTTGGTAATGATTATTTGAGCCGTCCGTGTGTCGCCGAACTTAATTGAAGTTAATTTAAGGAAAAAAGTAAAAAAAAAATCAACTATAAATTCCTTGAAGTAAAAGCGTAAACATTACAAGATATTAAGTCTACTAGATTTTAATTGAAACACAATTTTAAGAGAATAGTACTTTTCTAGTTACTAATTATCGTTTGACGAACTTCTATTATATTCCGCTATTAGCCGCAATTTTCTCATTCTATTCTTATATTAATTCATCTATTACCTTGTTTAGTAATGATTCGATTTCCTACTGAGATAGATTAATTATCCTATACCATAATACCAGCAATATTTGTATATACATTACATATAAAATATCTTTACGATTTTGGTCAGGGACGAAAAATCTATCTAGCTAAGTCCCATGTCTGGAAAAACTTCTTAAATTTCATACTTCAATGAATTCTTTTAATAAATAATGCTTGGAGATTTTCGAGGATTGTTATTTCAAACCCACTGTCAAATTTCAAATGATAATAAGAATCAAATTATTTTGTGTACTTCATTATCAAAAATAGAATTTCTAGACTTTTATGTAGACATAAAATGCTCGGCGTTTAATTCGCCTCTTTTTAGTTCAACTATACTTGTTTTTTTATTTTCGTAAGTTTATTTTATATATTTAATTATTCCGAGCAAGTTCGGTCTGCCAAGCAAGGACAACTTTATCGCAAATCTAAAGAAATACTCATTTTAAAATTTCTTAAGAGATCTTAACAGAACACATGTTAGCCTTTTCGAAGAAAGTGAATTAGCTGCATAAAAGAGTTCCCTTCGAAAAGGAAATCCCTTACCATCTCCTCCTTTGAGAAAGCTTAATCGTCTCCTTAGTAAAAATGAAGCTTGAAAATTAAAGCGGTATATGATAGACGGCGACATGTTAAGTGGCGTCATATATTTTGCCTTTTATTCCCCATATTTCAAGCGTCTCACATCGTTCTTTTCCTGCACGCTCCTCGAGGTTAAGGTTGTCTTGCCACACAGAGGGCCCTAGAAAAGGCGGGAGAGCAAGGTTACCTTATACCTTAGTACACTTAGCGCAGAGGCTGAATGTCCTTGGAGTCTGCAAGTGAACAATTCATTTGAAAATAGCTCCATCGAGTACAAGGAACGATTCTGGTCGGCTATTTGACTTTCAAAGGGGAACTTTCCACTTTGCGGCTGTGATGCCTCCGGCATAAGAGCCAAACAATCTCCTGCTGGATGAATACGTGTCGTGGAGTAGTGGGTCCTTTCTAGCCTTGACCTCAAAGGTCAAAGCTTATCCTCTCTGCCATCGGACCTTAGTATTACATGGGTTTAAATCTGGAAAACTTCCTGCTTTCCTCAACTCCTCCCTATTTCAATCAAAATTCTCCTGGATGATTTTTATTTTCTCCTTTTTAGCTTTTAAAGGGCAAAAGAGTTGATTTCGGTTTGGCTCTCTTTAAGTATTCAACTAACTTCGAGATTTTAATGATAGCGTGGGAGCTGTTGAAAATCCTCAGGCCTGTGCTCGCTAAATTCAATATTTCAATCATTGCATGACGCATTCCCTTGGTGAAAAATGTTCTGATGATTGGTCTAGCTTTACTATGAAAAAAAAAATGTATTATAATAATAATAATCAAAAAAGGTAGTGCTCTGGGAATAAGAAATACGTTTGTAGGTCGCCCACATCCTAAAAATCACTTTCTTAGGGTTTCTAAGGGTGGAAGAGGAATATCTTTCTTCTTTCATTTCAGAAAACTCTTTCTTAGACCGTCCTTTGTAAGTGTCGTCACTCGTATGCTTAGCCGCACCGCAGCTTTAGACAGTCCGAAATTTAATGTATGGGAAGGCGCACCTTATCATCCATAATTGGACCATCCCATGGGCTTGTAATCATATTTCCCGTGTTCCTGATAGGCGTGGGCGAAAAGAAAGAACTGATTGAAGTAAGAAGCTGGCGAGCATCTTAATTGAATTTCGTTTCTATCCAACAATAGTCCAAGATAAGGAGTTTCCATGTTTTTTATGATAATTAACTGGTATTAGCGGGTTTATTACAGACATGATAAAAAGAAAAGAACGAAGGTGAGAAGGCCGGTGAAATGGACCCTGTGCAAGTAGGCTTTTAATTTTTAACGATTATTAAGATAAACCCAGAATAGTTTCCCATAAAGCACTTGCTTTCTAATTAGGTCATAGAATAGTGCAGAGATTTTCTAACTGTGAAATGATTCAGAACAGATAAAAAGGTAATTTGCATCATATTTAATGGGGTTCAGGATTGGAATGATTCATGTACCAAACACAAGCGGTAGAATTAGCATACATTGTATCCGTTGGCAACGAGGTTTTAACTACATTAGGGCCGTCTTTTAAAATCATGAGGCTTTGGGCCAATTACTATCAAAGGTCCTTAAAAAGAAAAGATTTTAGGATGATATACAAAAGCACACTATATCACATTCAAAATTTATAACCATTTTCGTTAAAAAATTGCTGTTTGCTTGGTTTTCTATGGAAAAGATAAATTTTTTTTTTTTAATTTTACTCAACTCATAAAAACGGATCCTAATAAGGAAGGTATTGTATATATTTTATTCTCTTTTGAAGTGAGCGAATCTCCTAAAAACCTTTAACGTAAATTTTTAGAATTTAGAACAAAAGTTTTTTCTATGTAGAATCGGTATATAAAATAAGTAATTTTTGCTACCGAGGTGACAGTTTTTTTTTATAAAATTATGTTTTAATTAAAGAATTTAACTATTTAATCTTTTAAGCGCCACATTTGTGCAATTAGCTCATCAAAATTAAAAGCTTCAAGGAATTATTTATTCACTTGACTGAAATTTTAGCAATTTCTTTGGCGATTGATTTAATTTGTGATTTGTTTTGTAAACTATTTTAAAACTTTTATTTCGGTATTTCGAGTGCAGTATTTTGTTACGTGTAAAGACATACACACGATACAAGAGTCCATTTCTATTTTCCTTTATATCCTTTACTTAACTCTGTAATAAAAACAATTCAATTAAATCATTTTATTGCACGTAACAAGTTATTGTACTCGAAATACCAAATCATACGTTTTAAAATAGTTAAAAAACAAATCACAAATTAAATCAATCGCTAAGTAATTCGCTTTAAAATATTAAGGATTTTGTTCTATGCTATGCAATGTGTCTTCCCAGATTTAAAAGTTTTTCGAAATTCTTTAATTAAAACCCAATAATTGTGTATATACATATTACAATATTTTCATGACTTAAAATTTATCAATCACATATTCTTGAAAATATTGGAAATCTGGCAGGGTTACAACTTTAAAAGCATTTTTATTATTATTATTTTAATCGTAATTTTTAACATTCATTGAATTTAAAGCAAATATTTTATAAATGTTTGTTCCGCAGATATTTAAATTCAAATATTTTTGTCAGCATTCAGCAATTCCGCATTCACAAAATCTGTGGATTCGACCCATCTATGAGCGCTTATAAATTTCTATATATTTTCTCTCGTCCCTCTCAGGAAGTATGTTATGAAATTGGCGGACGCTCGAGTCAGCTATGTCCGTGGAAATTATCAAATTGTTTTTGTGCGACTTGGAGTCCTAAATATCTATTTCAAGAACAGTAAAGTTATTACCAAAAAATGACCATTTTCATAAATAAAAGTTGTTTTTATTTATTTATTTATTAACGCTTAATACAAAATACAAGCTACGTGCATTAAATAAACTTAAGACTAGTGCTAACCTAATTAGAGGAGGAAAAACGGAGAAAGGGAAAGAACAAGGCAGATTAGGGGAGACTAATTAGGTGGTGCTTGAGAGAATTTTTACTCAGGTGAAAGTCGAAGGAAGGGAGGGAGTTGGCTCTTCGAAGCATTCTTGTGAGGGGCTCAGAAACACCGTAGTTGGTTCGAAGGTAAGGAGGGCGAAAGAAAGGGGCCGAGCGGAAGTTACGGGGATTGGTGTAGATAGCGATCCGCTCAAGTAGAGAAGGAGAGTCAATCTCGCCGATTAGCAGTTGATGAATGAATGTGATATCGGCAAGGTCCCGCCGCTTCCATAGAGGCTGCAAGTTAATAAGCCGAAGGCGGTTTTCGAAGGGTGGAAGGTTTTGAGGATCAGACCAGGGGAGCTCACGTAAAGCGAAACGAAGGAACCTGCATTGTACAGCCTCAATCCTGTTTATACTGTTGGATTGGGAGGGAAACTTGGCTAGCGTACTCCAGGAGAGGCCTAACGAAGATGACAAAGAGGGATTTGGCAACGTAGGGGTCGAGGAACTCCTTAGACCACCGCTTAACGAAGCCTAGCGCGGAGTTGGCTCTGGCAATCACACTGTCAATGTGTTCGCGAAAGTTTAGTTCACTATCGCAGATGACGCCTAGATCGCGAAGAGAGGCAACGGAGGGGATAGGTTCGCCAGACAAGCGATAGACTCTGGGGGGAAAGAGGGGCGTTTACGGGATGAAGTGATGGATTGGTATTTGGAGATATTGAGCTCAAGAGAGTTTTTTGTGCACCAAATGCCAAAATTATCGAGATCTTCTTGGAGCAGACGGGGGTCCGAGGTGGGGGATATCCGTTTAGAGATTTTCATATCGTCGGCGTAGATGGACAGGTCAGAGTGCTTGATAACACATTCGACGTCATTTATTGCCAGAATGAAAAGCAACAGACCTAAGTGGCTACCCTGAGGGACCCCCGAGTTGGCCAAGACCAAAAATATCTTCAACAGTTTAAATAAAATTGATCAAATTCATCAGCTAGTTCGTTATTTCTGTTTTCCACTTTTAAAATTTAAGTACATGATGAATTTCATTTTAATTTTCAATGCCACAAGTTTGGTTTACAATGTAAAGTGGTTAAGTGCTTGTAATGCTGATCACCAAAATTATTACTCTCCTTGTTTGAGTTTGAAAGAAATTCAAATAACTGCCCTCACAACCAGATTTGTTTCAATGCACGTTTATATGAACTTTAGGTTTCCTTCTACAGAATGAATTCGTCCCACAATTTCCACAAAAGTACTGTCAATAGGTGTCAAGAACTGTCATCAAAATATCTCCAAAGAATATTTTCGGGATTGATAAGTATTATGTTTATTTTCTGTTTTTAATCGCTTTCGTTCGCAAGTTTGCTTGACCTGTTTGATCGCTTAAATCTGCACATTTTCTGCAGACGTAGAAGATGACCCTTGACACGAATATTCCGCCAGAGAGGCTGCTTACAACAATCCAACAAGAATACAAAATCCTGGCAGAATAGTGAGTCCTGGCTACTCTTTTTATTTACATTTTTATCCGCAAATAAATGATTTTAACACTTCTAATTGTGCTCTTCCAGTAAAATGATTCAATCAGAGGATGTTGGGGGTGTTTACGTCATACCCTCCCACGAGAATTCTTTTCGTAAGTTAAACCCCACCCAGAGGACTGTCGTTATCTATCTGTTTTTTTAAAAATATCATTCTAATTTCAGTTTGGTTTGGTGTGATTTTTGTGCGGGACGGCTACTATAAGGATGGAGTATTTCGGTTTAACATGTCACTACCGGATCAGTTTCCTGAAGATAAAAACCCTCCGGTATGAGACATTGCTAGGGAACGTTTTAGATATTTTCATATTAATTTATTTTATAGACAGTAATCTTTCAAAGTGAAGTTTATCACCCGCTTGTTTGTCCATATACAGGAACGCTAAACATATCAGAGGCTTTTCCCGTTTGGAAGGCAGGCACTAGCCACATTTGGCAACTTTTAAAGTTTATCCAGTTTGTTTTAGTTCACCCAGAAGAGTGCCTGTCTCAAGAGAAATTTTCAAATCCAATTGCAGCAGAACTACTGTCTCAAAACAAAGCGGATTTTTTAATAAAAGTGAAGAATTGTGTCGAGATGAGCATTGAGAGAGTATTCGAAACATCTCCTACGGAGGACAAACACTATATTAATTTTGAAAAATTCGAGGCGGAAATTCATGGCCCAGTACTGGAGAATTTAAAGAAAAACAAAGATACTTCGTCACCGCAGTGCTCAGGATTGTCGTGGGTAAAAGAAGGCGAATTTAAACCGCTAAGCCGGGAATAGGAAACTGTTAAGAGGACCCTACGCATGTCACAAAACATTTTAAGGAAGAGAAAAAAAAAGCAATACGTAGGTCGTTTTTATGAGATTATATTTTAATAAATGTGTTTTTTTTCTAGTTTGTGTTCTATTTATATCACATAAGCCTCTCACCCAGGATTGTGTTATTGACCCAGTTTTGATCAAGCGTATGCCTTTCCCCGTTCCAGGTAAAATGGGTTGGCGGTTTCGTTTCACCGTGCTCGAATTCAAAGTATTTGCTTAATTCTATGGCTAATTTGGATCGTATCAAGCCAACTTTACCTACCTTCTCCCAGGCAGGGTGATAAACCCGTCCGGAAGTCGGCGACATATAGACTTTGTCCGGTTGAAAGTCAACAACAAGAAGTTCAGCGGCATGAGCATATGAGAGCTTTTCGTATCCTATAAAAATAATTTTTATTTAAGATTCCATTACCAAAAGATGCATTACCTTTTTCATCTTTGATTAAATGTGTGTAAACAATCGGTAAGTCGTCGCATCGTATGAAATTCCTTTCTCTCCCGCAAGGTGAAATGAAAGGGAAATCATCTCGATATCGGTCTGTGTCGTTTATTTTCACTCTTGTAAAGAAGAATTGCAAAAATTTCTTATCCTTAAAGCAGGATGTAAAGTTCTTCATCCTTGCATCGTCTAAAAAGAGCTAATTATTAAAGTTAAGCACTGTTTTAAAAGTAAAATTCTGCTGAGAGCTTACCATGCCATTGTGATCGATGTAGTAAAAATATTCGCGTATCTTTGGCTGTGGAGCTTGACCCTGAACGTAAGTAACATAGGATACTTTAGGATATATCGCAGGGATATATTTTAGTAGTTTCCAGAAGTTTAGGCATAGCAAAGACATTTTGCGCACCGAGAAAAGTTAATGACCTGCCTTTACAAAGTTTTGGTCCAGTTGACAAAACAATTATCAGCTGATTGTCAATAACAACAGTAAAGTTTGATTCACTTTTCTCTTTTAAAATATAAAATTTTTCAAGATTTTTAGTTCAAACGACTAATAATTAGAGATTTGCATTATTTAAACTTTAATTTGAATGTTCGTACTTTTAATTACCACTAATTATATAGTTTTATGAAGATATATCGATTTGTATAAACAGTTTTACTTCAACTTGTCCTTTTAACAGAATCCTCCAAATAGATGCGGTTTTATGTCAGGCATGTTACAAAAATTTAGGTTAGAATAAACAGATTTTACTGCCATTGGAGTATTTTTGAATTTTTATATAATATTTAATATTCTACTTCCGTAATCTTGTGAAATACGAGATGTCCACCGAAGATACAGCAGCAGGAAGTTTTCTTAATACTCCTTTAAGCATTTCGTAAGTAAATAGCATAAAAAACAAAGTACTGATAAAATGGAAATTAAATTTCAGCGATCTCGTCAAGGGTGGAACTCAGTTTGAAATAAATACAAATTTCGATGATAATTTACCGGAAGAACTATTCGATGATCTACATATTGCAGGATCTGATGATGAGGATGATCGTGAAGTGTTAATTTCGCCCTGGGAGAGAACCTTTGATGAATTGCGGAAGCAAATGACAAAGGTAACTGATGATATTTACAAACGGATTACTCAGGAAGGGGACTCCAGTGCTGGAACAATCCCTGATAGAGCGCGTGTTGTAATTCAGTACAATGCCTACTGGGAAAATGAACCCGCTCCTTTCGACTCCTCGTACATGAGGGGCCAAGCTCATGTTTTTCACTGCGGTAAGCAGGAAGTACTCGAAGGGCTCGAAGCTGCTGTAAAAACCATGTTTAAAGGCGAGGAGGCTCAGTTTGTTATATCTTATCGCCTCCTTTTCAGAGAGATGGGATGCCCGCCTCGAATTAAACAAAAAGCTGACGGTCTTTTTATTATAAAACTGGTGAATTTTGCAGACATCGGGGACGAAAATGCCATCGATTCTGTTCCTGATGAAGATAAAAATAAATTCTCCATCGTATTCGAAAAAATCAAAGATGTCCACTTAAATGGGCTTGATTACTTTAAAACCGGCAATTTCTATAGTGCCGCGAAATCCTTTCACAGAGCGGTTACTGCTCTTGAATTCTGTCGTCTCAGCAACGAGGAGGAGCAAATCGAACAGCAAAAATTTCTGGTTAAACTCTACACAAACCTGGCGGTATGCTACAATAAATTAAATCAGCCCCAGAAGGCTTGCAGCATGTGCAACGAAATTAAGAGGCTGATCGATATCAACAAAAATTGCAAGGTCCTTTTTCAGCAGGGAAGAGCCCTTTTTATGATTGGGGAATTCGTTGCAGCACGTTCAAAACTGATTAAAGCACAGAATTTGGAGCCCAATAATCAAGAGATCACCAACGAGTTGAAACTGCTGAACCAAAAGTATGAGGAGTACAAACAGAGCGAGCGTCAAGTTTGGCAGAAAGCGATGGGACTGGTTAGCAATACTAAAAGCAGTAATCCCCAAGCGGAGCACATTGATACATTTAAAGAAGAGATCAGAAAGTTCCTTAAAGATTTCAAGGAGAAAGTCGGACCACAACAACTCAGCCTGCCTGATGGTCTCTCTGCCGAAGAAGTCAGATGTGTAGACGAGTTGGCTAAGGAGTTGCAGTTAAAGCTATTTATTAGAGAAACCGGCACCCAGAGGACGTATGTGATAGCTAAACCTTCCAAACGCCCAGAGGTGTAGACAACAAATTTTTATTCTATTTTGCTACATGAAAAAAATAAAAAAACAAAAAACTTAGAAAGCCACAGTTTTTATGTCTTCTTTATGTATGGATGCTTTCATTACGCGATTTCACTCGGTTATCTTGTACTCTCTAGGCCTATTCCAGAATTCGACTTGAGTTCATTTTCATATTCTGTAATTAAATCGAGAGTACGCAAAGCTTTTGCTCTATGGGACACTTAAAATTTGCTTCAAAAATGAAGTGCACCAAGCAAGTGGCAATAACCGAACTACGAATTTAAGACCAATGACTTACTTATCTCCATACCTTCTTCATTTCTGATATAATTCAAACTAAATTTTACAGACAGGGACAACCAATTAAAATATGGAATCATTGTTGAGAAATTTTATTTATTAAAAACAAAAACAAGAAAAAATCAAAATTAGAAAATACTAGTCGCAGGATTTAAGACCAGTAACTACCACATGCGTTTAAGTTCTTGATTTTTTGATTAATAAAAGTAAAACGAGCAAATTGAATTTAAATAAATCTTGCGATTAACACACAATCGATTTCAGGAAACCATTGAATAAAAATCACGATCAAGTCAACCTACGCAACTGGTAAATAGGGACTAAAGATTATTATTGAAAATAAGCAATACATTTACTGAAATCGACAAATAAACGTATATCGCATTCTTGGTTATATAAAATTCTATGTAAAGCAATTTATAGAAGCCGTGATGCCGCTAAAAAACCTTTACTAAATGCCCAGAATGCAAAAAACCTCAACAGTTTTACAGATTTCACCGTAATTGATCTACCACTGTGTAAGCGTAGAATAATTTGGTCGGATGTGTCCGCAAGCTACCAAACGAAATATATATATCTAAGTGCCTCTAAAACCATATACAAGTGGGGAGCGATTCCAAGGCATGGATTCTCTGAACTTTGTATTGTCGATGGTATGATTAACACAGAAAAATACGTTGAAAATCTGCAGCAGTATCTCTTATAGAGAATGAAATGCTTTCTCGATAAGCAAAATTTCAACAGGACAATGCTAGGCCACATACGGCTAATTACACCAAGATATGATTGGAAAATAATAACGTTGAGGTGCTCCAATGGCCTTCCTTCAGTATAAACTTAAATAGAAATAGAAAATTGCTGGAAGACATTAGGAAATCGAGCAGACACGGAATATTAAAGAAATGAAAGTTGTTTCGGTTGAAGATTGGCAAAATAAACCAAAATAATGATTGAGCGATTAGTGGACTCGGTTCCGAGAAGACTTAAAGTTTTCTTAACGGCCAATGGCTTATGCTTCAAAGGTTAGAATTATTTTACATGTCAATGGACTGAAATTAAGGTGATAAATTTCTCAATATTAAGGAAGCGCTCCAAATTCCCTGTCTGTGAAATTTAGTTTGAATTATATTTGAAATGTAGAAGATATGGAGATCGTAAGTCACCAATTGGATTCATTTTGAAAGTGATCTTAAACTTAGTTCCGCTAGTTTATATTATTAAATCCTTGGTTTCTCTAAGAAGCTATTCGGTGTTTCGGTCAACAGCTTT
Source organism: Philonicus albiceps (assembly GCA_963969385.1). Classification (NCBI taxonomy): domain Eukaryota; kingdom Metazoa; phylum Arthropoda; class Insecta; order Diptera; family Asilidae; genus Philonicus; species Philonicus albiceps. Next base: position 11,822,990 of record OZ017773.1, read on the forward strand.
GCGAGATGATTTAGCCTTTATCATTCCGAGAATATTATCGAATAATTTTCAAAGTGTTCAGAAAATACGCTGCATAATTTTAATACAGAAATTTTTATTTGTAAGAATATTTATAAAAATTATAAACAAAAAAATAAATTTTAATGCCATAATGATAAAATTTCAAAATGTTGGCAATGATACTGCCGTTTGGGGTGATAAGGGTTAAAATTTGTAGCTAATTTACGATTTATAGAGGAAAGTAACTACCAGAAAAGCGAATTTTTTCAATTGCTTTCGATACCGATCGCCTGTGATTGTTTCAGTCGGTTTTGGGCAAAGATCATGAATTACTAGATGGGACACTCTCTATACAAGCTTAAAGCTCTAACCCATATGCAACTTCTAAAACTGCCTGGGGTAAATTTTTCCATTAGTGAAAGTAGCAAAGAACTACTGCTTTCTATGCCTTATCTAAATTCCAATAAGAACGAAAGAGATAAGAATAGGCAGCCAAAAATTCTCATCTACAGCACTTACAGTGTAGGCAATAAAATGCAGCGTTTTTTTACCATGCATTTTTAAAGGCGGGCCAATCTGTCGGGCTCGCTGTGTGCCTCTGCATGCATGGTGTTAGTGCCGTCCCCAGGCAATGTTCCAGCATTGAAATCCTGAATTGAGAATGGGGAACAGGCAGATAGCACACTCAAAGCATATATACGGATGTGGGCTGCTTACATTTTTTCACTGTGCATTTTTAAAGGCGAGCCAAACGTATTCGAACGTGTGCGCTACTTTGGATGGTGAAACGTGATTTTAATTTTCGTTCCGCCTCCCCCTAAATTTTTGTCTTTCTCTCACGCGTGAGCCCTTTATTACTATCCACTTTTAGCAAAATCTGCAAGGTCGGTGGGCTAAGGGGACCAAGGTCGAAAAAAGATAAGGGAATACGTCACGAGTGTCTCATCTACATCTAGTAATTCATGATCTTTGCACGGACCCATATAAGATGGACCTGGTTGTGCTTGGCAGCAGAATTAAGTCTTTTCTTACATTCCTGGACAATCTTCCAATCACTTAGCCTACTTCTTCAATGTTCCGCTCCTTTAATTCAAGTCACTCTCAAACTTATTTTAATTTTTATTGAAAATTCAAAAAAAGAGTCAAATTTGTTAAAGTCTTATGGAGTTTAATATTATGGAACAAGTTCGGAATAGGGGAAACGGTCCGATTCGAATAAAATTTTACAAGAGCCTTTCGTTTGGCCTAAAACGGAAGGATCTCAAAGAATTTTTTTGTGGATCGGGTTTAGTTTGCACTGTAATTCTTTCTCTCCTGCATAATTCTACTACTTAATCGGTACGTTTCACTATTTTTTGCACGGTCAATTCTTTTTCCATTGGAGAAATCATTTCGCGCGAAGAAAAGCACGCATTTGTGTCTGTGCGCCATTTTTTTTTTTTTTTTTTTATAAATAACGTGCTAAATGATAGCAGGCAAGATGATTTTTGTTTACATTTAAATTTTGTTATTTTTCAGTTTTTCCCGCGATCAAAATTGTTATTGTGTTGTGAAAAGTGTCTAGTGGAGAGTGCATGTTAGGGAAATTTATCGATTTGTGATGAATGAACGGAAGGCTACTGCAAAATTTTATTCGAATCGGCCCATTTCCTCTTCTTCTGGAGTTTTTATTGATAAAAAATATACCTTGTAAGGTTGCAATATAAAAAAAAATGTTTCTGCAATTAAATGTTTACTTGAAATGTTTTTATTTAATTTTTTGACACGAAATCTAAAGAAAAATGTTTGCAGCCAGGAAGGAACTTTAGATAGTGTGAAGTCAACTAATAGCCCCTCAAGGTATGCAATTTAGGTGATTGGTATACATTTTAGTTTATTCTTTCATATGTAGATAGCGCTGTATAAAGTTTTGAATTATGTACCACAAGTGATTCTTATACAAACAAATAAATCGCAGCATTGTTCTAGAATTTTGGGTAATAATAAATTTTTGCATTAATTGCACTTTTCCACTATGCCCAATTTATTGGAGAAATAATTTAATCTTATTAGACACAAACCGCCTTCCTGAAAAATGAATTAACGATAAACATTCCGCTGGAGGTCGTGTTAGTTCGTTCAGTTCATTTGAACGGCTCGGTCGCGTTTTGTCAGATGAAATACACGCACACAAGTAACATGGCCGCCATGCAAATAGAACCGAGTCACAAAAATCGGTGAGAAAGTGCCGCAAATTCCACAAAGAATTGTGAAAAACAAAGTGTCCACCCATCGGTAAATTGCAGTGAAAATCCTCACAGACTGTTCGGTGCTGAGTAGAGATAATTTTTGAACCGATTTCTTCCGGTATTTTAATTGCGTAGGACGGAGCACCCCGATCACGGGGAAATTTCTCGCTTCGCTGGTGTCTTTTCTTTTTTCTCTTGTTTCGTTTTTCATTTCTTTAAGCGCTCCCTTTGGTCTGATGGTGAAAATCGCGAAGAGTCAAAGAAGCGGCTGCAAAATCAATTAACGTTTGGTTGATTTAAATAAGCTCCTGAGAGGAAACTCCACTGTGCGACTTACAGGTACTGAAAAGTTACTTCTTGGGAACAATGGTGACATTCTGGGCAACTGCCTGACAACGTTCCTCCCCACTGGCCCTGGTGTCACCACCGCGCGATTGGAAGGCGAATCGCAATCGATTAGGCTTGGCCCTGCACCAGCTGCATCTGGAAATTCATCAGGCGATTAAAACATGGACCGGCAACTGGCGGAGATTGACTCCCAGGAAATAAAACAGGTGAGAAATCGGCTCCTGGTTGAGTAACAGAACGGCCTCGCGGTGCGCTTTCCCATTTTGCCCCAGGGCTCCTTCAATTTCTGATGCATTTGCATTTCTCAATTGAATCACCAGAGAGGCGGCTACCCACGTTACATTTCCTTTTGGAGAATTTTTGTTAGGAAAAGTGTAAAAATCGAAAATTTGATTGAAGGTGACGTAAGCGACAGGTTTGGTAAAGAGATGAATTTGATTTTCGTTGCTCCATCTCTTTCGCCCCAGTGGCACTTAAGTGACGAGTTCATCCGTTACTCCTCGGTTTGAAGTGACATCCGCGCACACAATCGCAGCCCCATTGCACGCAAATTTCAAATTTCTGTGACAAATGCACACCGAGGCGACAGCGGAACATGTGCGAATGCGAAACGGGTAAGGATAAAATTTCTGAGCCTGATAAGGGCCCGATGAAGGTCCCCTTCGAGAAAGCTCTCGTCAAAACAACCTGACGAATTTCTTCTACAATTACCAGTGGGCCATCCAACACCCACCGCTTTCCATTTAGCACCACATCAAAGTGGCCCCGCAACAAAGGGAGTGGAGGCTATCAGCTGTTTGCATCGGGCTTGCGGTGATTCAGTTGAGATAAGGTTGGGGATGGGCCCAGAAAAAATTCAAAGAGAACCTAAGCCCACTGCTGGAGGGATAACAGCGCACGTTTAATTCATCCAGTCGGCTTTGGGCTCAGATGGTAGAATTGTGGCACAAATCTTCGGTAGAGCTTGTTTAATAAATTGAATAGTCCGATATGCTGGGACTTCTCGAGAAAACAGACTTGCTCTAGTGAATCATCTCTGTCTGCTCTCTGCCTCAGAAGAATTCGAATTTCGCTGATCGTTGCTTGACTTGCCCGTTTTTTTTTTTTTGTTTGCTTTTTCCTTTTTTCTTTTTGTGTTAACCAGAGCAAGAGACGCCTCAGCAGTTCGAGCCATATGATCTATGCACCGGCAATTTCAACTGGACTCCGGTTAAGCAATGGACTAACATTCTTCAGTTTCAAGTTCCCAAATAAGCTAGAGCTGCTTAATGATATCTAGCTAAATAGTTTCCACTCTTTATGGCCTGTTTATACTATCGTGCAAGTTTGGCGAGTACGCCCAATTCAAAATTCAAAATTCAGACGTACTTCCAAGGCAGTACTGGGTAACCTTGAGCAAAAGCTCGAAAACTAGTGTGGAGTGGGATTTGTTACTACATCCTAGAAAACCGGTGTGGGTTTCGGCTAGACGTAACCGAGCTTTTGTAATATTGTTAACACAAATTCATCATGACACTGACTGCGTTCAAGAAAATAGATGGGACAATTATTAAATTAGTAATAAAAGCATTAAGGTTGCTTTGGGTTCTCTTGGGTTAACGAACTTTAAAAGGGTCCATCTGTTATTATTCTTTTATCGTTCTTTTAAATTTCTTTATATTACTGCTGCAGGTTCACTAGGACTGGGATTATGTAACTCATCTGTAGTTTTTAATAACTGAATGTATATATTTCATATAACAATTTTACATACAATTCACATATTAAACTCGACCAAACTGACAGATTTATGTGACTTGATTCGTCTTAATTTGAAGCTAGTTTCAATGACTGAATGCAATGTGTAGGATCCGGAATTGTTTAAAACAATTTCAGTATCAAATTTTCAGATGAATTTTGATTTATAAATTATAATATTGTAGTAAATTAAAATTATGATTAAACCTCTTATTGCTATGATTGAGTATTAGGTGGCAATATTGCTTCAAGCTATTATAAATAAACGAAAAAGGGATAATAAATTTGAGAAACAATTTATTATGTCTAAATAAATTGCTTCTGTATTCAACTCCAAAGTTAATCTTTCAGGAAGCTCCTGTTCTCAGAAAATACAAATTATTGTAGAAAGATTGTGTTCAAACACAGTTCCAAAAGACAGACAATTAATTATAAGGGTTACAGCATGATCGGACCAGTTAAACTTTAGCTGACCTCGAGGATTTATGAGATAGTTTTGGTCTCCTTATTTTAAAATATTTACAAAATAATGGAAAACGTACTCTTTATTAATTTTTTGTATTAATTTATTATTTTTTATTTTTGTAATGTTGGTGTAATAAATAAATTCATAATTTCAAAAAATATTTGTTGGTTCGGTTTTTCTACCGAGAATTATATGGTGATAAACTTTTGGATCATTGTATATACCACTCTGACGAAAAATAGAATGCTTACCCGCTTCATGAGTGAGTATTTTTAAAACAATAAGAAAATATTGTATTTTCAGAGATGATGAAGAACACTCTAGTTCAGTGTTAATTAATCATTTATATATACTCTTTAATAATTGATAAAAAACCAACAATGATATAACTTTTATAACAAAATTAATTTAAAAGCAAAATGCACTCGACAAAAAGAATTCACTACTTATTTTCCTTAAAAAACCTGATCTGCAACTCCATGTAACTCGACTACAAATAGTCCATTTTCACTCTATCTAGGCGAAAATTTTAGCTGTAAGTGTGGAGTTGTAGACTTGGTTTCCGATTGGCTTTCGGAAGACCAATTCGATGAAAAAAAATATAAATAATGCACTGGTTTGGCAGCGAAAATCTAGCACGGTAAGGGAAAGACGTCCGTCTCATATTGCAAAGTTGCGAACAAATTTGATTCGATGAGGTGGTGTTAAAATAACTTGGAAATAATAACTACTGATTTTGTCCACCCTACCAATTCCAAAAAAATAGAAAAACTATCCCTTTTCATAAGTTTTTGGTGTTACATGTATAAATGAGGCAGGATGTAGTTTTAGACTTCTTTATGCCCTCAATTAACGAACGGAGGACTTTGTTAGACCTATGATTGAAAACTACCCTCCTAGGGGTGAAAGCTACTATTAAAATTCAAAATGGCGAACGCAATTTATTCAAAGTTCAATCAAGCTGTAAATGATTTTCAAGAAGATTTCGAGGCCGCTGATTAGGATTTTTGCCTTTTTCATGTGACCAAGCCATAAATGTAACTGGAAAATTGATAGTTCTTTTCAAAAAATATGTGCTAAAGGTTTGTTTCAGCTTTCTTATGATTCGTTTGCCTCTTTGACTAAAACATAACTTAAAACCTCAAAGGATTCCCACCAGACATCCTGGTTGAAAGTGATATCACAATAGGACTAATTATTATCTACCGATGACCGAGACAACCATGTCAACCTAACCTAACCTAACCTAATCTAACACGTTCGTCACCACATCAACCATATGGTGACATAATCGTATAATAGCTGAATGCGAGGCTGAATAAAATGTGGCGGCGAACGTGTTTTTCAAAAGTGACACCTAGGTGTTGAATGTTACCCTTTTTTCTTTGTCATCTTTGTCATTTCTCAAGTACACTCATTTAGCCATGGTTCGCTAGAATAACGGTTTAAAATTATTCAAACTTATTATGAATGTGGCCAATCTTTAAAGAGTACATTTCCTAAAATTCGTGAAGATTTTAGTGTAAATAACGAAGTGAATTGACATTTCAAAGATTAATCAATAAATTTGAAGAATCAGGATTTGTCGAGTACAGACAAAGGCTTGGCAGACCGAAAGTTCTGCTAAAAATATTGTGGTTTTACTAAAAAGTGTCGCTAAAGATCCTTCAACATTAATTTCACGACGTGCCCAGCAATTAGGGACCTATGCATCGACTGTTTGGTGAATTTTGCATAAGGATTTGCAATTACATCCTTACAAAATTCAATATGTAACAATTCAAAGGAGATCACTATCAACTGGCTGAGGCTGGTTTTTCGCGAAAATCATATTTAGCTCATTTCACATTGGATGGATTCATCAACAAAGAGAACTGTCTCATTTTGATAGAAGAAAATCGTCAAATAGTTTTAGACACAGACAATTTTTAATTTGAACTGGATAAATCTACGTGTAACACAACACGTAAAAACATTGTTATTGAGATCTAAGTTTCCAGGTCGAATAATTTCACATAATCGTAACATAAACTGGGTACCTAGGTCGTGTGACATAACCCCATTAGATTACTTGGAACCTATGTGGATAAGCCAGAAACAATGTTGTACTCCTAAAAAACAACATCCGGATTGAAATTTATGAGTTAAATGCTTTAATGTGTGAGAAAGTATTCGAAAATTTTTATAATTGTATTAAACGCCTATAAACGTACCTATGGTAGATGAACGATGTCGTTTTTTACATAGGTATAATTGCTATCGACCACAGTCTTTATGAAAATAAAGAAACTAAAAGAATGGAAATATTTACCGGTTTTATTTAAAAAAATACATTTAGGCATTAATTTTGATATATCCTGTATAAGGCAATAACATAAGAGCGAGAAAAGCTTAAATGGGGCATTTTGTAAAAAGGTTGGAATAGGGCGTCCACGTCAGGGCCGGATCAGTTCAATAGGACATTTCCTACAAAGGTTGGGATAGAATATTAACGACAGGGCGTGATCAGGTCAAATAAGATTTGTCGTAATAAAGCAGGCAGATCAGATGAAATAGGGCTCTGGTCAAGTCTAATAGGCATACCTGAAAAGGGAATTCATATACGAATTTTAGTCAAGGTCGGATGTGAAATATCTTAATATGGCTTGCCCTAGCTCACCTTGATCCGGCCCGGATGATTCAAATTTTAAAATTACTGAAACCATGATTTCTTGAGTGAGTAAAATCTTCAATTCAGACTTTATACCGACGTGATGCTTTGCACTGAAGACCACAATAAGACTGATTCGCCACAGCAATAATCACAATGAGTTTAAGTGATTTGCCTTTTACAGCAATTCAATTAACCGAGAGTCTATCTCACATTATGCGCAATCGAAGCGTTTATCATTTTTAAATATTATGGAAATAAATTAACCGTCAGCGATATATGGCCAGGTCCAATCAGACCCCACTCCCAGGGTATGGGAGCGTTTCATTCACCGAGAGAGAGCATCGGTTCGTATAACAACGGGAAACATTTTTTAATTGCAACAACAATGAACTTGACCAGCAAATAATGGACCATAATTGTAATTGGGAGGAGGCAATCAGCAACAGTAGATATCACGGAGGCAGCCGCGCTTCCTCAACCGCATCAGCAGTTCTTACCCAATTGCTAAATCGAGCATCGAAATTCGTATTTGAGCTGGGCGGTGGGGCTCCTCGGAGACGTTCGACGAGAAGATGGTAATTGGGTTGATTTTTATCGAGGAGCTGGAGTTAGTCAGCGCGAGATCTAATTGATTTTCAACTTCCAGACGGCGACGACGATTTATCAGTCGGCTACGGTCGGTGGAAAAGACGTGCTGTGGCTACGCTAAAAATGTGCATTTTGATTAATTACCAATTTGATATCTTTATATGCAAACAGTGGACCACAAGTGGGGCGCGGTCACTACCAGGGCTTCTAGCGGCTACTGCAGAGAAATTGAAATTTTTTCCCCAAGTACTTGTCGAAACTAAAACTAATAAAAAAAAAAATATATAAAAAAATAAAAAAATCTTGAAACTCAATCGGATTCCACCCACCGTTTCGTCATGGTAAAGACAGCGGAAAGAAAGTACGAGCCAATCGTACGCAGAATTTCAGAGTCTTTCGATGCGGTACCTCGTGCCTTTACCCGCCCTACCGCACTTAATTCAGGGATATTGATTTGCTCATTGATTCGTGAACGACGGATTCAATTTAATTGTTGTGCAACACCTGTATTCCATGTAAATATTAAATTTGTCATTGTAGACCGTGTGGGAACTCGCACCAAGAAGGGAAGGAGTTCAAGGCCTCCGATTGTCGCCGTGGGTATTTTCAAAGAAGAAAATCGACACAACAACAATGACAACAATTTAGGTATTCTCGAATTTGAGCTAAAAAAAATTCATAGTTTTCTTTAAAATTAATACTAGCCATATCTGCAGACGTATATTGAGGCTAAGAACTTTCAGGTTACATTAAATCAATTTTTATGCCGGCTCTGAATAACAATGAAGAAGAAACCTTCAAGAGGCTGTGTGGATAAAAAATCAATAGGCTGCATGACTGTCGAATCAAAATTAGATATACGTCGGAGGTCATACATATATTTCTATTCAGGTTAATATTTTTCTCGGTTGCCTACTGGATTAGGTAATTTTCTACCAAATAAATGCAATAATTCGGGGATTCATAATTTGCTGCTCAAACACTAACTTGTGGCTAGCAAGAAGCTTTGGAAAAGAAAGCGTATCTAATATTTTAATTTCATTAAAAAGCAAAGGTATCTATCCTTTAGACACGCAAACATAAAGTGTGAGTCATTCCTTTTTTGTTTGTGAGCCTAATTATCTCTTGGCTCTTTGATAGACGAAGCACATACAATTAAAACTAATTAGCAGACAAAGGAGATTCTTTTGCGTTGTAGAAGAGAAAAAACAAATAGAGAGCTGGAGGTAATAGAAAAAGGATCCGATTATTTTCCTCTATTTAGATTTGATTCATTAAAATTTGCAAACGCGACAAAAGAGTTACGATCTTAAAAAGTTGAGGAATAAAAATGTTGATTAAGTAAGGTGCGTTGAAGTTAATTCGTGTGGGCATTTTACTTTTAATTTTTAGATTATTTATAGCTTAAAGATTGTAATATTTTCGGAAACACTACATACATAAATACGTCTTTATATAAAAATTTTATTTGAAAAACATTTGTCCATTTTCAAATCTCTTTCCCAACTTTATTGTAAAAATACTGTGGCAACCACTTGAACTTAAGTATTTTCATAAAAATTTATCTAAATCTGATTAATAAAAAGCAACTGTAGTTTAATTTACCTATAGCTGGCACAAATGTAAAGTAAAACACATTATTTGAAACGTTCAAAAGATAAACGACAAAATCAAAATAATACTTAAAAAGGTAATTATTTACTAATACTACAATCCGTTTTATATTTGTAACCCATCTAATAATTTTAAATTAATGCCGTTTGGAAACAAATTAACGTTCTGAATTTAATTGCTCAGGATCATGAACTTAGAGGTGAAATTTTGTTTGTTCGTTTCATAATTATAATCCAAATGAAATTTTTAAGAAAAGGAAATGTTTATTTCATAAAATTTACGAATATAAAGAAGTTGATAAATAATTGAGAGAATTTGAGAATTATCTGCTGGAAATTAACCAAATTACTCTGGAGTATATGCCAGAACCATTACCAAAATTTCTTTATAAAGAAGAAGAAAAAATAAAGAGGTTCCTTTCTGAAATTTCGCCAGCACGCGTTGAAACCATTAGGTCCATTTAAATTACTTTTTTTTAGTCAAAAAATATGACTAAATTATAATACCGTAAATTAAGAATGATGCGATCTTAAAGCTAACTTTTCTTATAGATGGCCAATCCCTAGTTACATTGCTTTCTACAAATTCGAATCGTGCTTTTTTATAGTGGTCAAGTAGACGTGGAGCGGAGCTCATTTTAGTCCTACAAATGTTTGGAACATATTGAAAAGTTTTCCAAATTGTTGTTTTCGATACTTTTATTTGCGGAAGTACTAAAATTCGTTTTGCAACTTGGTATCGAATTGCGTAATATTTTCGCTCATCTAGTATAGAACATTTTCTTTTTTCTCTTTGCCGTTCCATAAGATACCGATTTTTTTTTTAGAAAATGATTTCAATTAGTTTTTCAAAATTTCGTTTTTTAACGCTAAAAATTTAAATTTTTTCAATATCATTTAATGAAACGCTACACGGTTTTTTAAATAATTACTTGGTGTAACAAAATCGTGATCGTACAACTAAATTCGATTCTTTAATTCTAATTAAACAATTTACTATGTGGGTTATATATATGAAACAGTCAAGAAGGGTTAATATCCGAGAATTGTTGTAAAATAATAATGGTTAACATATAATTCTCAAATAATATAATTCTCAACAACTCCTCAAACTTTTAATTTTATCAATGATCGGATAAATTAAATTAATATTTTTAGGTGGGTTATAAATACGAAAAGAAGTACACTTAACTAGTTGGCTGTTTTTGACGAGTATACTCGTTATGAAAAAGTGCAAATTTTTGAATTATGACGAGTATATTCGACTGGTAATGTTTTAACTTTTCTTAAAAGACATATGTATTTCCTCAAAGTAATTGTTATATCTAAGATGAAACTATCAAACTTGATACTTGAACATTTACTAATTAAATTTGCAATCTGAAATCCACGAAACAATACAGATTGAATTGATTTTAAATGTAATGGACGAACACTACAGAGAGGGAACTGTTTTTAAATATTCGAGGCTAAAATTTGAACTTTGATGCAATTTTACAACAACTTTTGATAGTCATAACATCTAACTAATAACTGATATGGATTTCTCTGTCTACCTGGTCCGTAATAATTGTAGAAGATATCAGGATTTTAATAAGTTGATTGCTTAATTATTTTTCGAATACTATGTGTAACCACAGATGTTACAAAGTAACAAAGTGAGTATAATAATTGTACCTTGCTTAATTGATTTAATTTAAATTTTTACTGTACATTTACAACTCTTTAGTAATTACTACTCGAAATATAATATTAATCAGAATTTTTAATTAAATTTAATAGGAACCAAAACGAATGTGGCAACTGGCGTAAATTTAAAAAAAAAAATTTAATATACTTATTATGAATGTAAAAGGGTGTGGATACCTCGGTAGCACGCAGGTTGGCTGGGCCCTAGAGGTTGTGGTTTCGATTCTCACTAGAGGTAACAATTATTTTGCAAATATTTGAATGAAAATTAGGACATTATCATTAAAGTCGCATAGGTTTAAAAAGGTTTTATTAGGGATTGACTTCGGGGTCGAATACGCTCAAGTATTAATCAAAAGGAAAAACAATATTAATCGATTATTATACTTATTTGACTAATCGTTCCCTGATCAGTTCCGGATCATAGAAAATGCAACTCGGGAGTTTAATATTCATTATAATATAATATTAAACTTGTAGACAAAGAAGTTAGTTAAGAAGTAATTACTTTTGTGACACATATTTGGTCTGATGTTGGAAATTCGTAATTTTAAAGCTATAAGGTAATTGGTAAAAACTTTCTAATTTTTTAAATCTTTAAGGCTTATTAGTTATTACTTTACAATGCAAGGGCTTGAAAAAGTAATTGAACGCTCGAGTGGAAACTATTCGGGTTTTATTGTTATATCCTAAAACTAATTTCATAGGCTATTATAGCATTATAATAAGTAATTTCGAAAACGAAATTTGTATGTATTAATTTACTAAATATGAACTTCATTTAATACCACAAACAGTGTCTCAGGTGGTGACCGTCTTGCTCCACTTGTGAAGTATGCAGATTTCAAGGTAAATATTCCACGCAGATTACAACACATCGTACTACAAACTAAGCACTTAAGCCTTTAACAGCTCAAAGTATTATCTAGCTTTGTGCGAAAACCAGTACATTTCCAATGTCACCTGGCATCGAAAGACTTCCTCCCACAGGCAATCGAAGAAAAATAAAAAAATAATATATATATATGAATTTGCAGAGGCGTCCGACAATACTCTGTGTCCCCATGACATCACAGAAATGATCAAAACATTTTTCTCGTTTTTATTTACTTTTGTTCGGACTGCTTTTTGAAATGCGACGAAATCGTTTAGCAAAAGTCTCACTTGCACAGCCAGATGAATGGGAAATGGGATGAGAAAAAAAAATAAATAAATAAACGAAGATGAGCCACCGGCGACGGATCATATTCTCTTTTTGGGATTTCTTTATCACGTCGCACTGAGCGAAAGTCAATGAAAAATTTGCCAAAAGTTTATCTGTTTTCGTTTTTGCCATGGCTTGATTTGCGAATTTAATAGAGCTGTACAGAATTTTGGTGGGTGTAGCAAGATTGACTAGTCGAACGCCTTCAGTTTTGATAAAATATTGCTCTATAGTTCAATTTATCCAGCAGTGCATAACACCTGTCTGTGAACTGAACCCGCATAACTCTTGGGTTACCAAATTAATGAGGATTTGTGCCTAAGTTCAAGCAATTCCGTGCTGAAATAAATAGGTTAATTCAACAGATAAATTTGCTGAGATACATAATTGCTTTTTTGCCTCCTATTTCATTTTGTATAATTTTTTGGAAGTTCCTACCCACGATCCCGGAATTGGTCACGAAAAAGTCATTAGGGTTCGAACTGCATTGAATTTATTGGACCTTGGCAGGCGGTTATATTTCGTCATGTTATCTTATAATCGCATAGTTCTTTATGGTTCTGTTGAAAGGTTTCTTTGGGAATCGTGGAACCTATAGATTAAAAATTTTTCCTGTTGAAAAATTACAGTCATTTCTAACGTTGGTACCAAGTTCATAAATCACTAACTATACCCATCTGTTCAAAAGTGAATAAAACGCACAATACAATATTAACCCTCTATAGGCCGTTGTAACTTTCAAACTATATATTAATGTACCGATATAACTTAAAAAATACTTTTGCAAGTTACTGCAGATAAAATTCAAAAGGGTCATCTTGTGGAGTTATTATTATTTATTTTTCTATCAATGTTTCTGAAACAAGAAAGAACGTATTATATAAGTAGTAAGTATTATTAATAAAATGACATATTTAATTTATTACTAGCGTGCCCCTCCCGTCGTTGCCTCCTGATCTAATCATTTATATGTTATTGTTTTTTGTCATTTACCTATGTGGCTTGTATTAAGAGAAATAAATAAATAAGTAACGTTCACAGCTCACAATTTATAACATCATGTTAGAGTATGTAGTACTTTCTGTCAAAAAATGAAAATAATCACATCAAGCGTTTAGTTAGATAATCAGCGTACTGTTGATGGTCGATAATTTCGGCTGCTCTATGATCTACTTGACGCTTACAACATACTCAAGCCTTCTAATCTTTACTTGAGCTGACGTTGCTTAGCTTCTAGAGCCACCTTCTTAGATCAAACTTCGTTGTAAATTCATTGAATTTCGGAAATTGTTGGTTGCAATTCTGAATTTTTTAAATTTCGAAAGTGGATTCGCAATCAAGATTTCGATAAAACTCGTAGATAATAATTAATTTGCTAAATTTCGGAACATTTTGCGTCGCCATATTAGGTCTACCAGTTTTGATCCGCAATCAGGATCTCCAAAAACTCCTACATACCCATTTTCATGGCAATCTGTGCAAATTTGAAATATGTTTGATAAAAAAATCAACAAATAATGATTACCAGTACGATATTATCTAAATTAAAATTAAAATTACTTTTCGAAAGAATATTTTCATAAACCAAATCACTAATCAAATAATTTCCGCTAATATTTTGGTATTTAACACATTCTAAAGTTTTTGTAAATTTGAAAAAAAAAATAGTTGAAATACAGAAATATCTGTTGACTTTTGTAATTAATAAAGAAAATTTATTGGTAAATCAATCGTTTACAAAGTTATAAACAAAATTTGCAATCAAGTTGTCGTTAAGCTGCATGCTTCTGGAAAAAATCGTCAATCTACTAAGTCTGGCTTAAGCTAATTCGGCTTTAAGCTTGCCCGAATCCTAGTTCAAGCTGTACTAAACTGAACTCAAGAAGGTTTAAGCTAGACTAATCTTAGCTAAATCGTCACACGTATGGTTTTAACAAGTAATCAAATAGAAAAGGGACGGTAATGAAGTGGAAACCATCGAAAGCTCGTGAACGCAAAATATTGTTAAAATTTTGCCCGCCGATACCCGCAACAATATATTTCCGTCCCTGCAGTTTCTTGCAAGTTCAATATTTGACAAATTTCTTTCTGTTTTCAGTGCAAACGATAACTTCCGACTTTTCTGTCTAAAATTGAACTTTCAGTTTCTTTTCCGTCTTAGATTTCATCTGGGTTTCCATAACTCAATTTTGATTTTAAATTCTGTTTGGCATTATTCTGCCTTGTTTGGGTATGACATATTTTTTGTAATGCTGTTATTAATTGAAAATCTGCACAAACTACAACAGAAATGTTTTATTTTAAAATGTTTAAAGTTGTTGACCAAAAATTAATTATTTCCTTTACTGAAGTTTGAATATAAAAAGGAGGTAATAATTTGCAGAGAATAGTGAAGATAAGAAAACAATGCTCGAGGCGTGCCTAGGACTAAACTAAGTTTTAAAATACCTTCAATTGGTCTTGTACTGTGCTAAAGGTCATGTGAAATAGAGGAAGTCATTAATTATGTTTAAGAAAGGTGAAATGATGAATAACTAGTCACCTGCCACCCACTCACAATAGTGCAGCTGAGAATTGCTTTCACTTTAAATCTTTCGCTAGTAGGAATTTCTATGAAAAAGCTCATAAAAATGGTCGACGCCAATGCTTTTAGCAGGCGACGACTCTACAATTTAACCGAACATGAAATCAGTCTTATGCTCTAGCATTTTTCAGCTTCTTGCTTTTTAACCGCGACGTCGCGTTCTTCGCGTCTTTTTTGAAGCGGTGCTGCTTCCGATGCTAATTGCCTTGAGACGAGAGCTCCATGTTCTTAAGATTGGCATACAAGCAGCCGAGCCAATCTTTCTAGAGCTGGAGTCTCCGTTTTTCAGTCGCCTGAAAGATTTCATGCTGTGTAATAAAATACGATTGTGGTGTTCGGCTAACGGGGAATCGAAACAAGAAGCAATAGATATTCGTTCCTATTCGTTGATAAATGTACACGGTTCCATCGTCTTTATATAATTAAAAATGCCAGGTTGCCGGTGAAGGTGTGCCGCTAAAATAGCAGGTGTGAAAGTGCTCCGGGAAGGAAGTTAGTGTAACTATCTTCGAAATCTAACTGGGAGTGCTAATTTGTGGATTGTTTGTACGCGGGATCAGTGATCTCTTTCATTGTTTTCGGATAAAAAAAGATGCTACCACAAAATCGAGTTTGAGATTTTATAGAATTCCCATTCAGTTTTTCTTATAAAATACTTAAAGGGATATAAATCTGTACATTTAAAAATAACAAATGAATATCCCGCAAAAGGTTCAATAGATTTAATAAAAAATTGAGTAACCTTCGGTAAAATATTTCGACGCAAATCCTTCTCTTGTGGGGGTTATTTATTTCTGAGATTACCTAAGAACTAAGGAATTTTTCTCGTAGTATTCCGCCTCTTGAATTCGTTGTAGGTTTTTTTTTTGCAAATTCTATTTGTTTTCGATCTGATTTAACTACTGCCTAATGGACTTTTGTATTCTTGCCTGTTTTAAGTAATCCGATGAATTTTGATGATGCTAAACAGTACCACATTTTAACGTGTTGCTAATTTTAATTCTAAGTTGGTGGCTTCTAACTAATGATCACCTTGAGAGAATTAAAAAATTTTAATTGTTGGCATAATATCATGTTGCAAGGTAATAAAGCTATTTATGCTGATTAAGCCATGAAATTTTCTTTTTCCTTTTTAAATACTCAGAGGATAATTGCTATGACACAATTTTAAAGATTATGGGGAAGGGCTTTTGTTTACAAACATGGTAACTACTATTCAGTAATGTTTTTCAAAGTAGAATTGGACAAATATTGTAAAAATTCAGTTCCTAGGTGTTATGTACTACTAAAAAGAACTGAATAAGAATATTGCAGGAAACAAGCTCTTCATTATTAAGAATAAATAACGCAAAACGTTTAAAATTTAAAAGGGATAGTGTTGCGTGTTGTTTTTGCGTCCGCGTATCCTACGTTTAATGTGTATTTTGAAGGTGAATAGTAGTTTTTCTTTATTAGTAGTTTGGGGCTTGAATAACGAAACAAAAGTTAACCTTTAAGACAGGTCATCGATAATCGATAGTAGCGATAAAAAAAAATTATACTGCCTCTGATAGTTCAGTTGTTAGCGCGCTGTCCTACCGTCCCAGAGGCTGTGCGTTCGAATCCCACGAATAACCATGGTCTCCTGCGCTACGTGGTAACACAATGGGCCAAAATTGGCCTAAGTGTGCCTTTCTAGGCAGCCACAGCAACCTAACCTATATTGATTTATAATTGCGTATTGCAATTTATTTTTACACTCAGAAAAATAAAGTTGGTCAATTTATTTATTTATTTATTTATTTATTCAATCACATCACGGGTATGCACCCTCTTTACAAAGATAAGTCGGCCTTACATACAATGGCCTTACATACAATGGCCAAGACTACAAACATAAAAATAATAAGTGAATCTCCTAATAACTACCAATAATACTCAGAAATAAATTTATGCATAAAGTTTGAGACAAGAAATTATAAAATACATTATCATTGCGCTCACAGCGAATATCACAGACGGTTTACAATTAAGTTTTTAAATTGAGATAACGAGATATTGACTAGATCATTACGTGATTCTAACATTCGATTAGCATTTCTTGCAATTCTAGGAATGGTATTATAAAATGTAAAATCTCTTTTAAAATGTCTGATCGTCTGATTTCAAAAACTGGAGGCCTACGAGTGACCCTATTTGGAACATGGAGTGGAAATAAATGAAAAAGTTCAATACATAAAGTATGCCCGTTGATAATAGAATATAAGAACATGTCCAAATCGAGAAAATTCTGGTTGAAATCTTACAACAAGAAACTTTGTCGGTATCTTTCACATAGTAATTTAATTAAGTTAATCAAAAATGGTTCTTATTCAAAATCTTGTCTTGCTCAAAGAAACCAATTTTATCGTTTGCCGCATCTTGATTATTGTGACCAACATATTTCATTGTACCTGATCATAATTACGTATTTAGTAATACTGAAGATTTCCGTAATACCATCTTCATAAATATATATTTCCAGTCGAAATATTTTCCCTAAATATTTATACAGACCATTAGGAGTTGAATGTTTTTTCAAATTAAAATTAAGTTGAAATCAATTCTGTAAAGAAATACTCATTATATCATTTATATGCGATATTTTAAATTTGTTTCTTTTTGATTTCAATATATGTAGTTTATTCTATACCTATTTAAGGGATAATATCTGTTTGAACCCTAAAAAAGAGAGGATTTTTTTTATGAATTTTTTGCGTCTAATGAAGTAATCAATATAAGGTTTTAGGGGTTTATTATATACGTCTTAACCAGTTAACTGTTTCAAACTTTTTGGAAAATGTATTTATTTCTAAATTATATCGGACAAATTAAGCGATGACGAGTATACTCCCCAATTACAAAGTATACTTTATATGGAATATTAACTGCAAACTCTTACTTTTTACCCATGTCGAATATACTCGTCATAATTCAAAGTTTTGCACTTTTTCCCATGACGAATATATTCGTCAAAAACAGCTAACTGGTTAATGTAAAATAAAAATGTTTAACTTTTGAAACAAAATTGTGGTTCAGTTGCAGATACACTAGAAGCTTATTTTTTAATGGTGTTTCATGACCAGTCGAAGGGTCGTACATCTGCTCTTATAGCAATAACGACATGACATTCCTAGTATCCAGCTCGTTGGACAAAGTTTATAATCATAATATGATATAATTTCAGTAACATGTTACTTTTTATACCTGAGCATTGTGCTGTAAACATCCGTTGCAGTAGTCAATTAAGTAGATGTGGATAGTGTTTTGCATTTGAATAATAATAAGTTTTTATAAACCATTGAAGACCGAAAATGGTATACTGGAAATTTTAGTTTACATTTTTCAATAAAATCAGAAATAAATTAAATCACATTTTTGTTAAACGTTCTTGTAATTTCATTTTCTTTCTTAAACTTAGCAAAAATAATTCACTAGAAAAGCAACTATACCTGGAGCAGTTTGCAAATATTTGGGTTAAAATCTATATAAAACTTCAAGACTCTAAATCAAAACATAAAATTAAAGTTAAATATTGGCTAATTTGGCTAATGAGTAGAGGGATTGTAAAAATCGTGTGTTTTTCAGTAGATAATTCATTTAATAAGATTAACTTCTATTGGCCGTCGATTGAGAAAATATGCTTACTATACAGGGTGGCTAGAATGAATTATTACTAATCGTGTTTTTGGACACAAGCGTCAAAGTGAATGTAAACTAATTATCGCGAAATGACTTTGGTCCTTGGAAGCAGTTTTGAAACCCTGGGCAATTAAACCTCTTGCCCGTATACCTTGGACATTTCAACAAGATTCGGTACCATCACACAAAGAAATAGTCACTCAGGAATGGTTGAAAACGATGTTTTGAAGTTTATTTCTTTTGGAATGGATGTATAATTCTCTGTACGCAAATTCAAGGGATTTTTCGATCTGGGTTGTGCTGGAGAATAGAGTTAATAAGAAAAAAGTACGTTAGTTTGGACGCTCTCATAGTATCACATATTCGCGAATGGAACAAAATTCCTCAAACTCACATTCGTGAAGCATAAGAATATGTTTTTCGTCATTAAGACCAAATTATTCATGAAAAAGGAGGATATATCGAACAATAATCTTATATTCCAAAAATTTGTTATGGATTTTAACTTTTGGCTTAGAACGAAGTAAAAAGCTTTAAAAGTGTATCTGTTATAGCCTTTTAACACGTTCGCGGACGGCTACTGCATATGCAGTATTTTGGTTTTGCCCTGCTGGGTCACCACCAGTTTACAACTATGAGACAGCAATGCAGGATTTTTTGAATATATTTTATGTCTTCATATAAAATGCATCAAAATTCTCTTGTCTTGATATGATCCAACAAACATTGAAGGAAAGCTTCTGAAGAGTAATCATATTAACACCCCATGTGAATTTATACCGTCCGCGAACGTGTTAAATTGGTAATATTTCTTTCCAGTAACCCTGTATACCAGAGTTGTTTGCAAAATTTATATGTTAGGAGTATTTAAGAAATGTTGTCATCAATAAATGTTGTATGATGTCATTTTTGAGATGTTTTTATGTAATTTAAACCAATAGAAACGTATGGACAAAAATAATTCAGATATTACCCCTTAATAAAGCTTACGTCATACGAATTATGCCGCTCTATATTTGCACTTTTACGTTTTCCAATTCAAGACATGCGTTAAGCTGTGTTATCTGTTTTCTACAAATCAATCCACAATTTATCGAATGTGCAATTAATTAATATGCAACAGCAGTAAATTGATAATTTTACAGAAAAAGTTAAAAAAAAAAAAATACTTTAAGGCCAATGTCAAACAAGTCGGTTACAAATTTTTACATAATTTCCCGGCAATTCTATTCCGCGCGTGAACTTGAAGATGCGCGGCAACAACAAAAGCGAATTATGTTTTAATTGCATACAAATTGTATGACAAAGCAATTAGTATCATTTTCTTCAAGAATAACTCTTGATCTGGGTAGAGGAAGGGGGTGGAGAGACGTTCGTTCTCCTCGCCCAAGACGGTCGAGTATTGTTTCGTACATGGGTTCATCGACTTTAATCGTGTCTCTGGTCGCAATCACATACCCGTACTTACATATATGCGTCTGATTGTTCCGCTGCTTCTGTGGCTATTCAATTCACCGGGAGGAAATTGATAAATTACATAAGGAATCGATTATTAAAAGATTTATACGAGGTCGCTCTGCCTGTGTGTATTATATCATTCGCATAGTTATTTGCGAATGTCACAGTCACTCCCAGTTGCGTTTTTTCTTTGCTCTGTCTAAGCAGGGTCCGTGACATCATATCTTTATTTTAAGCAGCCACGAGCCAATTCAGCTGATATTACGAAATTCTTTAATGTTTACAGATATAAATTGGTAAACAATGCCCTCAACTTTAGCTGATAGAATTTCTTACTAATAAATATTACCTCGGGTTATTTTCAGATTATAATTTGTGCCATTTGTTATTATCGTTGCTTATTAGCACAGCATGCCACGATGGTCTGGAACAATAATCACATTCAATTTGTTAACATCTTTGATTTTTGGCATTGGTAGCTGATCGTCGATCTTGAAACATTTAAATCTTTGAAACTATTAGGTCTACCGGAAAGTTCTGTCCATTTTTGAAGAGGAAGAAAATGATAAAATTTTTAACATATTTAACTAGATTTATTGTACGATATAATTTCCATCATTCCTTATAACTTCTGTCCAGCATGATGGCAATTTATAAAACCTATTTTTGAAGAAAATCTTTGGATACGAAAAACTACAGCAGCTCTACTGTAAACGAAAACGATGTCTTCATTTTTGAATTGTTTTCTCATCAAATAATTTTGTAAAGAAAGGAATAGGTGAAAATCTGATGGTTAAGGTCTGGGGAGTTTGGTCGATGCGAAAGAATTTCCCATCCTAGCTTTGAGATTTTCTGGCGAATTGCCAAAGCAGCATGTGGTCTAGCATTATCGTGATGCAGTATGATTTCCTTCCTATTGAATATTGTCAGCCTTTTTTCTTGGAGTACTTTGTTAACTCGTGCATTTGTTGACTATATTTCTCCGAATTTAGCTTTTTCTTGGGTTTCAAAAGCTCATAATGGATTGGACCTTGCATGTCCCACCATATGTACAGTATTCTCTTTTTAACGCTCAAGCTCTGTGTAAAGGTGAAGAAGGCATGTTTTCCGGGTTCACCCTGTTTTCCTTACAATGTTTCAATTGTAATCAATTTTTCATGATTTGATCTACCATGGTCTTAAAAATATCGTCATCAACCACAAATGGCCACCCAGAGCGTGGCTTATCACTAAGGCCGAAATCACCTGCTTTAAATTTTTCGAACCATCTCCTACACGTTCTGTCCTCAGCAGCATCTTCACCAAAAACTTTTAACAAATTTCGACACGCTGACAATGACATGAGTTATATCTTTGTTGTAGTTAATTTCGAAGGGCACAAAATAAACGCAATTATAAAGATATACAGCCGCATATATCTCAAACGAACATATCCAAATATATTCAAAGTTGAAACGAAATTATCGGACAGAACTTTCCGGTAGACCTAATATATTATAGTGGAAGAAATGGAGCTATAAAATCACTTATATTTTGAACATTATATACAAACATTACCACTATTTTTGAATCAACTACCGCGTTGATATTTATATTATATTTTTATAACGTTAAGTATATAAAATTATAATATAAATAAATTTTATGTTTTTCTCCGTTCTTTATTATTTTTTTTTTCGAATTTCCGTGAATGTTCGTAAACTCTTCTGATAAGGATACATGTCAATGTGATTTAGTTCAGACTACAAGTCGACCATGACAAAAGTTCAGTATTTTTCGTCCTAAACCAATTCCTTGATTGGGTTGATACATTTATCGCCACATTATCTTGTTAGAATATCTAATTTTCATCGTATTGACGATGACCAAATTTTATAAAATCATCGTCTTTTCATATCTTAACTTTTTGAGGGGCACATTTTGTACTTCATTATTTCTGAAGTAAAACTTGTTAATTACGGATTTTTGGGATCGTTGATCCCGATAACAAAATTCAATAAAGGCCAAAATCCAACATGATGGATCCTCTAACTAACTTAAAGAATAATATAATGAAAATTGAGACATTTTAAGGGATGCTTCAGAAATAAGGTGTCCTTCCTGAAGGACACCGCGTCTCAAAGGGTTAAAATCGTCTCAATAATTAATAAATTTCTTTTTATCACTGAAGATAACCTTTTTCATTCAGTCCAAGACATAATTTCTAATGAATTTCAACTTCCCATCTCTATGGTCTTGTGTCGGTGTCGGTTTGCTCACATTCCTTTTCCTTTTGCTACTGGGTTTGACTCCGCCACAACAAAGGTCACATATAATTTTGGATACTAATGTATGTCTCCATATTACTACATCTCATGATGTTAATTTGCGTGCGGACGAGATCCTGAACGCATATTTTCACTGTATTTATCGCTTAAAATAATGACACACCAAAGTAAAAGACCTCAAATCAGGCGAGAAATGGATTTTCCCATTTCCCGAAACGCAAAGATCCGTCCTTTTTCTTCTCCAGATAAAGCCTAGAGTAATAGTTAAATATAACATCTGATTTGCATTCAGAAAGTATTGAATTAATTAATCTTCCTTGAGTATGAAGTAAAAATACAATTATTTTCGACCTAAAAATAGGTAAATATACCCTTACTCTCAGATGGCATTTTTAAATGATTTAAAAAGTTATGTAAGTTGCTTCTAAGGGTCTCGGTGAAACTTTACAATATACTTATTTCTCTATGCTCTTTTAAAGAATACTAAGTGATTTTATAACTATTTCCTTCGCTGTATCTTGAAACGGATTTATATAACGCATAAACAAAATAATTTGGTGATGTTTTCCTTAAATGAAAAAGAAATATATATCTCCTATAGTAGTAAACTTTTGTCGACCACACCACAACCTTCTAACACCCAGATCATAGAGTAACATGGTATTAAAACTGCGTCCCTAATAGAGTTAATTGGCTTTCGACCAAGTTTAGAGTCGCCACTTAAAATAACTCATCAACTAGATTCGTTGTCGAAAAAACGTTTCAAAATTAAACAATTTTTTGATAGACGTTTTAAATTAATTTGATATAAGACTAGAAGTGATATTGCGATGGATTTGTTGTACTTCAGAGGACCAGGGAATTGAACTTGGTGCTCAGGAAGCCATCGAATAATCACTGTAGCTACTTAGGAACACTGAAACAAATTAAAGTATATAAGTTGCAACAAAAATGTAAAACGCTTTTCCTCGAGACGGGCGGTATAGTGTCTGTTACTATTTTTATATATTAATACTATATGCCTATACTATACAAAAGCTAATCGCAAAATAAATTAAAATCTGTTAGATCAAAAAAATTAATTCGTCATTAAGAAACTCACATCTGTCGAAGTTATAAGGAAGCAGGTATTGATTCCATTATTCATAAATTAGCATTATAATGTTCCTATTGAAATTTCGTTCATCACTAGCTGCCGTCTAATGACCTCAGTTTCACTTTTGAAGCTGCTCATGTTATTGCTTCATTGAACCGCTTAATTTAAATGGTCTTATGGAAAGACAAATATACTGCAAAACCAATAGATACTCTCCAGTTGTTAAATGACAGTCTTGCTTCCAAAAACTACCCATAAATCGTGTACGTAGAAACAAGTTCTGTCAGCAAGAGAGGTATCATTTGAGTTTTTGATAAAATTTTGATGTATTATTTAGCCTAAGGAGCTATTCATCCACACCAATAGTCGGATCATAACGAACTTGTCGTACAGCGAGGTAAATTTGCATTCACCCCAAAAATGCAACTTGGCTGACATAAATCTCCGTCACCCAACCCACATGAAACCTGTCGAACGATTTTGTCCATCGTAATGGGAATGGCAGTTAAAATCCAGGCACTTGGGTAGCCTGAATGAAATCGGTCCATTTCTAGTTACGTGCGTTGACGATGCCATAAATAAACTATACCAAGCGTAAAAAGAAGAGTCGACGCGGTCATAAATAAATATTTCATGAAATCTCAGACTCGAAAAATTGGTGAAATGCAACAAGTGCATCTCACCTGCACATATAGTGGTTCAGTGTGTACATCAGAAGGGCTAATTTCAGCGTTTTAAAACGACGGCCTACTGCCGCTGACGGCGCATGAAAAAGGAAACTTGTTAGTGCGACGACGACGATGAGGAAAAAGAGCAATCGTCACAACGATAAAAATACTTTGGTTCGGTTCAGTACTGTGGCGTGCTTGCGTTCCAGTGATACAAAACTTTCATTATAAGCTCTCACGGCCAAGAAATTTATTATTCTTGAGGCTCAGCGGTTGCCGCAACGATACTATGTGAAAAATATCACCGGATCGGAGGAGTGTATGTGAACTACGAAGCGCAGTGTGTAATAATCTGGAAAACTATTATTCGCCCTTTTCTTCTAATACGTGATGAAAAATTTGATTTTAAAATGGTGTTAAATTTGAGTGCCGTGCCACCAATCGACTTCAGCTTGAAAACGATTTTCGAAATGCCAACAGTTGCCGTCAATGACTCGAATGTTGTAAGAATACTGCACACATTTTCGACTGCCTAAGGATTAACAAGTTTTGTAACTAATTTTCGATCTCTTGTAGGCAGGTTGCTTTTAACACAAACTTATTATTTGTCAATAAAACATTTAAAATTTTAGTTTAATTTTCATTAAATTTTATATGTATAGAGAATTTTTATAGAACTTATAATTGCAATTTCATACTTATCTTAGTCGTTTGTGCGTACGTAAAAAAACGAAACAAAACAATTACTTAAATGTCCGTCTACTCTGTCACCACAATTTTTCTCAAAGATTGTTTGGCTTAGAAAGTTAAATTTTGAATTGGATAGATGTAAAATAGAAGAATGAAAAGAGAGAAAGAGAGAGAATGGAGCACAGCGGGTTACCCAGATATCCTTAACACGTTCCCTGCCACGTGTACCATTGTCGGTACACGCTAAACTGCATTTGTACGCGAAGCTGAATTTTTGAATTTAAAATGTTTTCGTCTAAAATTTAATTTGTGGTAACACTGTTTTATGTGACGTAATGATGTTTACAGTAATTTTTGAGGAGTGTACTGATAACGGTAATTATGAAAATAATATACGTTCTTTCAAAAACAAGAAAAAAATATGTATTTATAGAAAATTATTAAAGTGGTTACCGTGCGCCGATAATGGTACACGTGGCCTAGAAATGACACCTTCTCATAAACAACATGGCAGGGAACGTGTTAAACATCTGGTTGGTTTTTTATTGTATAGGAGTAATATATTAATTTCGTAAGAGTTTTTTTATTTGCTAGTTTTCTATGATCCTTGTAATCATAAAATAATTATAATTATTTATGAAATGTTCAAATAGTTATTTTAATACATTTTAAATATTTTCAATTTTCATGAAAAATGGCGGAAACAATATGGTAGACCAAAAAAAAATGAGAAGTTTTTAATTTTTCTAAAACCTCCATCTATTATTTTCACATTTATTCCATCATATTGGATCCGCTATTTTGAAGTTGAAAATTTGATCTGAAACCTCAAAAACCCCTGTATAACAATTTTCATAAAAATACGTGTTTCAAAGGGTTAAGGGAAACGCCACTGTTTGGAGAAAATAAGTGCGATTATTGCTTTTTGCATTTCTTAAAATATATTTTCAGATGAAATATGTCAAACAAAGTTTATGTTAAAATTCCCAAAATTGACTCAGCGAATATCGTGAATTTTGTGAGTCTCAGTCTCTTGCATTAAGGGGAGGTTCTCATCTAGAATCTTGAAATTTTCGATTTTGTTTTTATTTCATATTATTAAAGTTTAATATGTCTAGAATGTTCTTTTAAAATATTTTGTTGATCCGAGCACTAAAACGGGTTCTACAGCCCATTGATTGTCGCGGTGTCATGATCGCAGCGGGGCGCTCTTAGCCTGTCGACGAAAAGTTACTTAAACTTCAAACGCGATTATCTCAGAACTTTGTTTTTTAAGATTTTACAAATTTGTGTACAAGATAACTCAAAAACGGTTCAACCAATCAACTTCTAGTTTCGTGCATATTAAAGTAAACAATTTTCTTCATAGAAAGACTGGAGCACATTTTGAAAATTTTAACATTAACTCCTTTTTGTTAGTCATAAACTATGAAAAAAAACAGCCAAAAACGGCACAAAAATTTCAAAATCGCGCCATTCCGTCAATTTTAAATTTTTTTTGAAAGTCGTTCACTCTTTCTGAGACAAATTTATTCTAGTTTACAATAATGTCATCATTATTTGATTTCAGGCTAATTTGCGACCCCTAGATTGTACACAGCTGGGCAATTTTCGAAAAACATGCCTTCGGAGAAACTGAATAACGGGCGCCATTTTGTTTTTTTTTTTTGCATAAAAAAATTTTTTTGTACAGATAAATGTACAATAAAAGATACTGCCAAATATCATTTCCCTATGTCTTGTCATTTTCCTTCAAATAAATCACGAACTTTACCTACTTTTTAGCGCGCTAGATGAGAACCTCCCCTTAAATTCAAGGTAGTAACTTTAAGCGTGATTTTCTAAAAACGAATTTTTTCGATTCGAGAACTAGTGAACGTATTTAAATATTTTTTGATAATTAAATTTAGCGCAGATTTATGCGTGGAATAAGAGCGAATTTCAATGAGGGCAATTAACGTTTTATTAAAAAAAAACTCTTAAAAGGTCTATTTAGTTAAAATATAAAAAAGACTATAACAATAACAATATTTTTATTTTTACAAGATTAAAGAAATTCATATGGTTTTTACACATTAAAATATACTGCCGGATTTAGTATAGAAAATTTTGACGGGCGAAGCACGTCATTTCCACTCAAGGAGTTAAAAAAACCCCTACGCTAGCTACTTTTATTATAGTGGTGTTCCTCCTTTAAATAAAACATAAGCAGCGTAAAATATAAGTACGCTAATACATATAAGATTGCTTTGTTTAATAGGATAGGATAAGGTTTTTGTTTTAATAGAAAATTGTAATTATGAATTTAGCGGTAATAAAATTAAAAAAAAATTCAAATCCATACTCAAAACTATATTTTATGAATCGCAAATTAGCCTATTTTATATTATATAATATAGGAGGTATTCACGATTTGATACATTTCCTATTGTGTCGTATCGAGTGTAAAAGTTTTTATATTTTCGTAGTTGTTTCTAGAGAAATTGATTTCTTGCGCCTCGCCTCTTACAATAACACAATAGCTATTGTAACAAAAACCACAAACGTTATATAATATTTAGCATTCAAATATAGGTCTTTAGCGTTCACAATACAGGTATTTATTATATTGATAGCAATATTAGAATTTTCTTATATATGTATATCTAGTTTACGTTGCAATGAACAATCTTAATTATTTTGGCTTCAATGCATCCTAGGGAATTATATACCTATACATCATTTATTTGTATTAATGTCGTAGGCATATTTCAATAAAAATCTTCTTCGATTAAAGACGTTCCCAACATAAAAATTAATTTAAATATGTTTCAAATGAGCAACTTATGGACAGTCTTAGCTAATTTTTTGCACGTATTTAAAGTAGTAAGTAACATTTTTCAATTTTCAAAAAATTTGTTGATATATTAGGTCTACCAGTTTGAATTTTTATAGTATATTCGAAATACCATAAGTGGCTTCAAAATACCTTTAGTACTAAATTTCACTAAAATTTTTTGAATTTCGGAGTTTTTGGATTGCCACTTTGGGTTTACCATCTTATATTTTTAAATTCCGAAAGTATATCCGCCTTCAGGATCTTCAAAAACCCCCAAATACACACAAAAAATGAAAATTATCGCACCAAACATTTAGACATGATTGGATTTATGAAATTAAAGTACGAAATACTAAAACTAAATGCGCGAATTCAATTCGTTTGAATTGAGGGGACTACTTGTAAGAATCTAAATAATATTTGAATCTCTGTGTCACCCTGTAAAATGTGTTACGAATTATACTTTTAAAATAACCAGCTTAAAGCATTTTACATTATGTTGATACTTTTAAAACTTCAAGGAAAAAATATGTTTTTAAAATACCTAAATTCAAACAGTCTTACAATAAAAAAAAAACCAACTAATTTTTTAGGAAATTATTAGCACGAGTGAAGATTAATTGATAACTGCAAATAGCACGAAGAAAGCATAGTGTGTGTTCTAATCAAGAAAAGTAAAAGTAAAGTTCAAAGCACTTGTACTGTGCTAAAATTAAAGTTATCACTTCTCCGAAGTTTTTCAAACATCAAACGCTTCGCTTGAATTAAGAAGACTTTGCAGTCTCAAGAATTCAGGGCATTCAGATAATTATAAGAAAATTTGCACGCAACATTTGTGTACATGCCAGTGAAAATTTACAATCGCGATCTGTATAAAAATTTAAATAACACCTCGAGCAATTTTGTGCAATCATTGAAGGAGCATAGTAAAAATGTACTCTCACTTGAATCATATCTGAGAAAGAAAAGGCGGGTGCAACAAGTAGAAGCAAAACCGCAAAACTCACGAAGCCGAAATTTTGCATGATTCTTATCGTGCAATAAATACAAAAAAATTTCCCATACACCTCAATCAACCTGTGCAATGAAATAAATTGTCACGATTACAGGCATGATACCGGCTGGATTCATGAATCTCGGTAGAGGTAGAAAAACTAGAAAGACCCACAAAAATTGGACACTGTTAATGAACTCGATCCAATCTGTTTTTGCACGGGCCGGAGTTTGATGTAAAAAGCGTTTCCAGTAATTGAATGTTTTTTTTTGTTTTATTTATTTCTGTAATTTTTACAATTTGAATAATTTTGCGAACAATTTATTCGAATCGGGTGGGTAACCCTGAATGCGGAGGAATTTTGCTGTTACCATTCGAGTTCAACAAACTTTAGTAACTTTGAGGAATTTGAAAGAGAATTTTTCAATTTCCGGAATATTTTTCTCTTTAACTGGAGAACTGCATACTGTTGAGTGTTTTTCAATGTTTTGTGTTTTAATTTTGTATGGCATTAGACTGCTCTATTTAAATTAAACCATTTTTTTATAGAACTCTCTAAATAATCAAAGTGAAAAACGAAGTAAAGTCAATTGAAATAAATGGTAACGTTTGAAGGATTAAGACACACGGCGTTTTGCCGATACAATTCCTATTGCAGAAATGGTAATACTAATTAAAAACAGTTCCTTACTGGTAATGGTAGTAGTAGGAGTAATCATTACCATTGTAATTGTTCTTTTTATCTTTAAACACAAATAATTTGTTGTAAAAATTTTTGATTAAAAACTACAGGCCAGTTGAAAAATTCACTCAAAAAAAAATATTCACACACCGAATGCTAAATTTTGACTGAATCGATTTTTTGAAACACAAGTGACAAAGTTCTTTTACAGAATATTAAATACTTACTCTTTTCTTAATAAAAAGGATTCACCATTAATCATTTTCTGGCTGTTAATTGTAAATTTTACGGTAGATGACTATTAAGGCGATAGTACATGTGAAATATTTGTAATATGTTCATAACCACTTTTAACCAGGCCAATGTCTATTTCAAAGTGTGCATCCTTGAAATTTACGAATATATTTTAGGTTTCACAAAAATTATAATTTAAATAGCTATGGAAACTATTTTTTACTTATGACGAGTATACTCGTCAAAGCACAAAATATCGTAATTTCTCTATGGCGAGAATGTTCGTCAAAGACATCTAATAGTTGTAAAAAAATCATTAAAGTTAAATATAAGGCGATTTTTAATTTATAAGATGACTCAGTTCAAAATTTTTTAGTAACACAAAACATGAAAAGATAGTACAGCATTAATAGTTTAATAAGTTACTAATTTCATGTTAATTTTAAAAAATAGCTAAATTCCTTTTACAGTACTTGTAAAATATAATTACTTAAAAGACAAAAGTTAATGACAATGTTTTAGTTAAAAGTGCTTAATTGGCTTTAATTCTTTTAACAAATTTTCAAATTATCTACAATTCTTAGAACTTCGGTGTATTCCTATTAGTGGCGTGAATGATGATCGCTGAAACCCAACGATGAGTTTGGAATTAGACTCTTGCAGTGGAAATGTGCAGCGATGTGCTCATTTTCAAAATAGAACTCAAGATCCGTATAGCGTCTTACAAGTAAATTTCTAAAAATAATGTGTCCGGTGGAATGCACCGGGAATGAGAGACCATAAGTCAAGTCGATAGTTTTACATTGGCTTTATTATTATACTCCTAGGTGGTGCCTTCTTCAAGTTTGATCGTATCGAAAAGGGAAAACTTGAAAAATGGGACTTGTTTTGACTACAGTTAAAATCATGACGCAGAGACAGCATTATTTTGATTTATGGGGGAACTTAATTTTAATGAAATAAAACAATTTTGGAAAGTGAAAACGAAATACATAGTTAGTGAGTAGAAATATTTGTGAAACATAGGCAAGCACTTAGACACATCTGAGCACACGTCTTTAAAATTATTATTGAGAGAAATTACACAGCTCGCCACGTTTCCAAGCATTTTTATTTTAATTTTATGAGATCTAACTAAACAATTTTAGAAAATGTGCTATTGCCCACGGATACCTCTGAGAGTACATGTAAAATTATCATTTTAATTTTTGTCACTTATGGTAAGAATCAAATAAATTTTCTAACTTTAATTATGGACTTCAAAACTTCGAAGTAAACAATGCACGTTTAGAACGTTCTAAGGAAAGTTGACGGAAAGTGCTTAAATCGCGCGTTAATTTTTTTTAATTTATCATCCAGCGTTTATCTTGCTTTCCTGAAAACTGCTTTAACCAGTTAACTATGTTCGACACGTTAACCTAAAGCTCTATTACGGTACGGTTGACGTGTATACACGTCGTGGAAAATAAAAAATTATCATTCAATATAAAAACTCAAAATTTCAGTGGGATGTAATGCAGATCTCTTTTAGTATTATACTTCCTTTATAAAGGGTGATATTTTTGCTGATTGGTTTTTCAGCGCTCTGTTTTTGACAGCTCATGCGTGATTCATGACATGTGTCAAAGTTGTTCAGTTTGCATTGTCATTTCATCATAGAAAGACTTACACCCGAACAACGCTTACAAATTATTGAATTTTATTATCAAAATTCGTGCTCTGTGAAAAATGTGTTTTGCACACTTCGACTAAAAAATTGTCTTTAGCTATGAAGCACATTTCTGGTTGAACGGATACGTTAATAAGCATAATCGCCGTATTTGGTTCGATGAGCAGCCACGAGCAATACAAGAACTGCCAATGCATACTGAAAAATGCACTGTTTAGTGTGGTTTATCGGCTGATAGAATCATTGGTTCGTATTTTTTTAGAGATGACGATGACAACAAAAGTACCGTCTATGATTTCCAACTTTTTATTACCCAAAATACACGAGCTGTGGTTTTAACAAGGCGGTGCCACATGCCACACAGCATGCAAAACGATGGTTCTCTTCTCTCTCACTAGAAGACAACATGACACGTGCTATCGGGGAGATACCAGCGGCTATGCTCGAAAATAGTAAATTTAAAGAATGACGTTACATTATTGTTTTTCGCGAAATAAAAGGAAACAAGAATATATAGGAAAACTGTATATAGTAGTTTTTCTGTATTTTTATGTGATATTAATCACTGACGGGTTCATATATTGTTTTATCCAATGCAATAAATAGCGCGTTAATTTCATTATTTCATTATACCTTTCTTTACTCAATCCCATTTTCCAACATTAGATTAAAGTAAGAAATTGATTTTTCATGTTTTGTTTCGTTCATTTGCAAACTATTTGTGGTAATTTAAGTAGATAAATGAATGTGACTAATAAAACAAAAAAATAAAAGTTATTTCATTACAATATAATTCCATATTATACCCTCAAAGAGATTGAAACAGTTAATTGATTAAATACTTCTTTTTTTGTGTAGCATTGTCGTTTTCCCGCTTTTTCCGTTTAAATCCAGGCCATTTACTGAAAAATTAAATCCTTCGTTCGCTATCAAAGTTGATTCTTAGATAAACTAAGTCTTTTTTTGGTAATTTTGATTTGATCATCACAGATATATGCCAATTATTCTTATTAATTTTTGAAGTATAATATTTAGAATAAATAATATAAGAAAAAAAAAACCTTTAGTTTCGCTCACATAAATTAATTTAATTAATTGTTATATTTGATTATTATTATTATTATTTTTTAAATTGGTATAGTTTCCTTTTTTATTGACTTTGATTTTAACATGTATAGTCATTTATTGTTGCTAAAAAAATTCTAGGGACATAACAGCTATCGTTGATCATAAATTAGCGAAACTAGGATGAGCAAATTTCCATCAAAGCGAGGATTGGCATAGATCAACTTGTTAGTTTTATCGGATTTATCTCTTAGTCTACTCAATAGTCAATATGCTGGCAGACTTATGAACAGTTAAAAGTTGTTTTATGTCCCCAGACCCTCGCTAAAGAGCGCATAGTGCCTATTTGGTGAAGTCGAAGCATATTTTAGATACCTTCTCTGCTTATGGTGTGCCTACATCGACATCGCACTCGCGATTCCTGGTTAAACTCGACTTTACGTGAAATTAGATTTTCACGCCTTAACGACTTGATTCAATACGTGCCCACTCCGCAAACATGACTCGTACGATACGATTAAGTTATTCTGTTTTATTTGTTCCTGTGTGAATGCCTACTTGGAGAGAAAAGTGCTTGGAATAATCATTCTTAACTGGGTGTAAAATAAATAATAACAGATTGTAACCTGATAACGTTTTAAAAATATACTTTTGTAGTAAGGTACTTATTAGTGTTACTTTATATTTGTTTTTTTTTTTGCAGGCCCGACAGAAAGCATCTGTAAAATGGCTCCTTTCGAAAGCCTTCAACAATCGGGTACCCGAGAATTTAAAGGAGCCTTTCTATCGGGATCATGAAAATCAAGAACATTTGAAACCACAGATAGTAGTGGGCTTGGGAAATGCAACACTCTACTGTCAGACACTTTCGAATTTATATTCGGATCCAAATTACCAAAGTCTTAATCACTGGTCAATATTGCAAACACTAGCAAGGAAAGGCGTCCCTGTTGCTGAAACTCCCGAAATGCCTCTTACGGAGACTGTTTTAATACAAACAAATCCATTAAGAATTGTAAGTATTTTGTTATTGGTATTTCATACAGTAGATGAAAATAGAGTAACTAAGATTTCGTATAAAACATCTAGAGTTATACTTATTAAATATCTTTATAAATATAACATGATAAATGTTTTAAAAATATGGATAGTATTTGACTGATGTCTAATATAAAAAAGAGTCATTAATTTTTATCCGGGTCTGGGTGTGGATCAGTGTTTTACTATTGAAAAACAACAAAACCTTAATCCAGATAGTTATTTGGTTTTAGCTCAAAAATTTGTATTAACAGAAGTATTTTGTTTCCGAAATATTCGTAACATGTAAACTAAAAATAAAAACAAGAATTGACTTAAAGTTAAAAAATAAAATCTATTTTTCGACTGTAAAATTATTTACATTTTCTTTTACAAAAGTTTTCAACTAAAGGAAAATCCCGGTAAATAACCTAGGCAATTATTTATTAATTTTACACTGACCCAGACCCAGATTTAAATGAAAAGAACACGGTTTATGTTAACGATGTTAAAAAATTACATAACCACAGTTTATATGTGATAGTCATAGAAAAAATAAACCTAAAATAAGATATAATTGATCTTTTAAAATGAAATGTTCTTATGAGTAAATGCTTTTAAGAGGAACATCACATCTTTGTTATGGATTAAAGTAAGATTCAAATGACATCCTTAGCAAATTAAATTTGTATTTTTCCCAAAAATGGAAGCTAATTCAACACTTTTATTTATTAATCGATATATACGAGTATATAAAATAGAATATATGTTTGTTTGCTCGTTGTAAAAATCTACACCACTCCTCTGATTGCGACCAAAATTTTCATACATAAACCACAACGAAGGATGCTAAGAATTTTATATCACGTATGTTGGGCAACTTACCGCACACTTTTTCGTGTGATAAATGGCAAATAAAACAAGAAAATTTTACTACTTGAATTGGGATTAATTTTTCATTTTCTGCGGAAAAATTAATTGAAATCAAAGGAAACTATAGAGAATTTAGCAGAATTTTACGACATTTTTATCCAAGAAAGTTTTTCCAAAAAGTGCTTTTGTAGGCATATATCATTGAATATTAATTTTATATTTGTGTCATTCCCATCTAGTAATATAAAACAGTATATGGCACTCGGCCTACAGGAATCGATCACTTTCCGATTTACTACTGGAAGGTAGATGGATTTGCATCAAATAAATCCATCACCGTATTTATGATTGTTGTTCTGTTGGAATATAAACCTCAACGACATATAGGGGCTATATATGATATTAGAGAATACGAAACGTTCCATAACACCTACAATAAGAATTGAATCTACTCGCATAGCAGAAAAACAACCTCAGACCGTGACTTTGTACCGTTTGCAAACATTTTATTTGAGCCCCAGAATATATATAAAAAGCATTTTTAAACTTCAACTACTTAGTTGTTATATTTATGGTATTCCTAGCATGGTACTTGTATGTTGGGTGTATACCTTGAAAATAATGGATTTACAAGAGATGGTGTTACTTATACTGCATTGCATCTGACCATACTGTGACTACCTTCATCTTTAAGCTAAGTCGTATGGATTAACATTTTATTATGCATTCATTTTCCAAAGTGTAAAAAAGATACGAGCCAAAAACGCTGCAATTGCGGGAAGCTTTGCTTTTGTTCTTTAATTGGAAAAAAAAGTGCTGCTGAAAATCATCGATAGCTATCAAAAATTTACGATGAATATGCTCCTTCGATTAAAATTTGCGTATTTTGGTTTCGACTCTTTAAAAGTAGGGATTTTGACACGGAAAATAAGGAACGCCCTGGCCAAGTGAAAAAATTCGAAGATGAAGATTTGGAGAATCAAAGGAGTATCAAACGCAAAAAGAATTTACAGAATCTTTGGGTGTAATACAACCAACAATTTCTAAGCGCCAATCATTGGGATTCATTCAAAAGCAAGAAAATTGGATGCCATATGACTTGAAGTCGAAAGGCGATTGTGCTTGTCTAAAATGCGTCAACAAGAGAGTGCCATCCATCATTAGCTTCTAAACCCTGGTGAAACTATTACAGGAGAGATGTACACACAGCAACTGATTCGTTTGAAGAGAGCATGCACGAAAATGGCCAGAATATGCAACAATTTTTCATCATGCCAACACTCGGCCTCATATTCCGATACCGGTTAAAAACTATTTGAAAAATAGTCGATGGGAGGTTTTGTCTCACATCCGTCATATTCAGCAGACATTGCCATTTCGTACTACTACTGCTTCGATCGATGCAGAATGCCCTTATTGGAATACAATACAATTCTCTTCAGTTGAAGATATCAAAAATTGGCTTGATTCGTTCCTAGCTTCAAAAGATGAGCAGGTTTTTTGGCAAGGAGTCCATAAATTGCCCGAATAGTGGGGAATTGCCATAGCTGCCGATGGAGAATACTTTGTATCAATTCATTTAATTATTCAAATAAAACTATATTTTTGCAACAAAATCCCTCATATTCAAGTTATGCAACCAATACATATATGTTATATAGTCTAAATTAAACGCTTTAACTCATAAGCTAACAGAACAAAGTTCTCTATTTTTCTCATATTTGAAATTGAAATTATCTTGGTCTTGGTCGCAACATAAGCACGGAATAGCTTTTCAAAATTCCGTAATCGCGAATAAAATTGCTCTCAGCAAAGAGCTCTGTGACACAATTAATAAGATTATTCCCACATTCGTTCTAAAATGTTTTCCTCCTCTTTCACTTATAAGACGACGAATGCGATGCATGGGCTTGTTGTACTATTTGAATTTAAGCATGAGTTTCTATCCTGGTGCTGTTTATGTGGACATCAGAAAAAACAAATTGGACGTATATGGTTTAGTTATTACTCACAGCAATGACTGCACACGCTAATTACCTATACTGACCTTAATTCCTACTCATATTTTCATTTCTTGTAACATGCTTTGTTGGGATGCGGTCACTTGAGAATTTCTACCTCAATGAAAATAAAAACGAAAATGTTAAAAGAGCAAACAGAATTGAAAACAAATACAAAGGAAACATGAAAAAAGACTTGTCGATTTGCATGAAAGGTGTTGATTTTTTTCCATTCATGAAACATTGTAGGCGACTGAACGAAGATAAATGGTCAGACGTGTTACTTAATATATCACCCCCACATTTTTTTTTAAATAGTCTTCGTCTGCATATCGCAATAACGAAAAAAAAAATTTATATGTGACAAATTATTGTTTTTCGGAGAACAAACTCGTAAATCATTAAAAAGTACAAAATTATTTAATGCTGGTCGCCTTTCTAATTCTAATATTTATTTCTCGATGCATGTAAACAAGTCAAGGGTTGCTGCAATATATGCTTACATATCTTACATTATAGTTACTGAGAACGGCCAGTGGTTGACCGTCATTTGTTCCAGTTATCAGAGTGATTGATGTAGAATAGTCCATAGTACATGTATAAAATTTTAATGGAAATTCTTAAATTTGCTAATTGATTTTAAGTGTTTTTGAAATAATTTTATTGAGATTAGTATTTAAGGTTTTTTTGTTTTGCACCACTTAACAATATTGAAAGGCGATTTAAAAAAAAAAAAACAAATTATGATAACAGATCTAGGAAAAAGGTCGTAAACGTTGGGAGTTACAGAGAGGTTCGTAAATTCCAATTTTCCTTGGTATGCACATCGCTATTTTATTTATGTCTTTTGATTTTTTCATTGCAGCGAAATCCAACTTAAGCCAAAAAATCAACTATCCTAATGTCGTTTCCAAAAATGTTGACAGTGTTAATGTATCGTCACCGATTGGAGATACACTCATTTCAGAAAGCGAACATTTTTTTTTCATTTTCTTAAAATTCACGTTTTCATCGAATATTCTCGGAAATTCACGTAATTAATACTCCTATATCTCGAAAACGTTATGTGATGGAGCATTTTATTTTTTTAAGTCGTAACTACGTAACAAATCCTTTAGAAATGATTTGCCGATTGTTTACAGACACATTTTCTGTTAGCTACTGTAATCGATCCGATGAATTTTAAGTATTTAAAAATTCTTGTGGATAGTGAAACATGTCTTCTGTATCGATCGAAGAATATATATTTTGATCACTAGTTTTTCCTAATTTCATTGTGGTCAGCAGAGGAATTTCTTGTGAATTTATAGCCCATTTTTACGAATATCGCAGTAAACTTTAGATAATAACTCGTGAAGTGTTGTTGTAATATTTCCTATTTCGCTGCCAATTTCGATTAAGCCGTATGGTTCAGGTACTTTAAATAATATCTTTGAAAATATTATTTAATCATTGTAGACTCATCCCTCATAATTTAAGCTATTTTCTGAAGGACTTTACGAATCACTCAATCTAAGGATCAATTTTATTTGAATCAATCAATATAAAATAAAGTTAAGTGAAAGTTAAATTAACAACTTAGAATGCAAAATTTAAAATGAAGATAATAAGAATATTTCTACCATAAACTTGTTTGTGGTGAAAGAATTATTAAAACAGCTAAGCAGTTTTTGAGATCACTCTAAAAAGCATAAAAGTCAATTTCTGTCATAAAAGAGTAGTTGAAATGAGTAATGAATTAGAAGTATAAATTATTATTATTATTATTATAAACAATATTCTTTATTAATTTCCTCCAAAAAAACTTTTTATCAACAGAATGCCCATATGTCTGTGATAGAATCGCTTATGATTTTGTACGCGAAAGAAATCTCTTCCGGGGATCGAATACCAAATGCAATAAGGAGGTAAAATAAATTTTCATTAATCAATAAACAGCATTATATTATAAATAAATTGTATATAGAATTTCTGGCAGCAATATCCAAACAACAGGACAAAGTAATGAAACATCTCTTCTCTCCTGGGTATCCCATGCATGTGCAGCTTTAAAAAAACGTATAGATCAAGAAATTGAGAATGGTGCAACGGATGAAAACGTAAGTACTCTTCAGCATCCATCACGGAACAGGGTGTACTTATAACATTTTATCATAATTTTTAGGGTGTCCGGTTACAATCACCAGATGTACCGCCAGTGCGTGATTTTCAAGATTTATGTGATGGTGTTTGTTTAGCTCTTCTTATTTCATATTATTGTCCCAAAGTTGTTCCTTGGACTAGTGTAAGAATAAATTATTTGCCTGCTGTGGAGGTAATGGTGTCCTTAATTGTTTCTTAAACTCGCATAAGCTGATTTTTATTTTATTCTGTTCCAGGACTCAATTTATAACGTGTTATTAGTTAGTAATTTTTCTCAAAAATATTTGCCATATTCTGTGTTCCATATGACCCCTGAAGATATAACTTATATGAGAGGGTGAGTACTTTTATAAGACTATTTATGATTCAAGTAAATCTTTAAGATATTATTTGTTTCTTTAAATTATATTACTAGTCTAGATGCATTTTTTAAGGCTGAATAAAAAAATTTTTTTTTACTTTTTCTTTATTGATTTGTAAGGAACGTTTTTTTTATATACATATATGTAAAAAAATGGAAGGATTGGAAAAAGTTTTGCTGTTGACACGATTCGAAAGCCCTCATATATTTGAACCAAGTTAAAGTTTTGTATTTAGAAAGAATTTCATTATGATCCTTACAGGACATATTTTTATGAGTCTATACTTTAAAGAAAATGCAAAAAAAAATATTTGATGTTTTTAAATTAAATAATTTAATAGACTAGAATACCCCACTAAAAGAATTTAATTTGATTAGCTATTTTTAAAGTCCATGGTTTTCTTCTGTTGTATTGCGACGAAATAGAATTGAATGAGTTTTAGCAGTTACATTTAGATTTATTTATATTTCAAATAGTTTACATCGGATCTTATAGTGATTGTCATATGTCAACTATTAGAAAGCGGTAATATAAAATTCATTAAGGATTTTTTTTTTTTTAAATACTTACTTTAAATTCTAAACAATAATAGTTTTTCATGTGAATTTTCCTGCCGGCGGTCTTTGTATAAATATTTAAAAACTTAATAAACATCTTTTTTGTTTATATTTATTTAAAATAAAATTGCAATTTATTTTAATACATGAAATCAAAATAAAAAATGAGAGTTTAATGATATAATCATAGATTTTGTTAATAATAAATTGTGTAAAGGATTTAATAAATTTTTAATATTTTCAGTTCAATGAAGCAAAATTTAATAGTTCTACTAGCCGATTTGTTTAATCTTTTTGAAATACACCCGGCCAAATGCGTGTGCTACCCAGGAATGGAAGGCCCAGGTAAATATGTCGAAAATACCATTTTCCCTACTCATTATATATATATATATATACTACTTTATACATCTGGTGGTGGTTTCATTTACTTAATAATTTTTTTTTTTATTTCGTTTCTAAAACTTCTTAGTTCCCTTACGCTTCTTATGAATATGTTTGTATGTTTAAATTTGCGTTCGTATCCTATGTTTAATAATTTTTAGTTTCCCAAAGTTTTTTCAACCTTGCGCACACTTTTTTAGTTGACAAACAAACATATTCGTTATAGTTTTTTGAGTGGATCCATCCAGTGAAACTATCTTTTGTTATGGCATTTAATGTTAAGTGAAAATTGATACATTTTAAGAACAGGACTATAATTTTTCGAAAATTTGATTCTTTTGAGAAAAATTGTAATATTTAATTTAAGATGTTTGCTCTGAAGTCGGAATAGACGAAGATTCAGGTGAGTCTGTGAGAGCAAAAGTTCAATTAAAATCAATGCAAGCAAGTTGTGTTCGATGCAAAGCGCTCAGTTCTATCGCAAAAGAACTTTCTTCATTCCTGTCACTCCTCAGGATCACTTCATTTCGTACACTCGTAATTTGATATAAGTAAGATAGTGTAGCATAACATCAGAATCGCGTCACCATATCTTTACATGAATGATCGAATTGCCAAAACTCGTTATTTAAATTTGAAATGCGCATCTGCTATCATCCGCTCATGTATTGCCTTGCTTAACCTCTTTATGTTTGGATATGGTGTTGATTTGTTCTGTGAAGTAAGATTAGTTATATTTGCAATTTTAAGGAACAGTGGAAACATGAAAACGTTTTTTTCTCTCTCTTTTTTTCTTGCGATCAAACGTCCATCCACCACAGATGTCGAAAAATCTTCAGGCGTTAATGAACACGGAATATCTCACAGAAGAGGCTTGACCTGTCAGCCTGTTACTCCAATCCCTGACCTCCGAAGTGGTCTTGATACGCCTTCGAGTTCACCTTCAAATCGCCCCCCTTTCCAAGGTCTCTATAATGAAAATTACAATAAAAATAACTGATTTAGCAGTACCAAGTGTTTTGCGAATTTTTGTCTTTGGATTTGTTTTCACTAATTTTTGATTTGTTTTTTTTGTTTGTCAAATGTTGCTTTTGTTTCCTACTGTTATGGCCAGCTCTTGGACATCGTTTTTAGTTAGTGTTTAGTTTGGTTTCTAATTAATCACACTGACTCAAGGAACATGTTCTTAGATTTTTGTTACCCCACAATATTTGCTATAGTCACTAGAATGCAAGACTATTTATTTATTTATATTTTTTTTTGTTTCATTTTGATTTTTTCATTATTATCTACGGTACGCTTTTATTGCCTAACAATGTTTGGGTCACTATAACACAATGCATGTTTTTATTAAATTTTATCATTCTTAATAAAATACAACAATAATAAGAAAATTCAGAAAATTTTTTAACTATTTATTTATAACGAGCACTCTATTTTGTATACTTTATTTTTTTTTACAGCTTTATGTTCTCGTTATAGTTTAGAAAGTTTTTAACAAAACATTTTTTCACTTTCATTGCAATAGACGCAATTTAAGGAATGAAATACATTTTATAAATCAATATTATATGAGTGATTTAAAACTCTCAGATTTAGTAAACTATATTTATTGAATTTTGGTTTATAAATATTAAATTTAACGGATTGTGGCTATCAAACTAAAATTCTAATATTGCGAAATAATCACATAATTCTTGTTAAATTTCTTATGTCACTCATCTAATTAAAAGAATAAGGAATTTGAACTTGAAGTTTTTAATAAAATTATTTAAAATTATATGTATTCTACCATTTATTTGTATATAAAAAAAAACATTACCATGGTTATTAGCATTTACGCGTTCACGTTAATTCATAGCAAAGGTCGGTTTAAAATTTCAAATGTTCAGGTCTCTGGTCGGTAGACTAAAACACATGAGTACAAAATTATATGCTTTAGTACGCTCTTTAATTTAAAATAAATAAGGATTTAAAAGGCACACTTCCTTACTGAGCCCCTAAATAGACTACAGCGACTAATGTGCTTTGAGCAGCCAACGAGTTAGAGAATATAGTTAAAAAATTAATTTCATGTTTCATGATCTACACGTACATATACAGGGTGACGGGAGAAATGACGTCCAAAGGTATAATTTAGGTGCCTCATATTGAGAGATATTCGAATGACTCCATGTATGTTCCACAATTTTGCGTAGTTTTCGAGTTATGATTTTTTTTTTTAATGGGTTCTTGAAAATTTTCAAACTGATCGGTTTTTTAACTCATTCTTTATGAATTGTATTTTCACGCATAAAATAATCAGCTTCGTAACATAAATGGAAGCTACAAAAGTTTTGATCTAAAATTTACGTTCGAGCGAGTCAGTCTTGAATTTTCAACTTTAAATTAAAAATATATAAAAGTAATTATAAACTTTTATAATAATACAAAAAAGTAGTACTTAATAGGCTATGATTCACTGAAATCATTGATACTATAGTAATAATTTGTATTATTTTAGATTTTTAATGTAAAATTGAAAATTCAAGCCTGACTCGCTCGAACGCACTTTTGTAGCTTCAATTTATGTTACAAAGCTAATTATTTTATGTGTGAAAGTAAAATTCATAATGAATGAGTTACAGAAAAACAAATCCGGAAAATAACTACAAAAAAAATTGAAGCCGATCCGGTAAAAAAAAATCATAACATAAAAACTATGCAAAATCGCGGAACATACATGGGAGTGATTTGGAGGCATCTAAACTTTACCTTTGAAAGTCACTTCTCCAGCCACCTTGTATACTTAAGGCTTGTACGAACTCTGACTAAAATTTAGACTTTAAAAGGTGTTAACTGTGCATTGTTGAAAAAAATTATGAATACAATAAACTTTCTATTTTGTCAAATTTTTTGTTAAATTTAAAATGAACTAAATTTTAATGTTTGTTTTGACTGTTAAAAAAATCAGTAAAATATTTATTTAAAATGTATTCATTTTAAAGTTGATTTGCAAGATTAGAAAGAATTACTACTAAAAAATAATGATTAAATGTCAGTTAAAATTCGCACATACCTATGAACGAAAAGCATTATCAATAACTAGTTATAACAAAAGTTAAACTAATGTTTTCATGAAAAAATCTTGTATATCAAATTAATGGCTATTCATATGTGTCTGTCTGCCTAATAAACTAATTGTTATTTATTAATGATATTAAAAGATAATTGATAGAGCCCGTGACAAGATTAAAATTAGATTGTCATGGATTTAAACAAGCTTTGTAGGAATAACCTATTGAAATCAGAATTAATGGGTGTGTACAAGCTTTTTCTGCAACCAAATTATCTTGTAGCCATATCTAAACTTTGGGAGAATAAAATCTTCAGTCTTATATAGCTTCATCCTTTACAACGATATATTTTACATACGAGTATATATGTATAATGGCAAATATAATAAAAAGAATTGATTACTCCTAACTTTATTCTTTTCAGAACAATTAATTTTATTTTTTTTTATATAATTCTAAAATATTTTGGACTGCTCGTATAAACATTCTTCTCAAATACGATGGGGTGCCGGACAGATAAAATGATAATTTATTTTTTTGTTAAAATCTGTTCATGTTTTTAGGTTCTATCTGAAAGTGTGAATAAATCAATTCACATTAATGTTAAAATTAATACAAATTTTTGTATAATTGTGTAAAAATAAAATCTCATCAAATGAAGGGTGGGAAATATTCTCAATGAATGTCTTCGGTAAGCATTATTGATTTTTTGAATTCTGATATGATACTTTAATGTCTTTTTGTAAAGAATTTTTCAATAGGGGCATAACAATTTTGTATTTTAATACAAACGCAGCTTTGGACATTTTTTATTATTTATCAACGTTAAAACGTCAGGTTACCATTTTTTTCAGAGTGAAGTTCACGAAAGTGCAACGTATGGAAATTCTTAAAAATTAGTACCGAAATTCGGAGTCGGTAGTCACAATTTTAAGAGCTATTACTCCATAATCATCCCACCACAGATAGGCTGTGCGTGATATAGTGGATAAATTCGAGTCAAAATATTCATTGGATGTTGCTGTGCCAGTGAAATAACGCCCTGGTCGAAGTACCGAAAATATTGCAGCTATAAGTGAACCACATTGTGGCGAATTTTTCGTAAAGATCTTGGCTGACACCCTTACAAGATTAACTAAAGAACTGAAGCTTCTTGATCATTTGAACCAACCACCAACATTTCTCCGGTTGGGCTATGCTAAAGTTTGAAGAAAATCCTGAATTTCATGAATTAATGGCTTTGTCAATAAGCTAAACATGCGTTATTGGACAGCAATAAACCTAAATGTGCTTTAAGAGACTCCATTATAACCACCAAACATGGCCGTATGGTGTGGATTCATGCCGGAGGTGTGATTGGACCATATTTTTTCGTCGATGAAAATGATCGCAATGTTACAGTCAGTAGAGTTCGCTATTGTTCCATGTTGGAAAACTATTTTTGGCCACAATTGGATAGACT
Source organism: Philonicus albiceps (assembly GCA_963969385.1). NCBI lineage: Eukaryota > Metazoa > Arthropoda > Insecta > Diptera > Asilidae > Philonicus > Philonicus albiceps. The sequence goes on from OZ017773.1 coordinate 11,867,254, forward strand.
TGACATCAATGATATTTGGTTTTAACAAAACGCCACAAGGTGCCACATGTTATGAATCAGATCGAATTCCATTGTCAAATGTAGCAAATGTATTGCACCTGGAATACATTTCAGCCCAATATCTCAATTGTTCTTTGGTTTATTTAAATACAGAATTGTTATGTCCTTATTGAAAAACCCTTTAAATAAATGTTTCATTATACACAACAATTACGGTATTAGGTTTCAACATAGGGAATGCAGTATTCATATTTTTTTAGTTTTAGTGTTTAACACGTTCCCGCCGGCATGTACCACTAGTGGTACATAGAGGACTGTCCCACCGGACGGCTTGTACCACGGGTGGTACATACACAACAGAACAAGAAAGGTTTATAAGAATCGAAATATTGAATATTAGCACTCTTACTAAGTTGATCATCGCAGATTTATCAGTGAGAGCTATTTGTTTTTCTAAATTCAAAGGAATGTGCCGGTTAATAAACGATATGCGATTAGAGAGCGTCAGATACCGCGAACTGCAAATACGGCCGCCGGCGGGAATGTGTTAAAGAAAATAATTTCATTATGTACCTATCATAATCATTATTGTTTATTTGGTCATCGTAGACAGGTTGGTTGGTTGGTTAATAAAACGATTATTTATGGGAATTTTACCACAGTAAAAGCTTCAAGTTCATAAAAAATATCAATAACATATTTTTATGCATTATTTTTATCAATCATACCACAAAGCGCTTAGCTTATTAACTCAATTCCACAATGTCTTAGTACTTTTTAAAACATTAAAAAATTTTCTGAATGATTAGATTTAATTTTGTTATCACTGTAAATTTTTTGAATTAAATGTACATTTATGTTTTGCCTTTCTTTTATTTTTACATACCTAGTCACACGTTCACCATCTGCAGTTACAATGCGCAGAAATACTCCACCAAAAGACTATCAAATGCTCGAGCAAAACCACACTTCAACGGACGAAGGTAAGAATTATTTTATTTATTATCATTTAAAATTATACTTAATTTTATTACTATATTGTGACGTCCAATTCTAATTCTTGTTTGCTTTGATGGTCTTTAAATATTGCTCACGCTAATCAATGTTTTCTACGCTTAATGTAGGCTTTGTAGTACACAAAAGCAGAGGTATTACGACATTATCGTCGATGCAAGAACCCTTGGTCCCTGCACGTTTGCGGCAAGCCAAGGAGAAATCGAATGTCGACACAAAAGCTGATGAAAGAGGTTTGACTATATTTCATCCCATATTTATCTTTCTTTTATATATTTTGGTATTTTTTATTTGGATTTTTAAATTTACTTTCTTGCTCATGTGTATCATATCACTTTCACATTCCTTTTAGAATTTATAAGAATTTATTTACTAGAAGTTTATTGAAACTTGTGAATTTTCCTTAGAAGTATTTGGAAGTACTTTGAATGCTGAGTTATTATTTGATCTCGAGTACGAATACTAAGTAAAATTTGAATCACTTTTTAGAGGTTATTACTTATATTTTCAGTAATTGTGGCGTAATTAAAAATCTTTTTCTATTTGCTCTTATAACAAAGTGGTCAATGTAACTCTTGAAAAGTAAAGCATGTAAGACATTCGTTTTTAAGTAGCTACAGTATTAAAAGGATTAATATGAAAATGAATCATACAATTGCTGCATGTTAAAGCTTTTAGACAAATTCGGTACAAAATAGAATCAAAATTTTCGAACCCAAGGTTATTTTCAAAAAGCTTGTTCATTTATTTTGGATTAAATAAATTAAATTTTATATAGAAAGCCTAGTACGGCATATTCTTTTCATTAGTATATGGCCTAGCTCTCATCATTGCCATTCGAATAAATTAAATATAATTTTCATGTTTTAGTACTTCAGAGAAAAGAGGAATTTATTATAAAAAAAATGTTTAGAAACTAGGTACAGCTAGTGCTGCTTCACTATGAATCGAGATATATTTCTGTAAAATATAATAATGCAATGTTTTTAAATTAAACAAAAAACAAAATCTACCTGTAATAAGTGATTCAATTAACCATTAAATTAATTTGCAAATTTTCATGCACATATCTCATAATTCCTTTGCATTCTGCATTGTTACTGAACGCATTTTAGGGGATAGTATACCAGCGGGAAGGCCAAGCAATTGGGAAGATTCTCGAAGACCGAGTTACGCAGGTACGATGATAGATTTCATGGCTTTTATTTAATTTAATATTATTCTTCTTTGCTTGCCACTGTTAGAGTAGTTTAAATGGGCGGAAATAATTGAGAAAATCGCAAATCATATATGAAATTCTTATTTCAGGAAGGCGATCAAGACGTAATTCATCTAGTGAAGAATCACAACTTACAATTGAAAATTTCGGCGGCTCTCAAGATCAATTGAATATGATTGGTCGTGGATTGGAAAGAGATCGCGAAAGAAAACTATCTAATACTAGTATTGGTAATGACGGGCATATAAACACATTAGCATATTTCATTAAATGGAATTTTTAAAAAAATTATAGAACGTATAGAACCAGCTGTGGCTATAAGATCTTCCATCGCTGATGCTCGAGGAACATTACAAATCGGATATGATACAGATTCGGGATCTGAAAAACAAGATAGGGAAACTGAAAAGAATGTAATTAGACGCCAAAGCAGGTAATTTTTATATTTATAATATTTACACTTAACAATAATACTAATTATTTTTTTTACATTTCAGTATGGACAGTGTTTCCCTTCGAAATATCATACATTCCAAGGAAAAAGACTTAACCGATGGAGACATGAGTCATGTTAATGTTAAATTGGCTCCCTACACCTCTGACGATGAGGCACCCAAGAGAAAAACTTCTTTTGCTACACTGCCAAACACTACTACATGGCAACAGCAATCCGTTTTACTAAATCAGTTAGATCAGTGTGGTAAGGTTTTAGGATTATTTATATATAATATATGTTTGAGAAACACCACTTGTATGTCTTAAGCTATATTAATTAAAAAATTGTAAATCAATTTTTGCAGACATGTACAATTCAGAAGACTCAAGACCACTAGTTGATGCTACTAAACTTTCTACAATTAGGATGAAATTAGAGGAAAAAAGAAGGCATATTGAGCAAGAAAAGCGAAAAATGGAAATTGCTATGTCGAAGCAGCAGGAAAAAATTGGAAAGGCGGCTTTTTTGCAAGCAATTAATAAGGTAAGTGTAAATATATTAATTGTTTGCAACACAAAACCCATTGTTTCATTCGATCTACATTTAATAATTTAGTTTAGCTGTATATACAAAAATTGTACAGTTAAAGGGATTCTTAAAAACAGAGAAAACGATAAATGCTTATATTATGTAAAGAAACATTTGCACGCCGATAATAATAAGTGTATTTAATACTGATGGGATAGTTGCCTGATTGTTATAAAAAATTCAGTAGATTTCTATGTCAACTCAGCCTTGTGCATATAATGGTTCCTTGGATAGAGAAATTATTATTATAGTTTTACTTTTTATTTATTTCTCTTAATAATAATTATAGAGAATATCCTAACACACTAATACCTACAAAATAAAAACGTTCCTCAATATTAGCAACTTCTAAAAAATCATTAAAAATGTAAGCCATGAGAAATTGATAAATATGTGTTTATATTTCGGTTTGATGTATTATGAGAATTAATGGAGGATTGTAGAAAAGATTTTAACATGTTTATGTTTGAGATTTATTAAAATAAACCAACTAAAATAAAAAAAAGATTAGTATTGCAATAGGCAGCACGAAGCACCCTAAAATCGTTTTCAAGATCCAGAGACAAACAAGCATTTTTTTAATTTTCTCTCACACAGTTTTAACTGAAGGTCTAGTGGTCTAGAGAAATATATCAGATATAAAATCAGAGAGGGCTTATATTTGAAAATACGTTTTCTTTTAAAGTTGAGAAAGAGCCGCTTCAGCCATTAACTCCGAAGAGTTCCGATTTTTTTAATTATTTTAAATCCTCATTTTCATAATTAAAAAAGGCGAATTCTGAAATTAAACCTATATTTTCTAGAGTATGTTTTTTTTCAAATTTCCGGGTCAAAATCGGGATTTTTCAATTAGAATATCAAATATGATGGCGGTGAAATAAAAAAAAATTGGTAAAAAGCGAGTTGGGCTCGCACAATCAGGGTTCCGTAGCAGAATTTTATCAATGATCAGTTGACCGACCGAATTAAACTTTGGAAATTGGGGCTTCCACTCTTGAAGGGTATCCTTTGCCCATGTGGTTATGGAAGGATGCGGCTTTTTGTGTAAGATCAATATTTTTTCTGAGCAAAACTGCCCTGTCATGGGGCCTTCCTGAGAAAAAAAAAACTGTACTCGAATCCAGCAGAACGTTAGAACGCTTGAAGGCTTAGCTTTTTAATACGTTATCAATCAGTATCCTACGATGTCGTTAAAAGAATTTTTAAAACATTTTCTAGATTGACCTCCTCCAAAATTTTAATTGCGATTTTAGGGATTTTAGTGTTCAGACCTTAGCAAAATACTTTGTATATTTGAAATCTCAATTTGGGTATAAAATGGTCCATGTATTGGGAGTGTGCATTAATTTTAAGAATTTTTTTTTTGTAAAAATACCACTTTATTGTTACAAAATGGTTACAAATTGATCATTCCAAAATATTGTCCACTGCTAGTCCTTACTTTTTCCCGTCTTTCTAATAATAGGTGAATTCCTTTAAAAAAAAACGATATATGTATTTTTAAAACCTATCCACGAATCTCTGCCATTTTTGGTATCCTTGTAAGATAAGCCATTAGTAATCGATCGAAATATGTGATAAATCGTAAAAAATCGCACCACGTTGTACAAAATAACTTTTCCGCATCTTTTCGCGTAATCTAACTTGATCAATTAGCATATAACGATTCTGCAAGTTCTTCATCGAGTAAAATTTCCATTTCCTCATTTTAAAACTTTTTGGACGATTGTCAATTTTTAAACTGAAGTGAGCTGGTCTTAAATATGCTGCCGATAGTGCATATTTTTGTTTTTAAACCAATATACCAATATATCAATTGTGCACATCAAATCTTTTCAAGAGAAACTCCAGAATTTCCGTAGTTTTTAATATCTGTTTACAAAGTTTATAATTTATCTTTACTAATTATGCCAGTTAGGAAAGCCCCTGCTTTATGGGTCATTACAAAATTGATTTTGTTTGACATATTTTTAATTTACATAGGTAGTGTATAGGAATTATTGTGAAGAACTCGACATTTTTCAAGTAATCAATTCGTATATATGAATAATTTTCTACATTTTATTTACACTTTCTAATGTAATTCGGGTTGTTTTAATTGTACACATATTTGCTATCCAAATTAAAAGATTTATTTACCGACGTTGGTATTCCAACTATTTTAATATACACATGTATTTTTGGCGGTTTAGACTACAATTCTAACTTGGATTTTTTCAATACCTTTTGATTTTTTCATACATTTATATTTTATTTTAATATTTGCATTCTATTCATCAATTTGATACTTTTTATAGTCGAGTGGTTGTAAAGGAACATTTAATATTTAAATTCATGTATATGACTGACTAAAAGGGTTCTCGGAAACTTACATTAACAAATAAAATATAAAGTTAAAACTTTTCATAACGCACCTGTTCATAATTGCCATTCATAAACTTTCACAAAAAAAAAAAAAAATTTGAAAAAGTCAAACATGCGAGCGCTTCACAAATCACATCACAGCATCTCAGTTCAGCCTATCGTTAAATAAACAATAAGATTAAATAAAACAAATAAATTTCACAAGCAATTGGAACAATTAAAAGCGGAAGAGAATGCGGTAAAGTACCTTTCTGGCATCAAGTTAAAGACGCTTCTTTTTATAAGTATAATTCTTCTACAATTCTTAGTTAGCGTACCTGCAAGATTTTAAAGTGCATGTTTTTTTGATTTTTTTTTTTTTTTTTATCGAATTTCACGCATTGCGGCCGTACTTTACCCTTTTTATCGATTATTTAATAGTTTTATTTATTGCAAGATAAGGAGGTACATGTATGTTTTATAGGGTAAAAGCCAACACCAACCTGATACCGAGAATAAAGAGCAAACTGTGGAACTGAGAGTAAATAGTGCTGAAAATGATAAACCTGAGAGAACTAGTATTGTGCAGGTACAGCACCCTCAAGTAGAAAATGTTGATGTACCTCTCACCCCACGCTGTAGTTGCCTACCCTTATCTAAGCACAAAATGCATTTTGCTTTATATATTGCGAATATTTTCGCTTGCTTCTTCCTTTAGAGCTTCTTAATTGCTTTGTTCCCTCTAAAGCACGTATTTAAAAGTACTTTTTATTTTCATCGTTTGTATTTACCTTTTTACGCTTTTTTTCTATTCAGGACGAAGGACCAATTGATTATGATCAAAGGGTTATGGAACAACATCCGGACATAAAGCGCACACCTGACGCTGAACAAATTGATATGGAGAAATATCAGGTAACTAAATGAATGTTAAAAAAATTGTAATCACTTAAACTAATGGTTGATTGTTCGTTCATGTGTGTGACGCTTTTGTTAATAAAAAGCAGCAAAGCATTGCAATTATGAATTCGAATTTGCAAGATATTCAGCAAGACATTCACAGGCTAGCAACACAGCAAACTCAAATACAAGCCCAACATTTGCAGGCACAGCAACTTATGCAAGCCCAGCAGATTGCTAATATGCTTAATCAGGTGAAAATTTCACGGTTACTTAATATTTATCATTTTATTTTTTGTGTTAATTTATTAGTGCGCCATGAGTTTTGTAGCTAAGTTCACTTTATCACAAAAAAGCAAATGATTTTATTTTGTGTTGATATTTTGCAAATTTAATGACTCTGAGAAATCCCTTCATACATTTCGTCGTGTCACTGTTATACTTATAACATTCAATTTAATCGTAACTCCATGAATAGGTGCGTCAACATTTAATTTTTTAGTTTTATATCACATTTATCATCTATGTTTTCGAAATAAAGCAAATATTGGTTGCATGATTGAGTTGCTAAAATTAGAATTATCAATAAACAGCCTGTATAAAATTAGATATACAATCACAATTTAACATATCTATTATCAATGAAGATAATGAATTGGCTATATTCTTAGAAAACTAATTCCCGCGATATATTTTTATTATTTTCAACTGCAGTTACTCGAACGAGTTTTAAAAACACTTTTACGTAATATTTGTAGGTTTAAAATCGTTTTTAGGTACTCTATTGGGTTTACCAAAACCGATAGTAATAACAAAGTGTTTTTGTATTTCCACAAAAAAAGGAGCATTTTTGGTTATATGTAGATAGTTATTTGGTAATGTCATTTTAAAACCTATCTATTTGCTGCAAATTATTCTAATAAAGCCTACATACTCTTGTGTTAAGAATTGTATTATTTTAGCATCGATGTAGTCCATATGAAAGCGGCTGACAGGAGGACCTTAGATCTGCCCGAATAAACTAAATTTTATATAAGTAAAAATCTAGATTTTGATATATTCCCATTTTTTCAATTCAGGGAATTATTGTATACAGCCCATATTTTAAGTTATGCTCACGGAAACAAATGCTAATATTTTTTTATTCCGTTTACAACTATTTGTTGAAAGACCTTGCTTAACATGTCTATTATGGGTATCGTACTATCGTTTGTAAAGTAGTTTTTAAACATTTATTAGACACTAACCAATGCCCAGTTCGCTCTGCTGGATAGTGCTGAAAATTTTTAAAGCTTAAAGAGTCGTTAGGCGTCATGTCATTAGTCATGTAATTTGTCATATCATATGTCATGTTATGTGAAAACATACATACTGACAAAATTTAAGCTCAATCGGCTCAATTCGAAGTCTATATAATTCAGACAAACAACAATTGCTATATATACAGTGACACGTCTAACCGAATCACGAAGGCAACATGTTTTAACTCTGTAGTTCGGGGTTAATAAATTCGACAGAAACAGCATATTACCTAGTCGTGCCATAAATTCTGTCACAACTTTAAAGAAGCATAAAATCTAAACAATAAAAGATAATATGCTTATTCCAACAAAATTTATTTTAATAAGATAATAAAAGCTTTACTCGAAATGACCTCCTTTAGCTTTTATACAAGCTTTTAAACGTTGTGGCCACTGGTCTATAGCGGCACGCACGGTATTCAACGACATTTCATTTCCTGCTTTCACCAACGATTTTTTCAAACTGTCCGAATTGCGGTAGGGAGTTCTAAAGGCCTTGTTCTCTAACTCTGTCCATAATGCATAATCCAGCGGATTTAAATCTGGGCTCCCGGATGGCCAATCTTCTTGTGCAATAAAATCAGGAATGCTGTTGCGAAGCCACTCCTGTGTGCTTTTTGCTTTGTGAGCAGGAGCAGAGTCTTGCTGGAAGACCCAATGTTGTCCACCGAAGAGAGTTTGCGATAAAGGTTTCACAACACCTTCCAGCACGTTGGTTTGATAAACCGCCGCACCGGTTTTGACACATTTTTCGCAAAAATGGAGTGTTGTGACACCTTTGTGGGATACACCTCACCAAACCATTACAGAAGCTGGATGATGGCCTCGTTGCACCCTGGGAACCGTTTTTTTAGCTTCTTCTGATGATGTTGCATAAACCTTATCATTTTGTTTATTAAAAACTTGCTCCACAGTAAAAATTTTTTCGTTGCTAAAGAGGATGTTCTCATGACCATTGGTTGCATGCCAAAGCAAAAGATTCTTGCATCTTTCCAATCTTATTTCCTTTAACCGTGGAGTCAACATGTGGGCTGTTGACCGACGATAAGCCTTCATATTAAGATCATCTCGAATGAGTCTACTCATCGATCTTGTGGAGATTTCCAACTCCCCCGACAAAATTTTCCGTGGATTTCTACGGATGCGCTCTCGGACAGTTTTGATGGCACTGACTGTTCTAACGGTACGTGGACGACCGGTCCTTGCTCTACCATCTATGCCTAAGGTTCGTTCTATGGCACGATAAATGAATCTTTTTGTTATTTTTAGCGGTTTCAACAAATTCAAAATTTCAGAAGCATTTTTTCCACACTTATGGAGTGCTATTACAGCGATACGATTTTCTTTTACTCCCCACTCCATGATTACGAGTCAAAGACTGTCACACCACTGATCGGAATATTACGCCATACAGTTAATTTGTTACAAAGTGCAACATAACGGTACAATTCCAAGCTAATTTCTGAGAAAGCGCGCATTAGAAATTGTGTGACAGAATTTATGGCAAGACTCGGTATATATTAACTGAAAGAAAATTTTGTGTATTTTCATTATTTATTGAAAAAAGTGTAACAACTCAAAAAGGTAATTCAACAAAATAATAATAACAAAAATTAAAATTATTAACCCCGAACTACAGAGTTAAAACATGTTGCATTCGTCATCCGATTAGACGTGTTAGTCACTGTATATATATAATAGTAGTAGTCCTGGGCAAACATTGTCCTGCCACAAACCACAAGTCTATTTTATGTAGTTGATATCTTAATGCATAATGGTCAGATAAGTAGTTCACCAGCATCCTGAGATCGATTTGCTCATGGTGATGGTGTTTCCGTATATGTTGGGTGTAACAAGTTCTTTGGCTTGCGGTAACCCCGGAACATTGTCACAGTATATGTTTTGCTGTCTATCCACCCATCTTCCCACCATAGCTTTGGTCCATGACCAGCCAATACTGCAATACATAGATAACATAAATTAAAGGTAATTTTTAGCGGATTCTTTGTTAATTTCTGATAAACCCAACAAAAAGTATAAATTTTCATATTTAAAAGCTTTGTATTTGTTACAAATTTAAGAATGTTATCATAGCATTTTTATTCAGAAAGGGCTTTTGTAAATTCCTTAAATTCGTTTCTGATGAATTTAAGAACAGAATCCTATTGCAGCCAGCTGTTTTAGATTGCAATATTGTATTTTTACTAAAAGCATGCAATTCTATATAATATATTTTGGAAAAAGTATTGCATCGAAGCTATTACTATTTTACAACATGTTAATCCAAATCCAATTTGAATGAAAAGTTTTGCTTCTGGCAGAGAGTAGTGTGTTTATTTACAATTTACTGTGGGATTTGAATTGTCATATTTCAATATAAAAATCATCTCATTGTGTTTTTTTGTGATATTTTAGCGCATAACATTTCACAGAGCATGTCACGTCCTATTTATTTATTAGAAAATTAATTTCATTAGCAATACGGGTCCCAACACAATCTCCCAAATCAATATCGCCCCATGCAACAGCATTTTGGATCAACACCACACCTTCCACAGTCGTATGGATCACAAAGTGCATATAATTCCCGTCCACCTAGTAGAGATCCCTATCAGCAGCAAATGCAATACATAAATGATCATGGGCAGTATATAAGTCAGCAACCTTCTTATCCAAATAATCATATGCCACAGCAAATGTACCAGCGAGACAACCAATACATGACAGAGAATGGCAACTACGCATTCGGTAGCCCCTATTCCGACCATAATCAGTACCAATCGAATCAGTTTAATCGTCCACCCGAATACGATGAATATCGTGGAAGGGACCATAATTCGCCCCAACCGAATCAATTCTATTTGCATGAGACGTCGCCACAACCTGTACAACGAAAAACATGGGCTCAATCAGCAGCTCAAAACGCAGAACAGTATCAACATCAACAACAACAACAACACCAACAACAGCAGCAGCAGCAGCAACCACAGCAACCACAACAACAGCTTCCACAGCAGCTTCAACAAATTCAGCTGGATGTGAATGCTTGGCAGTCACAAAATATGTCACCAAAGGTGGATAGTAGAACGTGGAAATCACCAAATCCCAGTGGGAGCATAAATAGTTTTATGTTGCACCAAAACGGTGGAACGGAGTATGGGCATCAAGAGAAATCATATCAGAATCTCTTCATGGTCCACTCCAGTCCGCAGCACAGTCGAACACCTCCGAGACAAACGTCCAACGCAATGAGTCAGCAGAGAGTAAGAATTTGAAAGATGGAGATGTTAAGTAACATATCATCTAATTGATTTCCTTATTAGGACAATCGAAGTTCAATGCCAGGCCCGGCCACGGATGATATGGCACCGCAAAGCATTTCCTTTATTGGTGATGATGACGATTCTGTCGATCAGATAGAAATGAACATTGAGGTCCACCCTAGGAAAGGGGAGCGATTGGATGACTACGATATGGATATAAATCTGGGCAAGCTTAATATATCGAGCGGAAGTCGTACTTATCGAATACCATCACCTTCTAGACCCCAAATTAACGCCAATAGTTTTCAGGTATGCGTGCACAAAAAAATATTTTTATAAATCGATTTAATTTTAAATTATAAAGGACCCTCAACAGGAAGTTAGTAACGAGAAAGGATTTTATATATCCTTCGATAATGACCAGCCAAAGCGACCGAAGCCCCCTCTTCGCGCAAAGAGATCACCGAAAAAGGAGAGAAGCTTAGAAAATATCGACAAACGAGAGCAAATAAGCCAGCTACAAAAAGAGCTGGACATGGAAATGAAAGCAGGTGAGAACATTTCCATTTTGTATTCCTTTAATACATTCTCAATATAATATAATGTTTTTCTGTTTAAGAACAAAAGCGTTCACCGTTCGCAAACGCTGAGTTTAAGACAAACACCTTTAAGGTGGATCACTCAGCTATTTCTTCCAATCAGTCTGGTGATGTAAATAGTGTAGACAGACGGCATCTTGAAGATGTTACAAACCAACAGCAGCAGAGTTCAAGCACCTCGAAACAAAATGAACAAAAAGAGAACAAAGCTCTGGTTATTGGAACTGAACTTTCAACTTTAGATCCTGTAAGAATACGAATACAATTATATATTTTTTTTTTTTTGCTAACTAATATCTATTAAAATTATAATTTTTATTTCTAGAATTCCGTTGATGAAATGGAGCGCAAAAAAGAAAAAATAATGCTACTCTCCCTACAAAGACGGCAGCAGCAAGAGGAAGCTAAAGCTAGAAAAGAAATTGAAGCAATGCAAAGAAAAGAAAAAGAAAGGGAAAAGGAGGATGAACGCGTTAGGAAAAAAGAAGAGCAAGCCGCCAGGCGAGCAGCTATTTTAGAACAACATCGTCTTAAAAAGGCCATTGAGGAGGCTGAAAGAGAGGTATGATCATATTAATACATAATTGCTTCTTAATTCATTACTTAAACTTTCAAATATAACGACTTTAAATTAAAATATTTAATTTAATCGGCTTCCTTTTTTTGTACAAAATGCTAAACCAAATGATAAGGGGTCACGTTTTGATCAATTTTTATAAATATATTCCTAGCCATAAACTATTCGGAAAACAAAGAAAATAAATTGACAATGAGCACAGTATTTAAATTTAAATGAATTAAACACATTAATTTCAAAAATTACTGATTGAGTAAGTTGATTGCGATGAAATAAAAACTAAATGTTGCTTGTACATGAGCTCTAAGTTTTCCTAAAAATTATATCCAGATTAGGTTAGTAGTTTATACTTGTTGAGTACACTAGCAGACAAAATGTTCATATATTATGTTAACACATTCTCTCATTTATCCTTCATCCCCATAAATATTTTTTATATGCAGACACGCAAAGTTTATAATTTCAATATATTTATAATCTTTGTGTATATATAGATAACTTAACACCCTTGAGGAATATCGCAATCATTATAATTGGAGATGTTGACCAAAGTCTTAGGTATAGAACAGCAAAATTTCATTAAAATCTCTCCATTCGTTTTTCAGTCACAGACACAATCTAAAATTCTAATTTAAATTCGTCCATTTCAACCAAGTAATATACTTATTTGTAGGTCTCTACGTTGGTAATTTGACGTGAATGTTAAATGTTTGCCTGCAAATTTTTACTTTTTCAATACAATGTATACTGTGATACGGAAATACATTTTTCAAAATTACTGTTAAGAAATTCAACTTGAATTTACTAGTAGTAGTGGTTTAACAAATTTGATTTTTAAGTTAAGATTCCTGAGAAAAGTCGTCATAATTACTTTAGTCTCTTCTAAAATATTCTGGTATTTATTATTATTCAATTTTACGCCTCCCCACTTGGACCTATCTTCTTTCTGATGAACCCATTCCATCTATCGGTTCCTTGCGTGATCTTGGTGTTATTTGCGATAGCGAACTCAATTTCCGTCCGCATATCGATCACATCATAAGTAAAGCCAATTCAGCTTTAGGTTTTGTGAAACGCTGGTCTAAGGAATTCTTGAAATCTTACTTCACCAAGTCCTCTATTTGAATACGCCTGTCAGGTTTTGTCACACTCCCAGCCAACACTCATTAACAGGATTGAAGCTGTACAGCGTAGCTTCCTCCGCTTCGTGTTGCATGGCCTTCCTTCGATTGACAAACATAATCTCCTTCCTTATGAGAACCGTCTGAAATTAATCAATCTCCAATCTTTAGCAGTTTGTCATGATGTCGCTGATATTGTTTTCGTCCACCAAGTTCTTACCGGCTCCATTGACTGTCCCGATTTCCTCCATCACACCAGCCCTTGTAACGTTAGATCCTTTCTACTCTTTCGCCTCGATACTCACCGCACCAACTACGAACCAGTTCGAACCCTTCACGAGAATGTTCCGCAAAGTTAACGACTCTACCCTCTTTGATTTTCATTTTGATAAAGCCCCTCTTAGTGATAGTTTTTACATTTACATTTGTTAACTTAATTTAATCTTGTTTTTCTTTTCTTGTAGCTTGTATTAAGCGAAATACATAAATTTACAGTATAATATACACGTACACAGGATGTTCAGATTTACGTAAGAAATGCTATACCAATCTATTCCTTGGGGTGTTCTGAGGAAACTTTTGTTCTTGATTCTATTCTCTTATTTTCAGAGGTTAGAAATCGATTGTTGAACCAATGAAACCTGTTGAGTATGCGATCATAATAATTTAACAAATTTTAAAGATCATTTAATTTTGAATGAGTTTTTTTTCAATATTACACCGTTTTTAAATTCAGTGATCAATAGTTCGCAGAAATCATTAAAAATGTGAAGTGATTCCCCTTAGAAAATTCGTCAACCTTATTGCAAATACTTCCGTTAAAAGCTAATAATTTTTAACTAAAATTATTGCAAAATATTAATATTATTAAATTATTTAAATAGAATTTTAAAACAAAATTCAAAATATTTTCTTACCAATGTCCTAAAATGCTAGAAATCTTGCCATCGTCAGCTTAAGGGAAAATAGGGAAAGATATACAAAATATTTTAAAGCACGGCCCTGTTTTATTCACACCTTGTAAATTAGCAGCATATAATATTTTTGAAAACTGGAAAACTACTAGAAAGTCCGAAAAATAGAATATATTTTTTCAGGGGGCAGAATAAATGTTGGTTTAATAACTCTCTTTACAATCGATTGATTTGATTCAACCATCACCAGAATGTTATTTTTCTTATGAACAACTAAATTTAAAATATATCACATTTAGGGAAAAACTTTGGATAAAACTGAAATGATGATGAAACAACACCTTGTTACCCAGTCAGCGCCAAAATTGAGGCCACAAAAAATTTCAAGGCCACGTCCAAAAACGATTCATGTGGAGTCCGGTTCAGTTGACCTGAGCGAAGCCTCTAGTCTATCAAGTAGAGGTAAAAAAGGATCAAGCTCGAATTTAACAGGTAATTTCATGCATGGTACAAAATTCAGGAATATTGTCCTCAATATTTATTTATTTTTTCCGTGTTACCCTTTGGTTTATTTGCATTATTTTTGTTTCCTTTGTACGATTTTAGGCTACGGCCAATTAAGTTCAAACTCAATGCGACGAGACTACTACCGAGGGTCGCAAGACTCCTTAGCTATTAGAGGTAATTTTATTTTGATTTTTTGAATTATTTTCAACTATTTTTGTATTTATCAACGGGTTTTTGTTTTGTACAGACGTCCTGTTATATATAACTTTGACAAAATTCGTACGATTTCAGATGTTTAATAATTTTTTTTTTTTTAATAATACCAGTACACCGCATTCAGGAATAAACAATTTGGGATTGTAACTAGTGTGATTTTTTAAGTTTATGTTATTCCTATTTTTTTAGAGCGGCTCAAAAAAGCTGCATGGTTCTTTGTGTGGGATTTTTCTGAATGTGGCTGTTACTAAAAATAATTTTTAACTATTGCTCCTATCGGGTACTTTTTAACAAAATTAATATTTTTCGGTGGAAATGTAACTGAAGTAGATTATTTCTAAACAAAAACATTTAAGATGTATTAGACCATCGTGTTAGTTTTGATGAAAGAAGCGTAAGCTGATTTTCCATTTAAATCGTAGCAAACAACTGGATGTGGACTTTTAATTTGATTAAACAAACAAAAAAAATAATAATGTGAAAACCCTTTCTAGTAAAATGCTGCGGAAAATGAGCTAATAGTCATAAGCAGTATTAGCCGGAAATAACTACGAGGCAATTCTGCAATGAAATGCTGATTTTACTATGATCCTTTTCAGTAGATAAAACTTATGTTCATTTTACATGCGCTCTTCAAAATTCCAATAATAACAACTACAAAACTATATTTTAATAACCAAATTGATACCAATGTTTTAATACTCGATATTGAGTACTCGATACTCAGATTTAAAATATTGGGTAGGGGCGTCGGTAACCGATACTTTGTATCGATCTTATTTTGACGCAATAAATGAATATAACGAATGAGTTAAAAAAAGGGTTGTATTTGTGTGCGTATCAGTGTGATGATACTAAATTAGTACTCGATATCGATACTTCGAAACCTAGTCTTGTTAAATAATATCGGGTTGGTGGCGAAATTCTGTCGTTTATCATCAGCTTTATGATGTGTTCCTTAGCAGTCGAATAAAATGAATGCTTAATTCTTTGCAATTGCTCTAGAGGTTAGATGTGGGTTACCTACCCTCCAACATGGACCGCAAAATGTTATCAACCTTGGATTGTCGCCCATTGAGAGTAAAATCTCTAGAACGAAATTTTTCAAACCATATTTGGCAGATCCGAACATTTACAACTTTATTTAGCAAGGCGTCACATAAGGTGTTACAAGCAACCAATGCTTTGCTTCCTTTCTTAAACTTATAGCAAATGCAATATCTTAAATGCATTTTATCCACTGCCATCTTCTTCACTCTGTATTTCAAGGATACTCTTATATCCCACGAAAGGTACGCTAAATAATAAGACAACTCACGACGCACTCTACCTGCAGATAGTAAAATACGACGCCAACCAATAATAATTCTAATATCTTCTTATAGGTGTTTTTATATAACCTGGCAAAATACCAGATATCTGCCAATTTTGGTAGGTAGATAACTGTCTAGTTACACTGGTGGCAGATTTCATATTACCAGACAAGTTTTGGCCCGTCATATCTCGTTTATCTGTCCTAGTGATCTATAACACAATCTATAATTTGTATATATTTTTATATCTGGTAAAAGTTGTTTATGTCTGAAATCATGAAGTGATATTTTTATCTACTCATGGAAATTTGATTACCTTTATTTTTTGGTATATTATACCGATCTAGCATCCTAACAAATTTAATACTCCTGGAAAATCAGCGGCGTTTTCAGAATAAGCCTACATAAAAATTATTAATTAAATCTTTAACATATTTTAATTATCTTTTGCTTTATTTTAAGTTCTACTTCAGAATTTTTGTATATAGTTATGCAACTTTTAAATGTTCACCTTGGTACGTGGAATTAATACTCATTGGTGAATAATCTCTCCACAGAATCACCCGATGAATATCCTAGTACAAGTTCAACACCCATTGGCAGAAGGGGATCTTACAAAAATTCACGAGGTTGGTGGCGGGTCACACATGTTTATTAATTAAATATTTTAACAGAAAAGCCAATTTTAATACTAACATTAATATTCTTGAAATTAAAAAAAAATGAAATGCTTTAATGGAAAAAAAAAATTTGAATTGCTAACACTGAGATTGATAGATGAAGTACAAAAGCCCAATTTACTACTTTGTGCTCAATTCGACACTAGTCACAAGTTTTGTTTGCTAAAATATTTTGGTTTCCTAAAATTTTTATGTTTGTTTGCATGTTATTTAGTAGAGGTAACTCGAAACCGGGTCGGAATGATTAGAAAACCACACACACACACACACTATCGAAGGTATACATGTTTGCTGCATTTTGAAAAAAAAAAAATCATTAATTGCAAGTCATCATTTTCACTAAAAATTTAAATAATATGCAATTATTTCGATTATCGCGTAGCGCTCAAGTTTTCTGTCCCGGTATTGTAAGGACTGAGGCATTCAGTGATCGCCAAGGTCTTGAGCACTAAAATTCTGGGGAAGGGTAGTTGAAACTGGAAAACTTTTAAAATAATACAAAAAAGGAAAAAAAAAACAAACAAGTAAATTTCAAGAATGGTTAATAGTTATGCGGTAAACAAATCTTTATGTTTTAATTTTAAACTGCTTTAACTTTTCACACTTTTTTTTTCATTTCTGTTCGTACAGATTTCGTCAAATTTATGCACTTTTAAATATTTAACTTTTTTTCTGTTTTCATTATTATCGCAAAAATACTAAATAAAAATCGTTTACATTACTATGGCCTTTTCCAGAGCCAACTGTTGAACGAGGTCGTACATTATCACGTATATCGATAGCAAAGGGAAGTACATTGAATTTTAGAGGGCGAAAATCAAATTCGCTGATGAATTTGTGCGGTAAGCCCACGATACTCTCTCGATTTACATAAATCAGAATTGATCGAAACAAGCATTATTTTCTATATTTTGTTGCGTCAAGTTAGATTAAACTATAAAACATTTATTTTGGGTCCTTGGGTTCCTATTTATTTTTAGTCTTCGGTGATTGTCGTTTAATTAAGTTGTTTTGTTATTATTACATCCTTTTTCGTAGACTTGACATTTCATAAATTTCATAACTCTTTTCAGCTGTTTCGCTTACAAAATAAACTTGTTAATTGTTTTATTTATTTTATGTTATGTTGGCCAGTTAATTGTACAAAATATCGCTACTTGTGCGAAGCTAAAAATTATTTATCATACACGGGAAAAGCCAGTCAATGTCTACTGCTTTGTGTATAAAGACGTTATATACTTCCAATTCACATATCAATCATTTTGAATTTTGCATTGTTTTTTAAGCACATTCTCTGAAATCCCATTTGTAATATTTATAAACAATGTATGCCAGCTAGATAAGGTAGGTGTCTTAAGACTTTACCAAATCAACATTTCCGTAATGGATTCATTCAAATTTTCATACATTGCTTAAAGCCATTCCATAATTTTAAATATTATATTTGATCTACTTTAATATTCCGGGGAGATTGTTAAAGTGCGTATGGTGAATAAAAAAAAAAGAAAAGAATATTTAAGAAAATAATCCTTTGAGAGTATAAAATTGTACTCTTTTTGTATAGGGTTTTCCAATAAGAGGTGTTATTTTGATATTTAAAGAAAAATGTCATTTTTTGAGATAAATGATCGCATGTTTATTTCATAATAAAGAGGAAGGTATGCCGTTAATAATGAAAAACAACATCAGCCAAATGGCCACCACGATCACGCTTACAGGACCATATCTTTTTCATGAAATTTTCCATAAGCAAATCGCAAAGTGGCTGCCCTATGTCCTCGATAGCCTCACGAATTCCATCTTTGAGGTCTTGAATCGACGCTGGGCTGTTGGCGTAGACCTTATCTTTCACGTGGCCCCAAAGGAAGAAGTCGCAAGGTGTTAAATCACAAGATCTCGGTGGCCAATTGTTTTTCGATGGAATTCCGGATCATTTTCATGCATTTCAAGGACCCAATCAGCAAAGACACGACGTTGTTGATGATCGGACGCCTTGAGTTCTTGTGTTAACTGAACTTTATAAGCCTTAAGACCCAAGTCTTTATGCAAAATACGGTGTAATGACGTTTGTGGAATGCCCAATTCCAAAGAACGACGAGGAATGGACAAACCTAGGTTTTCTTCAACACTTTGGGCTATAGCAGCAATATTCTCAGTTGTTCTTGAGCGACGTGCACGGGTTTTATTCTTCACATCGCTAACTTGTCCCAACAGCTCGAATTTTTCCACCAATTTCTGTATTGCGGTCTGACAAGGTGCTTCACGACGACCCAAAAATGCTTTAGTTTTGCGAACTGTGACTGCAAAATTTTCACCATTTTTGTAGTGAATTTTAATAATTTCAATGCGTTGTTGAAGCGTGTATCGTTCCATTTTTAGTAATGGCGTAGTTTCTACTTGTCAATTGTCAAAAAATAACAGCTTCAAAAGTGGCAGCTACCGAAATAGCGGGCTATTCAAAATAACACCTCTTATTGGAAAAACCCGGTATATTCAGTGAATCGCAGGAGCTTAAGAAAATATGTATATAAATATGCAAGCTGCATAACTTTAAAGCTTAGGCATTAAGTGCACGGCTTTGATAAGTTCTCTCTAAAGGTATTGCATATTTCGATTATATAAAAATGAAGATTAATTTTTTCGAGCGGGGTTCGTATTGAATTCACTTATACGGTTAATAAAAAAAGTAATTTTAAACTTTAAAATTATTATTCCCCGTACACTGAGGTATGATTTTTGTTCAACAAAAGATTTCTAGTGCAGCTAATCTTTTATTAAACGTTTATTCTATTAATATATGCAAAAAGAAAGAAAAATCATTTTTTGTTTTTGTTTTGTAAAATCAGAATTAGATGTAGTCATTTAAAAAGCTCCGCTATAAGAATTGGAAATTAGGAAAATTTAATTCGTTATAAGCGATTGGTCGATATAACTGGCATAGTTACCTATAAATGTATTTATGTTCATAGCCAACTAAAAGAAATCCAAACTAAAGGGTCTACGTAGGTTGGTTGATCATTATAAACGGTTCGTTATAAGCGAGGTCGCATTAAACGGACTTCGCTGTACTTAATGTTGCTTGTGCTGGTAAACTTTCCTCAACACTAATTTTTCTTAGCGATTATTTTATTACATTATATTATACAGGGTGGGCAAATTCGTGGTTAGTTTCTTTTGACAAATTCAGTTTTATTAATATCAATGTAAAGTATAAATATGGGAATTAATAATGGAATATGATGTCAGGCAAATGTCCACCTCTAGCACGTCGGCAGACATCCGCTCTTTTCGCAAAATTTTGAACCACATTTTGTAGCAAAGCTTCGCTTATCTCGTCAATGCAGCGCCGAATTTAATCTTTCAGAGCGTCAGTTGTTTGTGGTTTGTTCACGTAAACCCGGTCTTTCAAATGGCCCCAGAGAAAATAGTCCAGTGGGATCAAATCACAAGAACGAAGCGGCCAATTAACATCGCCAAATCGAGAAATTACGCGACTGGGAAATTTCTCATGCAATAATTGAATTATTTAGCCGGCTGTGTGGCTCGTGGTCCCGTCTTGCTGAAACCACAGGTCACTGATGTTAACATTTGCCAATTGCGGCCACAAATAATCGGTTATCATGGTTTGGCAGCGCAGAGAATTCACGGTAACGGCGTTTGTGGATTTTGTGAGCCCCATATGCGACAATTTTGTATGTTTACATAACCGCCTAATTAAAAACGTTCGACGCAAACGATGGTCGGCCGGCTTTAATTCTTGAATGAGGTGAACTTTATAAGCGTGAAGATGAAGATCTTTAGGCAAAATGTTGCGCAAAGTGCCTCTGGAGATGCCCAATTGTGGCGAACGTCGATGATGTTCCAGGTTCATTCTCAACACTTTGCGTCTATGTTTGCATCACTACGGCCACTACGAGTGTATCGTTATGGTCTATTGTCAACAACAGTACCGTGAGCCTCCAATTTAGCGAGTAAATTACGCACAACGGTCTCAGAAGGAGCCTGTTTACGGAGAAAAGCTGCTCGAATTTTACCAAGTGATACAGTAACATTTTCACCATTTTGATAGTAAATTTTCACAATTAAAACTCGTTGTTCAAGAGTGTAGCGTTCCATGGTTAAAATTTCCCAAGTTTTTACTAAATAAATGTCAAAGGATGACAACTCAATTTTTGACATTTCATCATTTGACAGCCTGTTTACTTCCTAACCTCAAATTTGCCCACCCTGTATATATTAAAAAAAAGTACAGATCAGTAAATTTAGTGTTGAAATATAAATCACCTACTACAACAAAATTCTTTCTGAAGCAGGAAATTAAATCAGGGAAATTTTAATTCATAGCGTAGATTTGCGTTTATTTATTTTGTTTTGGCGATTTCTATTTAGTATTTGGTTAATAGAATATTAAATCTAAAGTAGTAATTTTCTGGGCTATAGATGCCCAATAGTCAAAGACAGAAACATCGAGAATATTAAATTTTTTTTGCATGTTATTTACGTTGACCCTTTAGATCTTTGAAGGCAATTTGTATTTTTTTTATTAAGGTAATTTATTTATGTTTCTATCGTTTCTCCAAGGATATTTAGGCTTTTAAATTGAATTGTGCACGTAAATTGGAAAAATACTGAGAATTCTACAAATAAACGGAGCCAGCAGCAATAATTATATATTAGAAGGTATCCACTTCTTCATTTGCCTCACACAATGCATTGTCACTACATAATAAATGGAATAGCCTATCATTATATATTTTATTTTTATATTTGCACATAAGTGATATTTTGAACTTTGAGGGTTAATCTTTAATCGGTGGAAAACAGCTGAAAAGAATTACAATTATTCCTCTGAAGTCAATAATTTTGCCAATTTAATTTTTATTTCTTCTTTACCCCCATGAACTTGAATAACATGAAACCACAACTAAACTATAAAAGCTCGACAAATATCCAAAACATGTCGTTTTTGAGATTGCATACTGTTAATTCAATGGCATCAAAGTATCATAAGAATATTAATGTTCAGTCATGACTTGAAAAGATTCGTTGAAGCATCATAACATTATTCCTCAGTACTATACTTTAGCTAACTCACCTCACTTACTAGTTTGAAATCGATACGCTGAGCGTGTTTTTTTAGAACCTTTTGCTTTATCCTGTCTACGGGGACTATTTGATGATTCAGTAATTTTAATGTTAATAATTTTCTATTACAAATATCAACTTTAAATTTTGGCCATTACATCTTTATAAAAACAAATTTTAAAGTTACTGATTTACCAAATAGTCCTTATATCGTCCTCAAACTCGCAAAGTACGCTCAGTGGCACAGCTTTTCACAGCTCAAAATAATAAATATAACTAGCTCTGCCTCACTGTAGAATCTATTTTTACTACTAAGAGCTAACCAATGGAATTTATGAAAGTATGTCAGCAAGCTATAAAACTCTTTAACTATAATTTTTTATCTATCCTCCACTAACTTTATCGTAATCCTCCAGAATATATTTTTTGCTTAATATTTGATATTGTTTTAAGATCATGTTCATCTTCGTCATATTTAAGAGTGTGTCAATGCTTTCGCTTAACCGAAAACATTTTCTTCATTACTTTGCTCCATGCCTAGACACAGATTCAGGTTTAGGACGTGCAACGCCCCCAAGGAGAGCACCTTCACCCGGGATGGGTCCATCAGGTAGGCATTTGCCATCCCCGTCCGGGCCAGGCTCATTGCCTCCAGGCTTAATGTCAAAACGTCGCGTATTTGACGATGGATCAAGCGATATCTCATCAACGCCAAGCTCAATGATGGAGTACTCGGGTTTGTATCAGTTCGTTTCTTAAAATTTATTTGCATTTGAAGCGAAACAGTCAAAGAGTATTTAAGAAAAATAAAAAAAAAAACATCTGTAATTTGTCCTGCATTTGATTTTGCATTGAGCTCGTTTTGAGATTTAGCCCTATTTTGTGTATGTTTTTATATATAAGATGCATTAAATTATCCATTTGATATCCATTAACAGTCGCATTGTTATTCCAAGAAATTGCAATTGTTACTTAAATGCCATTTTTTTGCTTCGTATCCTTATAGGTCCAAAATTGTATAAACAACCAGCGGCCAAATCGAATCGTGGCATTATTCTAAATGCTGTTGAATATTGTGTTTTTCCTGGAGCTGTGAACAAAGATGCAAAACACAAGGTGCTAGAGAAGATTGCGCGATCCGAAGCGAAACATTTTCTCATACTTTTCCGTGATGCGGGATGCCAATTTAGGGCCTTGTATAGTTACTGGCCAGAAAATGAAACTGTGGCAAAGCTTTATGGAACTGGACCTAGTCAAGTTGATGAATTCATGTTTGACAAGTTTTTCAAGTAAGTAGCAAACTCTTATAAAGAAATACATGTGTCATTTTAGCGAAAAAATTTATACAGCATGACCTTTCGTTCTCATGCATACTTTAAATGTAGCAAGTAGCAATCTACAAGTTTAACATGTTGTAAGAACAACATACACAAAAATCGAAAATTTCTTAATAGACGGCCTCCCTTAGAATGTTCTAAATCTTTGGGATACCCGAATGACTTAAATTGTTATAGCTAGGGGATAGATATTTAGAAGTCATTGTAATGTACAGTAAAGTCTTTCTTTTCTGAGAGTCTATCTTTATGTGGGGGAAGTATTTTGAACCGGTTTAGAATAGGCTTTAAATGGTGAAAATAGGCCCCCAATTGAGACAAGTTTCAACTAGGCTTAAGACAATTTTAAACTAAATTTGAACCCTCTTTATGCAGGGCAAGGGGGCATAAAGTAAGCTTAAAGTAGGCGCTTGAACTGGTTTTGAGCTAAGATTGAGTCGTAGATAACAGACTTCGAGGAAAAGTCGTGCGTGGCGTCGTTCGAAAATCACGGTATAAAAAGTAAAAATTAATGTAATACCGTAGTTTGTTATTTTGGTGAGACGACAATAGTAATAAGCCTAATTGACACATCCACTCCTTTCGACTCTGAGATTTAAAAGCAGTTTTCATTAATGAAGTGGAATAAAGTTGACTTCCACAATGGGGCCGATAGACAATGATGGAAATGTAAAAGTATATTAAATATTTTCTTTGTTTCTTCCAGATACAACTCAGGAGGAAAGTGCTTCTCACAAGTTCATACAAAGCACCTAACCGTGACCATTGACGCATTCACGATACACAACTCCCTGTGGCAGGGCAAAAAGGTGAACCTGCCCAGCAAGAAGGACATGGCGCTTGTTATTTGAATTCACTTAGCAATCTCCTCAGAGTTAAATGCTTTTTACACATCTTGGTTTTTTTTTTAACAACATCTAAAATTGATGAAAAATTCTCTTAATTATTGTTGTTGGTTGGTAATGCGGCCATTGCAAAAAAAAAAACAAAAAGAAGAAGAAAAAACCCCGAATAGTCATTTAGCGCGCAATTTTTCCTTTGCATTAATCGATGGATTCTTAGGTAAATAGTCATTTATTCGTTTTTTTCACTTTGTCGGAAGCTCTCTAACTTTTTTCAATGTTAATATTTTTATTTTGAATTATTAATTTCCTTCCTGGTTTCCGTGCGCTCGAAATACTCCCGAAATGCAGTCATATAACAAATTGCATCGCATAAGCAAAAGATAAAAAGTCAAATAACTTTTTTTTTATGGTTATTTATATCTGATAGAATATCTTACACTTGGATATTGAATGTATCTACATGTTTATGTGTCATTTTATTGATAATAAAATAATTGATAATGGTAAAGTAATAGTAGCGTAATTTACCGAGGATTAAACTTGTGATCATTGGATTTTTATTTTTATTTATACGCCCTGTGAAACTAGCAAAAAATGGCTTGTTAATGTTTAATAAACTGTTTAAAGGCGCTTAGGAATTTGTGGAGAATGTTGTATTTTCAATATTTTAGTTCGTTCATAAAAGTTAAATTAAAAGTATTTCCCAATTTTAAAAGTTCATGAGACATACATAGAACGTAGTAATTTCAGTTTCATGTTAATTATACGTTTTGGCGGCTTTAAACTGGCTTTGGGTTTTTTTCTTTTTTAAATCCTGGTTTCTTATTATTTATATAGGGTCTAATACGTGGTCAGACTAACACAAGAATACAAGTTAAAAGTGTTTCATCAAGTTTCTTTATTTTTTTTTGCATTTTAAGCTTAAACTGGTAAAAGCGAACATTCATAATGTTTTTATTTAGATTGGTGTTAGAACAACAGTCTCAAATAGTGACAAATTATTAAATCTTTAGATGTCTACTAAAAATAAAACTTTTATCTACTCTAAAATCACTGAAATGCAATGATATGCAAACTCATTAAAAATATCAATAAAGTACTGCATCGAATAGCATTTTAATGGTCAATTATTTGTTTTAATAATTAAATTGTTAAAACTGTCATTACTTGCAATCGTAGTAGTAATTCAGTTTGCTTACAATGATTATTTAAATTATTTAATTTACTTACTGAGCAAATTTTATTGATGGATTGTATTTGTAAGTTCGTTCACGTATTGTACGTTAGTCAAACCACAAACTGATGCCGCCCTTCTAAAATAAAAGCATTAAACTTTATTTTACAACATAATGTTCGTGGATTTTTTTTTCTTTTAAAAGAATTCATGCATTTTGCAATACCAATCAATTGAGAATTAAAAATTTCAAGCTTAAACTACATCGAATAAAATGCCTTGCATCTATTTACGTAACATGTGCCAAAACATAATGTGATAGCTACTTTATGCGAACAAAAACACGCACTGTGTGCATCTCTGATACTTTAGCTTCACCTATAAAACACATTAAAATAGCCATTACATTTTGAAACAAGTATTTATTTTTTCTACTTAACATCTACGAAATTTTTAGCGTATAAAAGGCATTTTAATACATAGTTGAGTGCTTTTATTTTCACAATTCCACTAAATTCAAGCCAGTTAAAGCCCTAAAATAAAAAGAAATAAAAATAACTTATACCCATTTATCCATTCAGTTTAAATAAATTTGCCAATGAAACCATCCTATCCTAAAATTGGATGGCATATCGAAATTAGAAAAATTAGGAGGACGTCCCTAGACTAGCCCCAGACTAGCCTTTAATCTTAAGAGGAAAACTGCGCGCTTCGCTTACATAGATGTTTGACACTTAAAGACTTGAGAAACTTAATTAATACGATTGAAAATAAACAGTAAAAGTAATGTAATTTTTTAACAGAGTAAAAAAAAAAAACATAGGCATTATTATCTGTTTTTGTAACAAGACAACAACACTAGACCTAACGAGGAATAAAGAGAACTATAAGCAAAACAAATTAGTCATTTATATTTATTGCGTACTTTTAATTATGTTTATATTTACGATTATTATTTAACCAGCTTATTTTATATATTGAAACTCGTATTTACTGCTCCGACTTACATTCCGTAAAACATATAAAAAATAAAAAATTAAAAAAAAATTAAAAATAATTGTCTCCCTCATTTGCTCATTTTTGTAAAGTCTTTTTCGTTTTAATGTGTCCGTATTTCGTTCACTTTCCAATCTTCTCAAAGACACAGAAACCGAGCGATCCATTGTTTTATTCGAACAAAATATCGATGTAAATTAATCATAATTATACATAACCTTTGCGTTAAGTAAATTAATGCTGTAACGCGTTCCCAATTGTGGGCACAGTTTTATTGTAATTATTTCTACCGAACACTCATCTCTTTTGTTATTTCTTTTAACTACTAATCGACAATTAACTGGTCCTTACAAATCATTAATGCAAACATTATTTGTTATAAGCGAAATAAAATTTTGTTAAAATAAAATTTGAGAGAAAATAATCGATTTTTAAAATAACATATCCTTAATTGCATAATATCCACTCCTATTTAATTTTCCAATTTTATAAATTTCCAAGACGAGCAAACGAGAGGGGCATTATTGCCTGATCTTTTCTCGAAGCGACTCAGCGTATTTGTGAACTCTTGTAAGATGTTTAGAAAAATATCATCTCCCAACAATATCAATATTCTGCAAGAGGACTTCAATGAACTTACTAAATGATCTGCGACGAATAAACTCAACTTAAATATAAGAAAATGTGCTTTTATGACCTTTTTAATATCCTAACTTCAGCAACCAACCATTTAGATGTTAAGTCAGCCGTGCCAAACACAATTAAGAAAACAGGGCCATTTATAACGACTGGTAAGATTACGCGGTTCACATCACATTTACAAATTTTTTTGAAGTGAGAATGAATGAATTGAAATAGTTCGGTAAACTCAACGCTATAGTATTGCTTTCACTTAAACATTTATTTAATTTAATAAGTGGTTTCTTCCTCCTATAAATATTTAACATTAAACGTACTGGCACATACCTTTTGCTCAATAAGCACCCGGATTTTGTTAAGTTCTTTAAGTTAAGTTATATCGGTACATTTTTTCTTGATATATGGTCTAAATTTGAGCTCGATCTGCCAATTAGTTTGTTTAAATTAGCAGTTTATGTGAGATCACTTCAAGTCCATTTGGCGATTTTAAATATGGATAAAATTGTTGAACAACGAGTTTGTGTTTTGAACGAAATTTCATGTGTTGAGGCGTTGACAATGATGCAGGAAATGGGAACTCCATTATGTTTAGAACTTAAGCATACAAATGGTACAAAACATTCAAAGACGGTCGTGAAGTTGTTGAAGACTTGGCACGTTTTGGATGCCCATCAAAATCAAACACTGAAGAAAGTGTGACCAAATTCAAGGAAATGGTACTTGAGCACCGTCATGTATCTGAAAAAGAGATGTTTTGTACATGAGACCCGTTACTGCTGGACGAAACATTTATTATATCTCTTATATATCTCTGAACAATGATTTTGGAGCATGCAAAAGGACCCTAGATTCATAAAGCGTATCATTTTACTGGTAACGATATATGGGTTTATGAATTTGACGTTGAAATCAGTCAACAATTGTTAAAGTGACGCTTCGAAATCGAAGTATAACGCAAAAAACGCTCAAAATCAAAGTTATGCTGACTGTACTTTGGTTATCGCGGTGTTGTTAAAAACAAATGCTTACCAGAGGGTCGGACAGTCAATAGAGAATATTACTTAAGCGTAATGCGTTGGTCTATCCATAAGAAGATTTTTGGAAGAACAATTGGATTCTTCACCACGACAATGCACCATCGCACACTGATCTTATTGTACGTGTTTCTTTAACCAAATACGGCAAAATTGTCATCGCTCAGGCACTGTATTCACCAAATTTGGCCTCTTGTTCAACTTAACTCAAATTACCATTTCTTGGAAAGAACTAAAGGCCATTCCTGCACGGGTATACGAAAAGTGTATGGAGGATTGGGTTAAGCGCTGGCATATGTGTATAGCTTCGGAGAGAGCTTGCTTGAAGGCGATAAAATAAATTTTGATTAAAATCCGGGTACGTATTCAGCGGAAAATACTAATTCTTATCATAAGGGGTCATTTGATTTTTAGAAAAAAATTCTAATTTATTGAATTATTATTATTATTATTATTCAAATCAACGGGTATGCACCCTTTTTACAATGTTACAAAATATACAGAAATATACAAAAATAAAAATTCATCTGACATAAATATTGCACTTTCAAATGTACATATATACAATGCGGACTGGCTATATGTACAGTATAAATAAAATAAGTGGCTTGATAAATAAGTACAATACATGATATAATAAAACGAAAAAATGAAGAAACATAGAAATAAAAAACAATGATAAAGCAAAGATAGAATAAAGATCACAGGCGACTACTGACTAGATTTTTGAACAGAGAGTAAGATAAGTTAAGCTTGTCTCTCGAGTGTAAAACAGAATTTGCTGATCTTGTTAAACGCGGAATGGAACTGTTAAAAGCGAAAGAAGTTCTGTAGTAGTCCACACAAAAAAGTAAAGGACGTCGAACTGTTCTAGATGGTACATTAAATTGAAAAAGGTTAAACAAATCAAGACAAAGTATATGGCTATTGACAATTGAATGCAAAAATAACAGATCATTAACGTGACGACGTGATTCAAGCGTATTAACATTTGAGAGACTTAGTGCGAGAGAGTAGTCGTGATCTATAGGAGACATTGAAAGATTGTTTTTATACATAAAAGCCTAAGAAATTTGTGCTGGACGGATTCGATGGAAGATATTGCATCGTCTGTGAATGGTGACCATGCCACTGACGCATATTCAAGCATGGGCCTGACTAGCAAGGTGTATAGTGTCTTAACTGTGTTTGGCGACCTGAAGGAAATAATACGCAACAAGTTCTGATTTCTAATAAAATAATCATAAATTTTTATTTTTATAAATAAAATAATTAATTAATCCTTTCACATACATTATGACTGTTTCTTCCTTCATACATTTTTCGCACATAACGTCAGAATAATTCGATTGTATTTTTCTAATTCTATTATTTTAGCACTTTGAAGAAATAATTTAAGTCAAAAGTTATTAAAATGAATTGATGCAAATTTTAGGAACTTTATTAAAGGACTAGCTTATTTACCCAGCTTCGCACGGTGCACATAAAGTTCAGTAATTGGGTCTAGCTAGTATTTAGTTATTTTGCACAAACAGACAAAAATTTTAAAAAGGGTCTTTTTGTACTCGGGTAGCGTTTCTATATTACCCCTAATTATTTTTTGGTAAATATTTTCTATGTTCTATTATTATATTTTGTAAGCACTTTTTCATTCAAGTTTTCAATGATAGTGCCCAAATAATATAAAAATTTACAAAAAGTCAGATGAGCGAAAGAAAAGACATCGACTGTACGATTTTAAAGTAAATTTTGAAAAGCGTCACTTAGCCCCACTTGGTACGTTTAGAGATTCTAGATGCAGAGACTGAGAAAACAAAATTTTTATTTATGGACATTTTCTGTATACAAATTTGGGTTCCAGTTTCAATTTTTAAAATTCAACTAACTGCAACTGCATAAAATTACATATTTTTGTACTAGTTATAAAAGGTAACCCACAAATCTTTAACATCCACATCAAAATAAAAACACTAACGCAATTGGAAAAAAAAACTATACATCCTGTATATTGAAAAGTAGGCCTTCTTGATATTTTTAAAATGAAATTAGCTTCAAATTTGTGAACTGATTTTAATTATTTTTCTTTTTTATTTAAAAATGTTTACCTTCGGGGTAGTCTTGTCTTAATGGTGCGCATCCACTAACAGGCCGTCTGCATGCTTTGGTTTGTAAAACTTTGAAGGCCGCAATTAGTAAAGAATTCACAAGAAGAGTTCAATTCTGCAGGCCGTTGTCTTTCAAGTCCAGATTTGTAGGCTGTCTGCAATTTGACTTACAGGTCTACTGTCGGTCGTGGTTTGTTAGATTCAAACAAAAGACTCCAATGTATGTTGACCACATAATCGCAGATAGTATGAACGTTCAAACCTACAGGCAATGTTACCTTTCAGTTTTAGGGCTACTACACCAGCCATGTCTACTAGACATATTACCGATAAATATTGTCTAAGTTATCCACTCGTTAGTTCTTATTTAGAGTTCAGTTGTGTAAAATGCAATGTAATTCTTTCAAGTACTTGAAATAACTAATATTGTTTTTTGGATCCTAAAAAATGTCATTTGTATTTTATTCAGGAAACTCATATAGGTTAAATTCTCAGATATTTCTTAAATATACGTACATTTGATCTATAACCAATTCCAACCAATCTTGATCGACAATAAACCTGTAACCCTAAAAAACGAAGTAATGTACAGCCAGGCATATATAAATAGCACATACAGGATTAAATAATTAAACTCGAAATTCTATTTATTAAAATAGAGGAAACAAATACATCTTTTTATATTCGACAATATACGAGGTCTGTTCAAAAAGTATTGCGAATTTTGAAATTTTCGTGAGCTATATTCGATTTTTGATTTTTTTGTGGCGTTATGTTGATATTCATGTCCCTCACTTATGCTGACAAGCTCGGACTTTTTCTGTCCCATTTTTGTGTGTTTTCCGACGTTTTATTGATACCCATATCGGTATGTTTGAAAATAAACAAACACACAGCGAGAAAAATGGAGAATATATTTAATTTTCCTGGATCTAAAACGAACGATTCTTCATTTAATAAAATCTATCCAGCTATAGAAGAAATGATGGCTCTAAGTTAGAAGGAAGAAGAACTCCTAAATCTGAGACTATCCATGTCCATTTCGGAGGCGCTATCCTGATTTCATAACAGTTCCTCAAGGTGGGGAATTAGGTGTCTAAACGACGGGTACACGAAATCTAGAGCATAGAGTATCGGTTGCTCCTAAACGACTTTGTAAATATGGCCAATCTGGAACTTGTATGGTATGGGGATGCTTGACCCATGATTGACGATGTGATCGAGCTAGCCAAAGTGGCACTGCCCTACCTGGATCAGAGATTATCTCATATAGGTCGGATGTTAATAAATTCTTTTTTTGAAGCCGACAAAAAAGGGTTGCAAAACGAACACACCTGCTGGAATATTAAGCAGTTTGGCCTAATTTTGATCCCGGGCATCCATCAGAGGCCTCGTCGCAATGACCACCGGTTACTGCCTCTTTGGTAAGCACGACAAACGATTGAGCGCGCTTCACAACTACTTTTGTAAGAGGTGTAACAAAGTAAAGAGGACGACTAGAATGCCACTGCTCGACCCTTATTAGAATAAGACATGAATTGGTTCCAGTATTCCTTTGTGGTACTCTCTTGATATCACTTAACTCAGAATAGATGTTTTTCATACGGGTTTAACACACTTTTCTAAGGTTCGATCGAGCATACGATGGGACCTTGAAGATGTGTAACTTTTATTTCGGAAACATACATACGTATGTATGTACTACATCTCGGTAACTTTTATAATTTAATGGTTTTATTAAATTTATTTAGAGTTCCCCAAAATGAACAGTCGTCAAAGGTTATTTTTTTGTGTTGTTTTTGCTTCCACCTATAAACCTATGGACCAATGTACATCTCTAAATCTGTAATTAAATGTTCACCGTCTTCCACTATAATTAATTAACTTATACGGACGTACGAGTACGCAAAATTCCTTTGTCCCTTAAAATTTTCTAAGCCCTTCTAGCTCTAGATTAATTCCACACTTTACCAGTTTTGCCATCAAATTATGGTAATTATTCCGATAGGCCGTAAATATGCAGGTTGAATTATGGGATATTCTTTCGAGGTGTATTTTTGATGAAAATAAAAAACGAAATTGTCACACGTAAAATATTTAGTATGGCTGTTATTTTAGGAAAATTTTAATACTTCACAACATTTGAATATTCGAAAAATTTCCTTTCCTCCCGAATAGATCACAGCCTCGTACTTTGTAGGAACCTAAAGAAAAAGCATTATAAAAAATCAATAGAACTCCTTGCACATACCTGAAATATCTCCACTTTTAGGTTGAAATTGAAAAGACAAAAATGGAATGTGCCAGCCTTCAGAAATTAATGTCCACTCTTCTTGGGAATATTTCGAAAAGTACACTTCATATGTAAGGATGCATCTCTCGGGCCGATAAATTTCATTCCAAGTAAGCAAAACTTCCCCTTTAGTTATAAACTTTATTTTAAAATTTTTTGGTTGTAAGGGTGGATCCACATCGGAGCTGCACATCCGTAAAAGCATAACCCAAGGTGGTCGAACCGATAAAGGAATTCGTACTTTTCTTGCTCCAAACTTAAGGATCTGAGTTTGTAAAATAACTGGTCCTTGTGCCCTTCGCATTTGTTCTCTTATCGTAGCATTTGGATAATTTGGTCTTCCATAAAATTTCCAAACTTTTACTGGATCAGTAACATCAGTTTGAATTTCTTCTATTATGTAAGCTAAGTACTCCGTTTCTTTAAGACTGGTTTTCAATTTTCTTAAATCAATTGTAAGATTAAAGTTTGTTCGCAATCCCTCCTCCTTAAGCAGCAGGTAGGCAAAATACATGGGGGAATCAATATGATTAGAAGTTTCCAAAGAGGTCATATTTTCATAGTCTACGTATTCAATGTCTTTTGCATATTGTCCCAAATTTCCTAGCAATCCTAAGGCAGCGTAAACAGGTTTTTCTATGAATTGGGAATGTGGCGGAGTCGTCAGATTCATTTGGAATCTTGCGAGCAGAGTTCGTTGATCGAATTCATGAGGATGGTAGCTCAAAAATGCGTTATCATGGCTAATTGACTGGAAATTCCTAAAATCCTTAAGGTTCAGCATTGCATTCCAGTACTTTAATATTATGGAAACTAGGATGACCGCATATCGCACATCGGACTGAAAAGGCCGAGGGGTTGACCATCCTGCTATGGGATCCGCTTCCCTGTGAATATTTTAATTATAATTGTTTCCCGATTTATTTATAGTTTGCAACTTAAAAACATAAAGATCGTACTAGTTTAGATGCGTGTAAACTATTTTTACAGAACCTATATTTGTTTATATAAGTTGTCTGTATACCAAAACATTTTTTCAGAAATTATGAATTATCTTTCATCAAGCACTTCCTATCTTTAAATTTAAATAAAACAAAGTGTGTGTGAGATATCATCGAAATTTGATGTACGGATGTTTGGTTTTTCTTAAAGTTTTGTTCACAAAAGAAAAAAAAGAGAAAATTATTACCCAAATTGTGATGACTGAAGCAAACAAAGGTCTTATTATTGGATTGCACGAAAGATGAAAATGACAACATTAGAGAGGAGATGAGAAAAAAAGGTGGTATGGTATTAGTACGGGAGGAGTGCACAAAGTTATTGTTTCGTGTAGAGAACGCGAAACATTTTTCCGAAAGGCCGGATCAGGTAAACCGCGAAAACTGAGGGAAAGAGATAGCCATGCCTTATAGATGGAAGTATTAACCAGTTAACTGTTTCAAACTTTTTGGAAAATGTATTTATTTCTAAATTATATCGGAGAAATTAAGCGATGACGATTATACTCCCCAATTACAAAGTATATTTTATATGGAATATTAACTGCAAACTCTTACTTTTTACCCATGTCGAATATACTCGTCATAATTCAAAGTTTTGCATTTTTTCCCATGACGAATATATTCGTCAAAAACAGCTAACTGGTTAAAGACCAGGAAAACATCATTTGTGGAACTCGCGGCAAATTTTCAAACAACTTCAGGATCTCAAATCAAAAAATCACGACGGCAGCCATGGAGGCGCTACTAAACCTCAGTCCGCTTCACATTCACATTATAAAGGAAGCGGCCAGTAGCGCGATAAAACTCAAGCTATTGGAATCGACTAACAATGATAACCCCAGGGGCCACCTGAAGATCTTAGATCTATTCGGAAACGACCCTGTAAAGGATGGACCATCGTACCTGATGCTTAAAAAGTATAACCTTGATGTACCCTTCAAAACAGAGATGGAGAGCAGGCAGGTATGGGTAAATAGGAATATCCATGCCGGAAAGGGACTCCTAGAGTGGTACACGGATGGATCAAGAATGGAAGGCTCCTCGGGACTGGCAATCTGGGGACCAAACTGCTAGATTTCAGTCCGATTAGGCAGCAGCCCTACCATTTTCCAAGCAGAGATCCTGGCAATTGAAACCTATGCCAGACACATTCTGGTCAAAGGCACAAAAGGATCTAAAATAAGAATACTAACAGTCAGCCAGGCGGCGAAAAAGCGCCAAAAGCGCAAAAAGCGCAGCTAGCTCTCTCTTTATTGGACCCGAACCCCTATGTGGACTAGCAAGAAGCCATATTTCTAAAGTACTCAAGCGCTGGGAGAAAACGAGAGTACGAAACTGGGGAAGCTTCTCGGAATTAAGGCAGGCAAAGAGGTTTATACAGCTTTCACGGCAAAGGGCTGATAAACTCATTTCTTTAAATAAGCCTGAGCTAAAGATCATCACAGACCTATATACAGGACACAATTAAGGTATCACCTGAAAAGGATGGGTCAAATAGATCATGACGCTTGTCACTTCTGCCTCGAAGAGGACGAGACGACAGAACATATGCTCTGCTACTGCGAAGCCCTTGTTCGACTGTGGCTGACACACTTAGGGGCTGCTTTTAGCACCCCCGAGGAAGTATCAAAGGCGACCCCCCGTGACATAATAGCCTTCTATAAAGAGCTTAAAGTGAGCAGGGATTACTGAGAAGGGACAGTACAAAAGACCATCTCTGGTCGCAGTACTAGAGATGGTCTAGAAAGTTCTACGACCCCCCTTACAAATTACAAATTACAATTACAACTATTGAAATTGATACTTTACGTGTTCGAAAATTGCATTTCAGCAATATGTTTAAATTTGCTGTTGATTTGAGACAGAAGTTCTTCTGTGCCCGATAGGACATCGTTTGCTGCGCCTTGTCCTTTACGATGAAAACTGACCACATCCAAAGGACAGTTCGGAACCTGGTTACAGTGATCCAATATTGACCAGCAGAGCGGATGGTGTTGACGGTTCTTGAATAGTCCTGCTGGTCCCAAAAGACGAAGCTTTACATTCCTTGCTGTCCTTCCAGCCGCATCAAGACCTCTTCGTAAAGAGTAAATGTAGTTTATGTATTCTGTAAAAATATAGATATATCATAAAATTTCTGTATCCTTACTTAATAATATTATATTGTAAATTAAAAATGAACATGCTTATTTCTTTGTTTTATTCTTCGCACCTCAACCGTTCAAAGATCGGTATGCATACAGCCTACAGCTCGGAGAAGGGTATAAAATATAACATAGACCTACTTTAAATCTACATATTGAAATGAGTACTTGAGATTGCTATGAAATACATTGACATCCAATTACAAATCAGCGGCGATTTTTGCCTGCTCCAAACTTTGTTTGGGCATTATTGGATTTAGTTTTCTTAACACTTTTAGTGCTTTCGAAAAATGCCAACGACAATATATCGTTACATATGGTGCCTTATTCTACACTACACACACCAATATTTATAATAATAACTGAATTTTTCATCTTATATCAGCTACAGGATCCTCTTTTTCCATAGCAGAATTGTCTGACGCCATAATTGAGTTACGATTTTGTTCTCAAATCATTGAAAATCAAACACTTATACTAAGTGACTTACATTAAACTGCGATCAAACGCTAGTTATTTTTATGTGAAAATACTATTTGTAGAATAGAAGCTTGGTTCTATGTTTTACATTATGTTTTATATTTATGTTATTCATATGATTTTCAATAAATTTTGCAATACAATTATTATTAATAAATTATTCTCTCTTTTTTCCGTAATACGCTGCATTTTGAATTTTTTTTTCTTCCTGTCTTACTCCCTTTGGGAGCATAGGGCGTCTATAAAGTCTCTCCACGCGTTTCTGTCTTGGGCTAGATCCTCAACTTCTGTTATGTTATTTTCTTTCAGTTCATTGTTAACCGTACGCTTCCAAGTTGTCCTTGGTCTTCCCCTTCTGCGTATTCCGTTGGTATTCCAGCTGAGTGCTTTTCTCGCTATTGTCTCCTCTGGTCTTCTAAGTCTATGGCCTATCCATTTCCATTTTCTTCTCTTGATTTGCATTTCTATGGGGTCCTGATTGGTGATTTCCATAGGTTCGCGTTGGAAATTCTTCTGGGCCAGAATATTCTGCATATTATCCTGAGGCACTTGTTTACGAATACCTGAAGTTTATTTGACGTGGTCTTCTTTTTGCATTTTGAATTATTTAAATATAATTCTTAGTTTAGTTTTTATGAGCTTTTTCCCAAACCCTTATAATTATACAATTACATACAATCTATACATAAAATCGGTCGATCGCATTCCTCATCCGAAGCGAAAATTTCGCTCAAAAACATCGGTGACAATTGGCCACGAACTCGGCTCAGACAATTAGAGCAAGGAAGGTCACAAATTCGAGTAGTAAGGGAGTTGAGTTTGCACATGATGGCATCCAAACAAAAGCCAAACCAAATTTATTAAAAAATATTGTCGGTGTGTCTGTTTGATCGTATCGTTCCGTACCAATGTTAGCGAAACAGATTACAGATTTTTCTCGAAAATGGCGTAACATAGGAATATGCAATTTGGCAGAATGTTAGGCCCTCGATTATCGAAAATTATGAAAAATCTTTCTTTAATTTTTATTAAGCGTAAATGGTACCTCTTAAAAAAGTTTAATTTTTGGTATCCTGTTATTGGAAAGGTTATATTTATTGACCTTTTATCCAAGGAGCGGCAGGGCATCCACCAGGAAAAGGCTGTTTGGGGAAAAAACACTGTGAGGGTGGCGACGACCAAGAACATGGCGTTGCAAGAGAGATGGAACGGGAAGTCGTGGAACTGATGGAAAGTTATTCTCCGACTGGACAACTGGTAAAACCACAGATAATCTAATACAAGATGTGATCCTCTTGAGGTTTTTCCTTATGATTTTTAGACCTTGGTCTCGTTAGCCCAGCGGCTTTGCAGATTTTGCTAAAAGTAGATAGTAGGTAATAAAGGGCTCACGTGTGAGAGAAAAAGACAAATTCAGGGGAGGGGGAACGAAAATTGAAATCGCGTTTCATCACTCAGAGCAGCGCACACACTTGAACACTTTGTCCCGCCTTTGAAAATGCACAGTGAAAAAATGTAAAAAGCCCACATCTGTATATATGCTAGGCATGGGAAGCAGTAGTTCTTTGCTGCTTTATCTAATGGGAATATTTTCACTAAGAAGTTTTAAAAATTGCATATGAGTTAGAGCTTTGGGCTTGTATAGGGAGTGTTACATCTTGTACATGATGACCTTTGGACCAAATTATCAACATCAGATTACTAACTTATTAAAAGAAAAAAAAGATACTGGCGGGGCACTTTTGAGTTTCGGGCCTCCATTTTTCGAATAGGGAAGGTACCGAACCCGAATTGCACATAATGCGACTCCATTCTCTTTGAATGAAAAATATGAAGGCCGGAGAGAGCTGAGATAGAGGGTGTAACTGCCAGCATAACCCTGGATAACAGAAAGATCATCTGATACAAGATGTGACACTCGTGACGTTTTTCCTTATCTTTTTTCGACCTTGGTTCCGTTAGCCCACTGGCCTTGCAAATTTTGCTAAAAGTAGATAGTAATAAAGGGCTCACGTATGAGAGAAATACAAAAAATTTAGGAGGAAGCGGAACGAAAATTGAAACCATGTTTCACCACCCAGAGCAGCGCACACGTTCGAATACTTTGTCCCGCCTTTAAAAATGCATAGTAAAAAAACTGTAAACAGTCCGCAACCGTATATATGCTTTGCCTGCCTTTTCCCCATTCTAAATTCGGAATTTCCTATGCCTGACCATTGCGCGGATCCCTATCTACACTAATCCCCGTAACCTCCGCTCGGCCCCTCTCTTTCGCCCTCCCTACCATCGCACCAACTACGGTCTTTCTTAACCCCTCACCAGCATGCTTCGGAGAGAAAACTCCTGCCCTTCTTTCGACTTCCACCTGAGTAAAAATTCTCTCAGGAACCACCTAATTAGTCTCCCCTAATCTGCATTGCCCTCTAGTTTTAGTTTCCTATTTTAGTGCTAGTCTAGTCTTAAGTGTATTTATTTAATTTAATTAATTTTTGTACATTGCTTGTATTAAGCGTAAATAAATAAAATAAAAATAAGCACACAACGTGCCCGATACTTTGTCGCGCTTTTAAAAATACGTGATAAAAGAACGCTACACATTATTCCCTACACTGTAAGTGTTGTAAATGAGAATATTTGGCTGCCTATTCTTATTTCTTTCGATCTTATTGCAATTTAGATAATGCACGGAGCGCAGCAGTTCTTTGCTGAAAATTCTCCGCAGGCAGTTTAAGAAATTGCATATGAGTTAGAGCTTTGGGCTTGTATGGAGAGTGTCACATCTTGTACTTGATGATCTTTGAGTTAGTCCCTAACTAGCTGCCTGATGGGCGGAATTAAGCGGTGTTGCTTGGTCGGGACGGATAAATAGGACTCCACCCCGAATGTCTCACAGGCGGTTCGGGGTGACTTCAGCCACCTAGGGTACTCTGTTTCACAAAAACAGAAAACAAAACCTAAATTAATTCTATTAAAGTTTTATCTAAATATGGGACGTAATTTGACCTGCAACGGAAAAATTGAGTTTGTTGTAAG
The DNA here is from genome assembly GCA_963969385.1 of Philonicus albiceps. Lineage (NCBI taxonomy): Eukaryota > Metazoa > Arthropoda > Insecta > Diptera > Asilidae > Philonicus > Philonicus albiceps. The sequence goes on from OZ017773.1 coordinate 11,906,408, forward strand.
TCTTCAAGTCGGGCTCGTTCCATGATTCAAACCGCCAGTTGAGAATTTTGTCCACACCATAAAATTCTGGAAATATATTTATCGTTAGAAAACTATTTTAAGTTGACTTCACACTCAACTCACCCAGGTATCTTTGGACAATTTGAAAAGTGAGATCCTCCCAAATAAATGCGTGGGACACATTCCGAAGATCGAAAACGTTATTGGGACGGCCCATGAACTCGAACCCGAGCGCAAGACCTGCCTTATCGACATTTTCAACGAATCGATCCAGACGTGAGAAGTTGTACTTGGGGGACCGGTGGCCTTCGAGCCCTACAAATTCGACAAGTTCCAGCAGCCAATGGACGCGTACGCTTGCAATGGCCCCATTTGGAAGGGCGCCTATTAAATCTAAATTCGTTTCAATGTCAGTTGAAAGCAGAGCAGCGGAAATGTTCGCATTGGTTATGTCCCCCATCGGACAAAAGCCGGTGTTTACCCAGAACCGTGGCAGTTTATGGAAAGTGTCATTATCAGTTCTTTGCAATTTAATGGTTAATTTATAACACGACAGTGGCACAAACAGTACGATAAAAATGGTAAACTTTAACGAAAAAGCCAATAACATCCTTCCGGTCGGCAAAATGACACTCTTGACTACTCAATTGTAAAATTTCACCACGAAGGGGTAATTCAGCTAAATTCGCCAAACTCACCTATGTGACAGAATTGCCGTGTTTGTTTTGACAGCTTGGCAATTTCCGAGGGAAGTGTTATTTCATTTAGTTACAGGAAAATTATCCGGATTTTTGTAGCCTGTGTTATCGCGGCATGTTTGTAAATCGTCTTAATTTAAATGATAATTTGCGAGAGAAAACACGAGAAACATGGGAGTGCTTGGAAAAGTAGTAGTTTTGGCTCTGCTCGCTTTTATAGTCCCGATAGGTGATATGCCGTTCGGTGGTGTTACAGGTAAGAGACCGAGTAAAGGCTTTTAATCTAATCACACCCGGATATACTAAATACCCACTCACTTGAACTTTACAGCTAGTAATTTCCATATCTATGATTCTATAACAACGCAAGAGTTCATCGCCGGTGACACTTTCTTCGAGATTCTCGACCCAGATGAGCTCGAGTACACCTATCGCTTGAGGCCGGCAAAAGATTTTGGGGCACCGTTCAACTCGAATTTTCGCCTTAAACGAGTTGCCCTTTACCCAACTGACCCTATAGAGGCTTGCGAAGATATTAAAAACTATGCGGATATTGGAGGGAACGTTGCACTCATTGAGCGAGGGTAAGAAACAATTCCTTGAGAGGTTGGGCATAGTTGCAGGTTGAAAATAAAATCAATATTGATGAAATTTTAAGTTGGTTCGACGATAAAGTTTTAATCGGAGCTCCTGGTTTTTCAAAAGCTACTGAAATTATTTTGTAGATTTATTCTAAATACATATGTAAAAGTCATTCATTTCGTCGTCGTCTATTATTATGATAATTTCACAACACGGCTTTGATGCTTTATGTATCGCAATTACATTATACAGCAAGGCCTTTATTAACCTCAGGAACTTAAAGTAATATCAATTAGTCGAAAAACAAAGAAACAAACAAATAAATAAATAAATTTCCATTTGCTCTGTAGCGGACCCATTGAGTATTAAGACGACTTTCAAATGGATCCATTCTGGAGCTTTCGAGGGCAAAGGGACTAAATAAATAGGACAAAATAACAGACTAAATAAGTTATTTAGTTGGAAGTATTAAAAAATGGGAGGATTGAAAATTTGAAAATGTAACCAAAAAACATATTTTTTTTTTATTGAACACGTAAGGTATTTTTCGTTTTTTAGGTTCAGACAAATAAATGTTTGGAAAGATTTAAATCAAAAGGTAAACAAGAAAACACTGGTTTTACACTCTTTAATCTCTTGCTCTTATTTTCCGATGCCAACAAGATGCGCTTAACAATACGATTTTCTTAGAAACATATTTACAAAATTAAGACAAGCAACAACACATAAGGTAGGAACCTTTCCCGATTTGATTCAAGAACGAATTGAACTGATCGAAGGGAATCGATCGACGAAGAAAGTTATAGAAATTATATGAATAGTTTACGCATGTATTCTTGCAGTTAAGTGGTTCAGAAAGTCTGTGCATTGTTCCCTATAAGCATTTTCGGATTTATTGTCTCTCGAGGGTGTCGCAAAAAGATAAAGCAAGAAAGTTCTCAATTTGTTCTAAGCATTTTTGGGTTCTTAAGGGTGTCGTAATAAAGTAGAATTGGGAATTTATTCATTATTTATTTGGTTAATAAGATTAGGAAATTACTTAAAAGAAACTGTCTCAGCGTCTGCGATATTTAGGCAATAGGGTGTTGAGTGGTTATTAAAAGCTTAAATTATTATTTTATGTTGGGATGAAGAATTTGAGGAAACGGTTGTAACAGTTCATCCCAAGGGAAAAAAATTCAACTTTAAAACAAATTTAAGAGTTATTAGAATAACCTCTTTAAAGAATTTTAATTAATTTTATTTTTCAGTGAATGCTCTTTTCTGACGAAGACAATAAATGCGGAAAAGGCTGGAGCGAAGGCGGTTATTATAACTGAATCGAATGTCCGTTCAACTGAATTCGATCAATATATCGAAATGATTCATGACAAAACTAATAGACAAGCGAACATTCCAGCCGGATTTTTGCTCGGAAAGAACGGTCGCATTATAAACACCACATTGAAAAAATTGCGCAGAAAACACGCTGTAATTAATATTCCCTTAAATTTAACATTTACTCCGCCCCAAAGGATTAATCATCCGCCTTGGTAATGAACTGGACGGGCGCCAGTAGAACTCGTTCTTATCTGTAATTGCGAATTTTGCGTTTATCATAAAGTTCGAAGTAAATTAATTAGAAAGAATTTAATAAAAAGCCTTATTGTATTCATCTAAATATATTCAGTTTAAGCTTGTAATTATATGCACGGAGGCGTATTTAATTTCCTAATTTGCATTATTATGTAAATTATATAAAACTACTAGTCAGTTTCCTTAAAACAATTCTGTTCTATTTCTTGTTGTATAGCATATTAATTAGGTATGAAATGGGTGAATTTGTGATAGTGATATTAATAAAAACATTTTTGAACTAGTTTCCATGTTTTATTTAATATTTTATTCATTATATCATATTTTAATATGTTAATGACCTGCTGACGGAGAATAATAATAATTGTTCCACTTTAACCTTAGATCAATAGAAGGTGTCGAGGAGCAATTTTTAGCGTCTATGATGTGAAAACTTTTTTTAGTTTATTTTTGATTAAGGGGAGGTTCTCATCTAGAATTTTGAAATTTTCGATTTTTTTTTTTTTTTTTGCATTTTCTAAAAGTTCAACATGTCTAGAATGTTGTGTTAAAATTATTAGTTGATCCGAGGTGTAGAACGTATTCTACAGTCCGTTTATTGTTGCGGTGTCATGATCGCAGCGGGACGCTCGCAGCCGGAGGCGCTGGGTATACGCGTAGCGCTCCGCTCAGGTCAAATACTTGTCCTGCCAGGTAGGAGGGCAAATGAATTGTTCATGCATATAGACCATAAGATGAATTTAGTTCCCTAATTTTGTCTAGTTCTATTTAGAAATCGCGTCCAATTAGAAACTCTGTATCGGTAGCTAAGATAAATTATAGTAAATTGATACCTAAGAATATGTTCAACCTTCCCTTGTTCTTTACATTCATATTTTCATTTTATTATTAACTTTGGATTAGCTATCGCAACAAAAACCAATTTCAGTTTTTTATTTCTTTTGTAAAATATCATTCTTCACGTATATTTTGGGGAGAGGCATGGGTGGGGACGACAAAAACTGCCATGTAATGTACCTGATTATTTATTTATTTCACTTAATACAAGCTGCATAGATAAATAACAACAAAAAATAACAATTAAAATAGAAAAGAACTAATTAACTAAATTAATTTAACCTACTTATGAAGAAATCAGGGGGGTCATGGAGACAAAATGGATCATTGGAGAGTTGAGTTGGGCAAGTATAGGGCAAGCTTAAGGTTTGGGAGGTTTTGTTTATAATGTTTATTAAACAGAATGAGTTTAGGGCCTGGGTAGGCTAGGGCAGGGGCAATAAAGAGCTCGCTTGAGAGAGAGCTTACTTAAATGGAAGTCGAAGGTGGAGGAGTTGTTGGCCTTACGCAGCATTCGGGTAAAAGGTTCGAAGTGGCCATAGTTTGTACGGTGGGTTTCAAGGCGAAAAGCTGGGAAAGATCTGACGTTACGGGGGTTGGTATTGAAGGATATTCTATGGAGGAGGTCTGGGCAGTCAATAGCGCCAACAAGGACTTGGTGGACAAAGACAATATCGGCTACATCACGACGGAGGGAAAGGGGCTGGAGATCGATTAATTTTAGGCGGTTTTCATAGGGAGGAAGGTTAAGGTGGTCGGACCATGGAAGATTACGCATGGCAAAGCGGATAAATCTTCGTTGGACAGATACAATTCTGTTGATGGCTGTGGAGTGTGATGGTGACCAGACCTGACAAGCATATTCAAGGAGAGGACAGACAAAGCAGATGAAGAGAGATTTGGTGACATAAGGGTTGGAGAACTCCTTAGACCATCGTTTAACGAAGCCTAGAGCGGAATTGGCCCTGTTAATGGAAAGGTCTATATGGGATCGGAAGTTGAGTTCGTTATCACATACGACACCGAGGTCACGAAGGGACGTGACAGGGGGAACCGGCACACCGGAAAGGAGATAAGGTCTGGGGGTGTGGAAGTGCGCTTGCGGGAGAAGGTAATACATATAGTGAGCGAAATTAGCTGAAAGCCACCTATTGTATTGTCCTGGTTAGGCTATAAAGGAAATATTGGAAAACGTTTTTATATATATAAAATTACTTACTAGATTTAACAAATCAACACATAGTTTTAATATCTTTTACATTATGTATATAAATTATTCTTCTAATTATCCACTTTTTTAAAATTAAACAACGAAATAAAGATAAAGCCACGCGATAAAAATCAAACAAAATTTAATTCTTTGCATCAAATTTTAATTTTTTCTTAGTTTTAGTATTTTATAGAACCTCGCTGATTTCGGATAACATGGAATATACGATTAGGCATAGAATTTATCAATTTCCTTAAAGTTTCAAATGGAATTTCACTCCATGCCTTTTGTATAGCTGGTTTTAATTCTGCAACAGTTGCATATTGCTTGCCATTGTTGTACACTTTTCGAACTAGTATACCCCATAGGTTCTTGACAGGATTCAAATCTGGACTACGTGCGGGCTATGGTAAAACTTTTATATTTACAGCTTGTAAATATTGTTTCACAGCTTTAACAGTATGAACAGCGGCATTATTATTCTGAAAACTAAAATTTGAACCAATAACTTGCTTAACATCAAAAACCATTTGGAGTAAATCTTCATAAATTTCCCCAGTTATTTTAGGAGGATTCCAAAGGAACTGTTCCGTTAAATCCAAACGCTCCTCAAAACCATAACAGTCCTGCTTCCAAAACTGCGGCTCATATTAACTTCCTTGGCTTCCCGAATGTCATGCCAATAGTATTGGCAACCATCCGGATCATCCAAATTTAATTTCTTTTCATCACTGAAAATAATTGTCTGCCACTTTTCAGACCAGGACATGCAGCTTTTCGCAAAACTCCAGTCTGTCCGCCTTATGCTCGGTGGTCAAGGGAGATTTCTTTAGCTTTATGGTGTATACTAATGTCGAGCTTAATTTTAGTTTTTGCTGAACTCAGTGGCTAACTTACTTTTTACTTTTTATTTCACTTTTTATTTATTTACGCTTAATACAAGCAATGTACAAAAATTAATTAAATTAAATAAATAAACTTACGACTAGACTATCACTAAACTAAGAAACTAAGCTAGAGGACAATGTAGATTAGGGGAGACTATTAAGGTGGTTCCTGAGAGAATTTTTACTCAGGTGAAAGTCGAAAGAAGGAAAGGAGTTGGCTCTCCGAAGCATTCTGTTGAGGGGCTCAGAAAGACCGTAGTTGGTGCGATGGTAGGGAGGGCGAAAGAGAGGGGCCAAGCGGAGGTTACGGGGATTGGTGTAGATAGGGATCCGCTCAAGTAGAGAAGGACAGTCAATCTCGCCGATTAGCAGTTGATGAATGAAAGTGATATCGGCAAGGTCCCGCCGCTTCCATAGAGGCTGCAAGTTGATGAGCCGAAGGCGGTTATCATAGGGCGAAAGGTTTAGAGGGTCAGACTTACTCCTTATTTTGTAACACTATTTGGTTTTATTTAAACGAAATATTTTTTATTCATTCATTTCGCAAATGATGAAAAAAACACCTACAATAGTTTACTGTATTCCATTGTTTAATAGAAATCATCAGCTTAGTCAAAATTTTTGAGATAACAAAGTAAATCTGAAACGTATGATTGATTATTTATCATTTGGTTCTGTTAGTAAACGTGCACCAACCATCTTCAATTAGACTTTTCTTTATTACATTCTTACCGACATGAACGACAAACAAATCAGCATTCTTGTTAACATTTAATTTCATCCGATTAATGGGCTGAGAAAAGCTGTAATTATTTTTACATAAGCGAGTTTTACAGTGACATTACCCTGAGATTGCGGTCATTCGACCTGAAAGTAAATTCGGTTTTACCAATTAATAATTAGTGAACAAATGCAATGTCAGCGATCTCACTACGTTTGTACTGAGATATGCACTCTCAAGGAGCATCAGTCGATCACTATAATCAGGGAGAATAACTGGATTCCTCCATGGCAAATCTGTGAGGGTGAACCTAACAAATTTTTTCTGCATGGATTCAACGTAATCGATATGAACTTGATAATAGGACTAAAGTTGACTTGCGTATTTAAGAATTGATCTAACAAAAGAGAAATAAATCTGTTTAAAGACAAATCGATTGGAAAATTCGTGAGACTATCTCTTGATGAGTCTCAACATAGAGCTGTCCCTAGTTATCACACAGTTGATATGCTCAATTAAGTCTAATATGCAATTCAAGATCAGATCCCGAACAGAAAGGATAAGTCGTAGAACATATGAGAGCAGTTTGATAAGTCAGTGACTTTTTGAATAAAAGATATTTTTGTCGACAAATTTTATTTCTCAACATAGTTTTCTTTTAGCTCTATATATTTAGTTCAGCGTTTTTCCAATTTTTGTATACCTTTCAAATAATAGGTGATCTCCAGGCCCTCAAAATAGACGTTTGTTTCATTCGATCCAAATCTCTTACCGCCCAGTCATTTCTTCAGGTTAGGTATCAGGAAATAGTGGCAGGGTCTAAATCTGGAGAATATGCTGGATGAGGTAGCAGTTCGTAGCCCAATTTATGGATTTTTGCCATGTTGACTATACATAATACCTAATCAACACACGAAATTCGCTTTTTTCCATTTTCAATGGCTGTTAAACACAAACTAAATGACACACCTTGCTTAAAATTTGGCTGTTAATAGATGGCAGGTATCGGGAGAATTCAAAAAGTCACTGCTTTATCCAATTGTCCTTGTAATTTGATAAGTATAATCGAAACTTCGGGGGTTGCGGCATCTACTCAAAGTCGTGAATTCCCATTTATCAATATTCAGTTCTAAATTGTTGTGTGTACACAAAAACTGGAATATGTATGTTTAGATCATCTTAAACCACGAGGCAGTCGTTAATTTTTTGGGCCTATAGTTACTTCATTTTTATTACCTTTTTTATGAATCGGAATAATGAAGAAGTTCTTCCAGAGAGCGGGAAATTGTTCGACCTTGAGCGACTTTTATAATACCAGTGTTAAGGGTGTGACCCTTCTTTAGAACAAGCTTTGAAAATAACAGTCGGAAAGACCATAGTTAAAAGACTTCTTTATCAAAATCACCCAAAAGTTGTAAAAATTAAAATTTAGAGTTCTGGATTTGAGCCCAAAATTTAGTGTTCTTGTAAAAGTCATTTCGCATTTTATAGTTTAAGGTTCAATTTAGGTCACATTAACATTTCTAATGAAATTCTAAGCTTTTTGAAAAAAATTTGAAAAAGTTTCAGCTGCCACTGTGGGGTACCAAACACTCCACTGTTTATTAATTTCAATTTAATTTAATTTAAGTTTTGCAAATAGTATTTATGGTAACCTCCATCGTAAATTAGAATGACTATCTTCTTCCTAAAATACCTAGAATTATTTTTAAAGCGTCATTCTAATTGGGGAAGTTATATGGTGCCTTCAGAGACTCCACCGTTCCAGCTAGGGTTAATTTCTTTGTATATACTTTTTTTGCATCAGCGCACCTAGAAGAATTATTATATACTTTACGGTGTCCAATTTTTGTTTAAGAAAAAAAAATATAGTGTTCAGGTTTTGTTAGATGATGTAAATATGTTAAAAAAACAAAAATACCATGTTCACAAATATTTGATTATTTGATCTGATATTTCAATTTTTATGATTATTTCATGATTTTTAAATATTTTTCTATTGATATTTCGTTATTTTTTAATAAATAAAACTGTTTCAATCCACTTACATATAAATTCCAGAATAAATATATTTCTTTCAAGGACCATTACCAAACTATGATTAAAGTGTGATATCTCAAGATTTTAGATCTTTAAATTAAAAGTTAAAAAATTTATATTTTTTTGTAAAAAAAAAGCAAATTGTTTGATTTTCTTGGTGGTTTTATTTCTCACTTTCACTCAATATTATATCTTTTCTAAAAATCGATTCTATATTCTACGAACCCAACTGCTAAATCTCAATAACCTTAAGGAAAGTTCCCATCATTTTTCAGACTGAGATGATAGCTATCGATATCTATGTCCGAACGATTATAGACTAGGATGTGAATCCTGACGGGTGACGAAACTGTGATTAACGTGATCTCAAGCTACACTATCGAGTCAAACTTAATGTAGTTAGTTAAAATTAAAGTTAAAAACACTAGCTAATTCCAACAGGCTTAGTATAGCTTGGATGAAAGGTCACCAAGGAATAATAGGTAATGAAAAGGTGGATAAATTCACTTGGAAGAGAACGGAATCCCTGTTCATTGTGATCTAGTAGGAGCCTACATAAACTCCGTTTTAACGATTTCGAAAGGAAGCATGAAGGTCTTGTATTGAAACAACCTGCCTGGACTAAGACTAGCGAAAATATTTATTCACATCTCTAAACAGTAGAGGACGAAACTTCTAACGCTACACGAGCCGGGACTGAAAATGAAGACTGATCTACTTACAGAACACTGTGTCCTAAAATACTGCCTCAAACAGATAGGATTTGTCGAATGCGCCTCCGCAGAACAGCATAGCCTATTTCAAAAGGATTTGATCTAGATTTGGTTTACATGGAAGGGGTTAGCACAATAGACCTCACAGATTGCGCTGCTTTCAAGGAACACTCGGATGCCTAACGAAACTCAAGAAATAATAATAATTCTCATACAAAGAATTTTGGTGACTGAGGTACCAGACGATCCAGCGTGGTAGCTTCTGGAGAAGTGTGGCAGTTAAGGATTAAAAATAGGTGAAACATTTTGAGTTTCCGAATTCTAAATATATGGAAAAATTGTTTATCACTTATTCTGTGATATTGGAGAACTTCAATAATGATAATCAGAGTAATTTATAATCTTTTAAAATTTAATTTATTTGAATTATATTTTATTTTAAGTTTGTCTTCTAGACAATGGCAGAGAGGATCTATTGCTCCTTTAACTCTGATCGTCTTCGTGGCAATCCAATTTCATGCAATACTAAATTTATTGTGAATATTTCAGCATCATTCCAGATCTAAGCCAAAAGAGACAACAATCGATAAATGATTTTGGGAGAAAACTCTCTTAGATTAGAACTTAATGAAAAAAAAAATGCCTAAGTTAGCAAAAAAGTGACCCCATCCATGTGATTAGCCCAGATAATTTTAATATACTGAAAACAGAATCCTCTGCTTCAGCTCTTTCAAATCAACCTTATTATGTCAATAGGTGATAAGTCCATTCGTCACTTGGAAGATTCTGCCTACGCATTGATAGTGTGGGAGCAACGAATCGTGATCGAGTTGTATCTTTTTCAATTAATAACGGTAGCCGTGTAGCAGAAGTTTCAAGGCACAAGGTTATCACATTTTGCAAGCTTTAACTGATAAACAACGCACTTCGGTGCTCCTCTTACTCATCATCCCCAAACGACTTAGTTTCGTCCAACACTCGTTAGGAGTTGCGATCGTTTTTACTCCTTCGAAGTGGCTTTTCAGTTTTTAGTAGTCTCTCTAGTTTTACTTACTAAGTGCAATTAGTATCAGTAGATGCTCAGACGAGATGTACAATGGTCGGTTCATGAATCCTCCGCGGCCTGTGGTGAACTATGGTGACCTTTCGGACGATGAATGCGCGCCTATATCTTCAAAAAGCAGCGCCGCAACGCGATCCAATGAGTCCCGCGACAATGTCGGATTCTCTCTGCCGACCATCAATTTCGATAGTCTGTCGGAAATTGTTGTAGGTTAAAAGTAATTTTTGTTCACTAAATTCCTCTTTGTCTCATGGTGGCCGTGTTAAAAACGCTTTCTTTTCTTTTCTTTTTTAAACTCCTACAGATCGATGATCTGGCTGAAACGGAACCGACTTCGGCCATCCTGGACTTTTGCAAGCGAAAGGTAAATAGAGTGAAAAGTGAAATTCTAAAGTTCCGAGATGTTGTTATGTTGTGATATGAGTTATAAATGTGCGATACTTCATATTTTCAGTTTCTGAGGCCGTTTTTGAATCTTCTGGGCTCCGTTGGACTGCATCCTATGATGTCTGACATGAGCTGTTGCCGCGCATGTTTCAGCCACTTGCAAACTTGTATTATGATTGTGGTTATAACGACTGGATATTTTATGCAGTATTTTACGTCGTTCAGGTAATTTTGTGTTTATTAATTTTAAGCTATATTAACACGTTTACGCCGGCGCTCCGATTCATATTTCTCTTCTATGGGTGGTTACTCTCAAACTGCTTTGCTCTATCTGAGGGCCGAAATAAAGTGAAAGACGAAAATTTACTTCAATATCCCTTTCAGCGGTTTCTTTTAGTTGAAATAAAATTTTCTTTTTTCAATTAATATATTATACATAAAATAGCCATTATTTTAGTTTTAAACTATATGGCAATATTTCTAGTTACTGAACGATTTGTAATTTTGGTGATACGCACCGCCTGATGAACACTCAAATGTGAGCCATCAGTGGTACGCGCCGGCGTGAACGTATTAAATTTCATTCGCAGTATTTTGTTCTAACACTAAGTACTTTCTTTAATATGTAAATATCTATGAATGACAGCCCAATATACGAATAGCTCTGATATAATTCCAAATAATTCAAAGTACATTAAAGAGTACACATACTAAGAATGAAATCGTTGGTCGTCCGAAATTCATAGTTATTACATTTAATAAAGTTCGACAGGCCAACAACAATTTCTCCCCGGGCAAATTATATACATAAACAGTATAAGAAATTTTCATAGATTGAGGTATCCGAAATTAAAATCCATCACATAACATTCGAGACAAATATGTTGAAAAAAAATATAATAAAAATAAACTAAACATCCGACTGCACAAACTATAACTATAAAACACGGAGTTTTGGTTGGTTTTTTCGTTTTGGGTGCAAAAACTAATTGAAATCGATTTAATTTATTTATTTATTTATCGCTTATTACAAGCTACAATAAATTTGAAACTAATTAACAAAAGGATTAAAATTAAAGTAAAAAATAATAAATTAAAATTAGAGTACGGGAATGATAATGGCACATGACAAGAGAGAAAAGAAAAAAAAAACAGGCAACATTAGGAGGAATTAAGGGCATTCCTGAGAAAAGATTTACTCAGATGGAAGTCAAAAAAGGGGTGGGAGTTGGCTTTCCGAAGCATACGGGTGAGAGGCTCAGAAAGTTCATAGTTGGTACGGTGATAAGCAGGGCGAAAGAGAGGTGCCGAACGGAGATTACGAGGATTGGTGTAAATAGAGATCCACTGGAGTAGGGAAGAACAGTCACCGGTAAGCAGCTGATGAATGAAGGTAATATCGGCAAGGTCCTGTCGCTTCCACAGGGGCTGCAAGTTGATCAGTAAGAGACGGTTTTCGTAGGGGGGAGGTTTTGATGGTCAGACCAGGCAAGGTCAATTAAAGCGAAGCGAAGGAACCTACGCTGGACAGCCTCAATCCTATTAATTCGATTGGATTGGAAATGGTGACCACATTTGGTAAGCATATTCAAGGAGAGGCCTGACGAAGGTAATAAAGAGGGATTTGGTTACGTAGGGATCAAGGAACTCCTTGGACCAACACTTCACAAATCCAAGCACGGAGTTGGCTCTAGCAATCACGCTGTCAATGTGTTCACGAAAGTTAAGCTCGCTATCACAAATGACGCCTAAATCGTGAAGAGGGGATACGAAGGGTATAGGTTCATCAGATAGCGGATAAACCCTGGGGGAAGAAGAGGAGCGTCTAGGGGGTAAGTGATGGATTGGCATTTGGAAACATTAAGGTCAAGAGAGCAGGTGTAATACCAAATGCTAAAATTTTCGAGGTCAACCTGAAGCAGTCGGGAGGCAGAGGATATCCGTTTGGCGATTTTCATATCGTCGGCGTATATAGAAATGTCCGAGTGCTGAATAACACATTCGGCATAATTGATGGCCAGAATGAAAAGCAACGGCCCTAATTGGCTACCCTGGGGAATACCCGAGTTGGCCACAAAAGATTTGGAGGAGGGGAACAGAAAAGGACCCTGTACTGGCGTTGTTCAAGATAAGACTTCATCCAGGAAATAAAGAGCTAGAAGCCTAGCCTAGAAATCAAAGGCAACTAAAGTCAATTTGGGAGAATTTTACGAAATTGTTATCCAAGAAGTGCTTTTTAAGCTCCTTTTGGACAGGTCATTCATATTCATTCTTTATTTGTGTATTTTACGCATTCGTAATATAAAATAGTATACGGCATTCGGGCGGAAGGCGATTTCACAACCGTGTTATAATATATTAAAAATAAACGAGTTGCTGAGAACAGTTTAAATATTCCAAAGTAAGTAATAAATAAATAAGCTGTGTACGGTGAGGTAAAATGAGCAGAATAGGACTTTTAGAGGACAAGGAATGAATCTAATTAGATTTCATTTTCGTGAAGTTGTCGTCGGCCAAATCATATCACCATTTTTGCTGATTATGCGATTTGCGAAGACAGAGCGCAAAAGATCGATGGTGGCGTTCGCTGTATGGCACGTTTCGTCGTCCTATTGAAACCAAATATCGTCCAAGTCTTCAGTAGCGCTCGCCATTGATGGCGGCTCCGTTTTCATTTTCGAAGAAAAATGAGCCGATGATGCCGCTGGATAAAAATTCGCACCAAGCAGTCACTCGTTGTGGGTGTATTGGCTTTTTCACGATAACGTGCGGATTTTCTATGCCCCAGATGCGACAGTTTTGGTTATTAACATAAGCACCGAGGTGGAAATGAGCCTCGTCCGAAAAGATGATTTTTCGATAAAATTCGCCATCTTCGGCCAAACGATCTTCCGCCCAATTTACGAACCGTAGACGATTCGTATGGTCAACCGGCTTTAGCTGCTGTACCAATTGAACTTTATATAGCTTCATGGCAAGGTCTTTACGCAAAATTCGCATCAAAGTGCGTGCAATGTCCAATGTTGATAACGATGACGAATTGATGTTGATGGTTGTTGATGGTGTAATCAACTAAACTTCAAATTACCGGTATTTCAAATTCCAAACATTAGATGGACCGCCCTTTATATATTTCGATTTTTGAGTTTGAAGTGTAAGGTGTGCTTTTGAACGTGTAAGAGTGAGTAGTGTTAAATTTAAGTAGAATTTGGTAAATAAATCAGAAAATAATTAATTGAAAGTAAAAGAGGGTAAGTAACACATTTTAAACGTTACTTCGATATCTGCTCTCTCTTTACAGGGTGCTTATGTAATTGATTGGTTTTTTTTTCAGATGGGCAGAAAAAGGACATTTCCATAAAGAAAAAAAGTGCAATTATGGTATTTCTTAAAGGTGGACGACATTTTCTTTGTGAAATTACTCGACTTCAAGAGATTACCCATGGCTCCGTGGCCACTTTGAAGTTAAAAATGCGAAAAGATCGGGAAAATGTCGGGTCCTTGTGGCAGAACTGTGGCCGTAAAAGAGAAAAAAAAATGACAGAAAGGATCGGAGTGATATCCACTCTGTGCTTCCTTTGGGGTAGGTAAAAAATTTATTGCTGGACAACAGCATAGAGTTATTGGTTAAAACTTTGAAAAGATGTTGCGCAGAAGTTGGTCTGAGACTGACCGAGGCGATGAAAAAAAAAGGCTAATATTCGCCAAAACTTTTAAAGCCACTACAATCGTCCAGTGGAAAAAGGTAATTTACCGTTAATTTACTTTTTTGAAAAAATATTCGAAATTTGTAACGAAAGATTTCATCCTTCCTGCGTCCTCCTCCCATCTCAGGTCATGGCTTGGAGCGTTATTTCCGGCGAAGATCCTCTATTTTGTAAAGGGAATGACGAATCAGCACTAATACATCAAAGTGATCCAGGACATTTTTATCCCATATCGATGATCGTTGGTGGATAACGGTATAACTCTCTCTTGATCAAAACTTCATCAATGCGTGCATTAAAATTATGCCGAGGAGAATCGAAGCGGTGTTGAAAAATAAAGCAGGATGAACGAAGTATTGAAATAACACTAGAACTACCGGCGAGCAAGTCTGTAATTTTAAAAACTTTCTGCTACTTTACTTTAATTTAATACGCTTTCAAATTTGAATATGTCGTAATATTTATTATTTATTGAGTACCAGTTAAACTGACTGGTTTTGGTAGTTCTAGTGATAAAATTGATTGAGTTTTCGTTTTGTTTTATTGCCAAGTTTATAAATATTCAAAATAAATTGTTAATTATAACAATAATTTAGTTTTTCATTCATATTTCATAAAAGGAAATCGCAAAATGTGATAAAGGTATGGTGGTTATATTTTTATGGTCCCATACAGTACATTATTTTGTAAAACCAGATCTCAATAACTCGATAAAGAGATACAGTAGAACGCCGATTATTCGAATCGCCAATTATCCGAATCGGTCCTAAGCGTAATATAAAAAATTAAAACCAAGTACTGTAAGTAAGTAATGTAATTTTTGTTTTGTTTTGTTGTAACAAGTTGGAACTCGCTGGAGTCCAGATATATTTCAACTGGTTGAAAGCTAGAGGCAAGACACTACATGTTTATTCTATGTGTGACATTTCGTTTTTCTTTATTACCAGTCTATGTCCGATTATCCGAATTTTCGGAATCGACCCCGGTCCCAATTAATACGGATAATCGGCGTTCTACTGTACTGTTCAATTCACAAAAGACAAAGTTGAAAAATGTGAATTAAAGTGAGTTTCTTTAAAAGCAATCAGTGTTAGCACATATTTTATATATTACCGCTTTTACTGCAGCAAGTTTCAACCGACGAAACTTATTAAAAAGAAATAGGATAAATTGTAAAAATATTTTGTTCTGGTTCAGGGATGTACAAAACAAAAACAAGGCTTACATCTTCGATAATCCGTTCCACAATATTGGAAATAACGACATATTGTACTTTGTATTTGTTTCGAAATTTTGGCACAATCTCCGGTCAAGCGTTGTGATAACACGAAAGCAATTAATTAAAGAAAGTTGTAAATTGCAAATATGGAGCGATTACCTTATCAATATTTTTCTTTGCAGGCGTGACAGAGGTTTCTACGCAAATAGCTCCTCGATGTATGATCTTGTACTAAATCAGCCATACCACAGAGATTCTCAAGACTTTGGTGAACTGCTTTTTGTTTATTTGATTCCTAGTGGGCTACATTTTTTCGGTTTTTTATCGGCTATTTATGCCATTCGAATTGCCGATAATGAACAGATGCAGAATCTTGTGGAGCGTGTGTTCCTGATGTCCAATAGTCCTAAAAGACTCTGTACGACCTTGTGGCTTTTTGTTGGTGGTGGAGCTATCACTTTGGGACTACTGTTGACGCAGGTGATTTTTGCAATTATTCCCAGAGTAAATATCGTAGAAATTGGAAGATTTGGGATATATGGCAAGAAGACACAACTTCCTGCAAAGGTAAGGTACAAATCGAAATTTGTATAAGTCGTATGTTTTACTGAAATGTAATCGAAATTTTCACTTTTGCGCTTTTCGTTTAACCTCTGTCAAAATTAAATTTATCTTAAAAGCAAGAATTTCCATTTAGTTAGATGAGTTGGTAATTAATTCAGTTCTTAAAAGTAACTATAATTTAAATTTTGAGATCTAAAATTTTTTTAATTAATTGCGTCTCATGAAATTTAATTAATACAAGATTATAAAGAGTTTTTTAACTTTAAAGCAATATTTTATTGTAATTCATTTTAAGATTAGATTTAGCTGTAGTATGCCATTTACACATACCAAATCACGAGTTCGTTCAAACAATTTTAAGTATTTTAGTTTTGTATTTTTTTAGATTTTTCTCATCTTTACACTTTTTGCACATGATGCTGTTCAAATTGCAGTTTTGACTACATATTGCATACAGTGTTATTTGCTGAGACTACATTTGTTTAATTTAAAGGAAAAATTGATGCAGCACACAATCGACACAATGTTTTGGATGAGAGTGAGTAAATAGTTTTCTTTGCTCAAAAATGAAAATCTGAAGAAAACTTATTTATCTGCAGACCTATTTTTATTAAAAACTTTTTTAAATTTAAATTTTCTCACCAAAACAGGAAGTTCTTGAATTTCGGAAGCTGCTAAGCCACCTCAACAACAAAATTTCAGTTTCAGTTGGTTTCTTCACAGTAATGAATCTTACTTTTGCTTTTGCTGGTCTAGTATTTCTTTTTCAAGAATACGAGTGGAATGCGGGGCTTAAACATCTTGCAATTAATATTACAAATTTCTTCCTTTGGCTTATAATTGGATTGATGCCGTTCTTTTTTGCGGCTTCAGTGACTAGATCGTGCAAATCCACCCAAGCAAGTGGTCATCAGATTCGAATACGGCCGTTTGTATATCACAATACTCCACAACAGGATCTAGATTCAACCCTACTTTTTGTATCTTCTCTGAATATGTCGGCAAAGTTATTTCGAATGCCTATTCAAGGCAACTATCTGTGCTGTTCTATTTTAATTGTTTCTATCATTGTGCTTACTTTGGGTATGTGTTTAAATTTATCATTAGGAAATGTGTAAATCTGGGTTAAACAAATTTGATTTACGTTGTTATTGTGTTATTTAATGATACCAAAGGTATTAAAGTATCCACAAATTTTTACTTCGATGTATTTTAGAACAATTTCTTTATAACATATTCCCTCTATTTCTTTTACAGCTGATATTTATTTTATATTTCACAATCAATGAGTGTAAAAACCGTCATACCCTTGTGTTTATGATATTTCAATGAATTGCATTATTTAGAAGTTATCATTTTAAAATCAAACTTGGCAATTAACCTATCTTTAAAATTCCCCTATGACAATTTTTTAAACAAGTTGCAGAACATTTATCATTTGCATTTTATTTTATCCTTGTACTGCGACACATCCTATTTCCGGGCTTTGCATTCTCCCATTGTGGCTTTTCAGGAACAAGTAAAATCATCAAAATTGGTTCCTGTTTTCAAAAATTATGCACAAACAGACATAAACATTAAATATACAAATTAAAATGGAAACTTCTCTTTGAAATCGGTAAGAATTTGACCACACCCAGAAATTCAAGCAAAACAACTTCGTTTCAATTTCATCAGCATTTATTTTGTGGATACTTTCACTTTCTGGAATTCCAGCGAACAGAATCTAGGTACTTTGTACATTATGTAGACAGACACTTAGTACGACAGAAATAAAGAAAAAAGAAAACTAATAGGACTAAAGAAAGCTTACGTTTGCACAGAGAAGCTTAAAATGAAAGGTACGACCTGGAAATAAAAGCATAAATCGCGTGGCAACATTATTCTCCCATTTATTCTACCTATGGAAGAGAAACATGAGAAATATTAGCGAGTTCGAAGATAAACCTTTTAGCCAGAGGGATCTCCATGATCAAACAGTGCCTGATCATAAAGTTGCGCTATAACCTTTCGTCCAGCAAAATATCGACCATGCAAAGCTTCTCGACCCCGTTCCGCTTCCGCTGAATTGGAAAATACAACAAATATTTTTACAATCACATCAGCGTCTTCATCATCTTCATTTTCAGATTGCTTTTCTTTATAAATAATGACTCGCTCCACAATCCCAAATTTAGCGCACTCCTCCTGGATTTCCTCTTGTAGTGTCTCATCAACGTCTTCGGGACCAACCATGTTTCGCAGGATTATTACTTTCGAGTCTTGAGGTCGCATAAGTCGCTGCATGACTAGTTGTCGCGCACTTTGTCCTTTTATCGACATGCTCTCTTGTTGCTGAAGGGTTTGGGATTCCCCTTCTTCGAGGAGTTTCTTCTGCAATTCCTCTTGTTGTCGTTCGTGTGCCTTTTTTAAAACATCTTCCGCTGTTGGCACAGGCGTTGAAATTGTTACGGCGGGTACAGGTGCTGTTGTGACAATTGTTGGAGCGGCTGTTGTTACACTGATTGCCCCTTGTGTTCCCAACACCGGAGTTACTATTTGTGGTGGCTATAAAAAATATATATATGTATTAGAGGAAATCTGGTTTACAATGGAATATATTTGATATATAAATAATAAAGTTGAAATTTATTCTAAAAACTCAGTATGTATCTATGGACCGTAAACATTTTAAACAAATTGTTGTCCAAATTGTTTTTCTTCAATGTATGGTATAAAATAGAAAAACAAATCGAATTAACCAATTTCGTTTTATAACTCGTTGAGATATATGACTTTTGTACACATAATCAATCATATCCCATATTAATCGATTATTCCTTTCCGATGAAATCGCATTGTAATAATTTCTTTCCAATCAAATGATTAATTAATTGATTAATTTGCAATCTCTCATGGCTTTTTAGGTTTAAGTTTTAAATGCAAATAAGTGATAATTTTCGCGTTCTGTTACTTGCACCTTCAGAGAGTGGGAATTCTATTTTTGAGAATGCATTTTGAAAATTATTCATAATGTTTACATTCTAATCAGTCACATAGTAAGATAACCATAAAATGAACAAAGCTTTTTTATTTTGTAATTGTGTTGTAAAATATAAAAAGTTGGAGATAAAGGAAATGATTGAATTACTCGGTTGTCTCTAGAGAAATAGAATTATCTCATTGGTGCAATTTGAGCTCATTAATGAAGTCTTCACTGTAGAGTACAGCTAAAGATTTGAAATATATCTGGACTGCTCCAGAAAATGCTTCACTTGAATGCTGTGTGTGGATTTTCCCCATATGTACTAAAGATACATACCAACAAATTATAAAGGATTAATTTAAAAAATGCTTATATTCCAAAGCAATTTTCTCCTTAGACTAAATTTCTGACTTACATTCAAAACAGTTGTTGGTGTAGGCACAGCAATACCCGGCGGTTGAATAGTCGGTGCTAAGGTGGTAGTTCCAACCTTTGTCGGGATAACTGTAGGAATTATTGGCGGAATTCCAAGTGTTGGAGCTGCTGCTGATAATCCAAGAACGGCATTGCTTGCAACCGCATCCATTGCTTGAATTTTAGCAGTTGCAGCAGCCGCCGCCACCGCCGCTGCAGTTGGCATAGACGAATTGGTTGAAGGGCCCATTAAAGCATTCGGTGGTGTTATTGCACGGCCAACTCTAAAAAAAGTTGTGTAGACGATAAAAGAAATTTTGTGTTTAATGCTTACCTTAATAGTTGTCCTCCAAGATCGAATAAATTCATACTGGCAATAGCCTCATCCATCGCTTGCTTGTTGGCGTACTCAATGAAGCCATAGCCTTTGTGGGAATGTAAAGACGTACCTTGTGCCAGCCGACAATATAATATCGGACCGAATGCTTCAAAGACACTCTTGATATCTTCTTCCGTTAAATCAGGATGGATGGAGGAAACATATATGCGATTATAACTTTTTGCTTCTTCTTGAATTTCGTCAATTACTTGTTGTGCTTGTGGCATGTTACTTGGCCTACCCACCTGTAATACATGTATATAGTACAACGTGAATTTTCCTATTTTTACTACACACCTTAATATTTCTACCACCCATAAGTGCTCCATTCATTTGTTCTAAAGCCAGTTGTGCTCCTTCTGGAATTTCATATTCAACAAAAGCAAAGCCTTTGTGCTTTTGGGTAATGGGATCCCAGGACATATTAATCGATTTTATAGGCCCAAATGGGAGAAAAGCAGCGCGTATTGTATCTTCTTTTAGTTCAAAAGAAATACTTCCAACGTATACTCTGGAAGATGAAAATGGGGAATATCATAAAGTGTTTTACTAAGAACCAAAATTGTCAATAGAAGGAAGGAGTAAATCAGATCTTATCAGCTAAAATGCACATTAGTCGGAATCTACTGAACGCTATTCAAAGGTCCGTTCAGACTCGACAACTTAGCGATTTTAAGTTTTGCATCATTTTTTAATTAAAGAAGCAAAGATTAAAAAGTCTACTTATAAGATTATGAATTTATCGATCACCATTTTTTTTTTTTATAAATAACTAATTTCCATTAATAAAATATTGATTAATAGAACTTAAATTTGATCTGAGGACTGGGTTCAAACCTGTGACTTTCGAATTATCTAATCTAACCAATTGACCTACTCGTAGCCGCCTCCGTTTCCTGTAGAACAATTATTCTGATGAGAAGTGCGATCCCAAATCAATCCTAAATACTACTAAATTTACCTAAGCTTTTTATTATTCAACCATTAGTAGTAAGTGGTTTCGAAATTATCTCTATGAAATCATATGAAATGTACAACTAAATGCGTCGTAAGTTGAGAGAAATTAGGCTTAAGCACTAAATTATTACTTTTGGTAATGGTGGTGAATTTTGTAATATTTTGATATTAATATGTTATCGTTAATGAATAAGCACATCTAGAAGAATTTTAAGCTGTGGAAAGTGAAGCATTTTTCAAGTAAAAACTACTTTCTCCACTACAAAGAAAAATTATGATTGCAGTAGGGAAACTAGGAAAATATATATCTAGTTTTTATAAACCTTTTATCTTATAAGTTCGGACTATGCTAGAAGTTGTATTTAGCCAGCTCGTACTTGAAAAAGTAAATATATTTAACAGTATTTTAAGTAAAAACAAGTTATCAACGCAAAAGGGTTACAAATTAACTTAAATTAGAATGATATAAATAACTTAACCTTTACCTGCACATCAAAGCGAGAGCTTGTTGTCTTTGTACTTGGGTTCTTTGACTAGCCAATTGCTGTAAAAATTAAAAAAAAAAAAAACCAAATTAGAAAATAGTAGTGTTTTATACATTTATAAGATTTGCGATAGAAAAAACTCTACCTGTTGCTGGTGCGCTAAAGTCTGCTTCATTAGGACCATTTTGATGCTCTGTTCCATAGCGTATTTCTTAGCTTTAGTGACCGTATCATATTGCTCTGATGTAAGTTTTGGCAGAGCACCACCGAGCAGTCCCAGCAGGACAGACCTTGTGCCAGGACCGAACTTAACGTCACCCGTCTGCTTTAAATCATAGATAGGTGATGATATAAAAGGTATTTTCGGTTGCCATGATCCTAAAATGAACTTACGTTTAATAAAATCCACAAGAGGGACAATTTTGAATTTCATTTCGAGATTTTTTTTGTTTAGAAAATTTTGTTTAAATAAAATTTTTCACATTGATTCGTTGGACACGCGTTGACTTTATTTGGTTGGTGGTTTCCCTTAATTGTTTAAAATGATCCAATAGAGTGTAAGAATTTTTCAACAAGTAGATAATAAATAAAATATATCGTAAACCACAAACCAAATACTTCAACGTCCGACTTAAATGTGAAATGTTCGAAATATCCGCAAAATATCCTGAAAGAAAGATAAAAAAGAAAAAGAACATTAGTTTTGTATATAATTAGGATATAAAAAATGACTAAATGGAGCTCCAGCACTGATTCTTCGTGACTGATTAACGTATGCCAGTATAAGTCGGGGAATATGTTTCGTTTGTATTTGTTTTTTATTCAGTTTAATTCATTTTGATATTTTGTTAAAAATTGTTGAACGCGGGTAGATAAGCGATTTAGTGAAGAAGCTGACTGACTGCAAGCGTTACGTAGATACTTTCGGATTGATTGGCCTCTGAAAGTAAGAGAGAGTACAAAACGAGCGTGCAAATAGAATACAATTATAAATGACACATTTTTATTGATGTTTCATTGGATTTTACAACTCTTTTGTAAAGAATTTTTATTTTATAAATTTTTCTTTTTTAATAATATGAGGATTGTATTTATTCTATTCGAATTATTTAGATAGTTGTAACATTTCATAACAACTTGATATTTATATTAATGCTTACCTATCAAAATGTTTTTCTACTTTGAAGTTAAAGAACTAGCAAGTCGCAATTTAAAATCAACATTATTGAGTTTATTAAAAAGATCGAAATAAGAAATTTCATTGCGTTTTTATTTTCTAATAATACAAAGCTATTTCTTGGTAATGAACATTTAAAATAGTATTCACCAACGATGATTTCCTTTTGATTATATTCCCCATACCATATTATTTAATATTTATCGAGTCGCGGGCAATATATCCTGCGAGGAAAAAAAGAGTATAACAAAATGGTATTAATTCTATGATTGTGGATCAGAAACCTTGTATAGTAAATTGGTCTATGCAAGACCAAAGAACTTTGTCCCGAAATTGGCCCATATGGTATATGGTAATGATTTACATTTCAAAGTATAATACTATAAGAGCGATTCAATAAATCGAAGTATCAGTTTTATTAATCATTTGGATCCTTATTTTGTAGTCTCTCTGCGTGGACTGGTGAGTTGTATAGCTAGATAGTCTAGTCTAGTCTAGATACTAACTAAGTAGCTGCAAACTCCATCAAACTTTTCCGATACCATTTTTAAAATTGGTTCTATTTACATGCCTAGACTGAATTTTGGCTGTAATAAGTATGGGATTAGCAACAAATAATTCTAATGATCGTAATTAATTCATGAGAAGGCAAGTTAAAGGATATTGTCTATATATACTTCAACTTTAAAGACTCATAGAATAGACACCGGGACAAAGTTCTTTAGGGACGAATGATTAAATTATAACAATATTCTTACATTTACATCTTCAAATCGCTTGGTGAGATAAAAATGAACTATACACTTTCCATTAGACAATAAAATTGGCAAAATTATGTATTTCTTTATTTATAAAAGTAATAAAAGGCATGTTTATAAGTAGTATAATTCTATTCCACTCAGGGCGAAAGAATCCAGAAAGACTTGATTTGTTTTCTCACATTTTCATAATTTAGCCGCTCCATTAATTTATTTATTTAATTGTGATAAAAAATTATTGAATGCTATGCGACATTTTTCCCAATAGTGTTTCAATATTTATATACTAAATCTAGCAATATTAAAAGAACGATTAGTTAAGTTTGATAATTTCTGATACAATCCTCATATTAATTTTGGTAAAACGTAGTATAAAACCCGACAACAAACTGACCTTCCATTTCGCGAGAAAACACATTTTTTTTACCACACCAACCACAAACATTCTACATCTATAATCTGAAATGATAAGCAGATGTTCAAAGAAAAAAGCAGTTGATCTAAAATATGATACAAATCCGAATAATTTTGTTAAAGAAAGCTAAAATGAAATAATAAAAAAAAAAAAACAAGAATCGTTGCAGCACCCAGAGAGGAAGCAGATCGAACACATCACCAGTGCGGAGGAGGAGTTGAGATGAGGGCATCATCTTTTGCGGGCTTAGACCTTCCCCCTGCCATTCACCACGACCGTTTCTTAAGAACTTAAAAAGATACACAAAAAGAAAAAAACTTTCATTGTTCTTTGATTGGTTAAATATTTTCCTTTAAAAAAAATTATTGGAATTTTCGCTAAACAAATTTGTTTCTCGTCCGGTTTGGTACTTAGATCGAGCAGAGTTTTGGACATTGGGTTCGTGACGTCCCCTGCCGACTTGTTGGCCAGGATATTTAGTGGGAACGTTCGCTTGCACCTCTTATTTTATTTTATTTTTTTTTTCTGTTTTTATCTTTCTTTTTTTCGAATAAAATATTTTTTTCTGGTGAGGATGAAGCTAGACTTCATTTTACTTATTTAATGAAGATGTGATAGCGGACATCGTTTTCAGAGGTATATTTGAGAATTTTGATCTGAGTCCTTCTCAGTCTCAACCTGTGCCTCACCTGATCATCATCATGCGTCTGCAATAACTCAAGCAGAACAAAACCGCGAAATTAGTTAAATTTGAAACACGGTGGAGTTCGATGAGTGTTATTTTTTATATAAACATCTTAAATGAAAACAAAACAATTAACACTTAACCAGCAAGGTATCTCAATGATATTTTTTGTACAATTTAAACTGAATGCAAAAGTGCAATTTCAAGAATAACTGTAACTTATTATGTTACCCGGCCTAAATTTGAGAGTTACCTGATTGGAGTCGCGCCTTTTTCGCCGATGAAGGCATTTCGGATGCTGTATCTTCAATTGGTGGTAGAGGTTCAACAGCTGAAGTTTCATTAAGACCCTGAAAACAGAGATTTTTGTTATTGATTATCAGTTTCCTTGTTACATATTATAGAACAATACATTATTAATATTACATAAAGAATTGTTCAGCAAAAGATTGTCCGAACTTACAAAAAAAAAAAAAAAAATTGTGAAAAAGTTGCGCGATTGCACATTGCCTTTACCTTTTTCATTAAAAAAATACGGAGAGATAATTATTAAAAATAAGCTCTTCGTGTTTTTGGAGCTAGTATTAAACGTCTACAAAACCAAATCAACAGGTTTTTATCAAGGTTTGGGGTTGAATGAATGGTGTTGAACCTTTTATCTGCATAGGCATCATGAATAAAGAAATATATTTTACAATTTTACAAAATAATTTTTTACAAAGGAAAATGCAAAAAACAAAAATCAAATATTTTAACTTGACTAAAATCAAAAAGGTGCAGTAAAAGATTACGAGACTGTTACATGATTCAAAGTTTGGTATCCTACCTGCCATATAATATATTAATAAAAAAGTAAAAGAGGAAAAATATCCAATCCTGTAGAAATCAATGAATTTTGTGAAAAAAATTGAATACATATAATTAAAAAACAACAGAGTGTATATTATGATGAGATTATACTATGATTTGTTTTTCAATTTAAATGCAATAACTGGAAAAACTGATCAAGTGCTCCTCCTTAGGGAAGTTATGAACTGAATATAATTGTGCATTGAATAGTAACAAGTAATATATAAAAAAAAATTTTGAAAAAAATTCTTTTTTTTATTGTTATAAATGATTTATAAGTTAAAATTGATTTATTGTTATAAATGATTTATAAGTTAAAATTGAAAAAGTTAGTACAATGCTTTTAGTGATGCGTGGGTGGAAATAAGGGATGCGGGGGGGGGGATTCGCTCGGGAAACACCACTAACTTGTATTGTCACCGAAGTTATACATGTTCGCCAAATTCCATTGAGTTTGGTAAAGTCTAAGTATAAAAATTTTGCATTGCAAGATTTGACGACACGTAGTGTAAGTTAAATAAAAGAATTTAAAAAGCTGTACAAAACCATAATGGAACTAGATTATAAACTGAACGTTTATTTAAAAAATATGACTAACTAGCTTGATATGAACAAATTAAAAATAAAGAAGACAATATATTTAACTCAATATCTGCAGAAAATTTAAAGATTAATAGCAAGAAATTAATAGTTGTATCAAGTGACATTTAACACTTTAAATAGCACCTTGATCAAATAATTTCCGAAATCACCACTGTATAGCGCTCTCAGTCACCCAATTTGAGTTTTTTTTTTTACCACACCTTTAAACAATATTCTCCCAAAATTTCAGCATCCTAGCTTGAAGTTTGTGAAAATAATAATAGGATTATGCGACGGTGCATTGTCATGGTGTAAAAACCACTCTATTGCAAAAATCGAAACATGCACAAAAACAAATGTACTCAACACAGAAACATAAAGGTTTTATTTGTTTCTATCAAGTTATTCCGAAGATATAGTGTTTTGAATACCTCACGGGAATTTATACAGTTGCCTACATACAAAATTTCATTTAAATCTTTTCAATTGTTTTCGTGTAATGCGTTCACAGATAGACACACCCATGGTGCCCCTTTTTCAGAGAGAATAAATTTAAAATAAATTGGCAAACAGCAAATGCAGAATACAACAGCTATATGGCTGTAATTTAAGGTCACTCTACTAAAATTGAGACAGAATTACATTCAGCAATTATTTTACGACAGAGAACAGATTAAATCCAGTGTGGCGAATCGAGTGTGATTAAATGGTTGAAATATTGTATCATCATACCAACAGGGAATAATACTTCAAATTGCGAAGACTATAGAACAAAAAGTTTGATGGGTCCCACTCTGAAGTTATTCCTAAATAAAATACACGGCACAGAATATATAAAACATTTACAAAACAGAATTGGGCTTTAGAACTAGTGAAGCATTATATGATACAGCAAAACGTTCAAATATAACAAAAAGATGTATGGATGTATGAATTGAATAACCTTTCCGCAAACTGCAAAATGTCTTCTGTGGAAGTTACATTAACATAAAACATATAAAAGTAGGAATAGTCAGCATATGGTACAGAAACATGAAGTCCACATATGTACACACAAAAAATACTAGAACCATTCGAACTGTGGCTCTATAGAAGAATTTAGAAAATCTCCAGGCCTGAAAGTTAGTAATAAAGAGGAGCTGAAGAGAATAGGAACGAAAACAGTACTCAGGAAAGTTAGAATACTTAGGCCACATTATGCGAAACAAAAAATGACAGGAAGAGAAAGAACAACATGATTTAATAACATAAAAGAATGGTGTAATTTAGCTGAACGGAACTCTCTGAAGAAGCTTCATCTAGGTTAGTGAGTTAATTTGAATTTATTTGCAATTATCTCCTTTTACTGTACCGTAGATGTGGGTTACTTTAGCTCTAGCAGATAATTTTAATATTTAATTTCGCGCCTCTTCGACATGACGGTAAACGATATAATTCGAATCAGAAATGTTAGATGATGTTACTAACACCTATTTTTAATTGGTTGAACGAATTTTTTCAAGGTTAAAAATGTCGAAATTACCTGCTGTGGATACTAACGCATTCTACGTCTGCAAAACTTTCTTGTCCAACAGAGTTTTTAAGGTAAGTTTTCTTTAATATTACATTTATTAGGGCCAAAAATAGGAGGAGTACAATGATCATAGAAATTGTTGTTGAGCACAAGTTAAGATACTGAAATATTAAATATTGAGTGCGGTGATTCTTTGACTCATACATGTGGGTAATTTTAGCTGTTGAGCCAAGAAGGCTTCGATTGCTATAAACAAAGATGTAAATTATCAAAATTCAGGCCAAAAATATATCAAAAGAAGACTATGTTCTGCTCATATGGGACATACAAAAATATTTTGGCCAGGTCACTTCTATCGTAAGTGAAGAGGGAGCCCTCGTGAGTTGTATGAACAGGGGTAAACTGTTTTGGCGGTGGCCAGTCTGCAAAGACAAACAGCTCTTTAGTTACGAGAATAATCTGCAAGATAGATGTCTCAAAATTCAAAAAAAAAAGTTGCTACTCAACACCTGAATTAGATGGATAAGTAAAAATCTAATTTTAGGAATAATCATATATAAACAGATAAACAAGTCAAATACGATGACTGTTAGTAGCTGTAAGATTAATTATAAATATTTACTTGTTTCAACAATTTAGAAGCTTATGGTATAGAGACTATAAAGTTTAGTTATTTAGTCATTAAGTAATGTTTTTTTAAATTTTGCCGTGAGGGCTGTAAAGAAATTAATTTTATTTTTTTTTCTTTTGTTTATTTTCTTTTATTTCAAAGGACTTACATTGGCTCAATATTTTCTTAGGTATAGTTTTTGTGCCCAAAAAACCCGCAAGGTAAAGAACTTTAGTTCAAATTTAAAATAAAATAAAAAGATATTTGTATAAACTTTTTGCTTTATAAAATATTATTTCTGATTAGCTAGTACTCTTACCTATCAAATAAAAACATTATAACACTAGTAGTCTATCACAATTTATATATCAAGAGCGATTTCTAAATATATAACAAAAAAAAAGTAGCCAAAGTAACCCATATCTACGGTAACGAAAATTGCAATAATTGTGAAATTCTAAATAGACCAGAGTTTTTTATGCCTTCAGAACTTTCGTTTCGATACCTCTTACAATTTTGTCTTCCTCTTATTGTTAGACATGATCTCTTTTCACTTTTAACAAAATATCCAAGGTCAGTCAGCCTACGAGATCAAGGTCGGCAAAAGAAAACGTATGGTGGGTGCAAAATGGATGATTCATTACTATGCATGTGTTTGTGTTACAAAACATACATAACAGATGATTTCAAAGCTTCTAAGAGGTCAAGAGAACAAGAAGACAATTTCTTTTATACAAAGTGTCATCCATAAAACAATAACAAGATATTTCCACTGTGGGTACTTGAAAATAAATTCAGAAGCAATATCGTTATGTGAAAATCAGGTACAGATATGAATTTAAATTAAGTTACTGAGTTCGACACTTTAGTACTAAACACGCATGTGCAAAATAAATTCAACTGAGATCGGAAGCCTTAAGTTTATAAACTTACAAGATATGTATATAGTACGGTAGCATAAGAATGTTATATTTTTATCCCACATAAACAGAAAA
This sequence comes from Philonicus albiceps, assembly GCA_963969385.1. Lineage (NCBI taxonomy): Eukaryota > Metazoa > Arthropoda > Insecta > Diptera > Asilidae > Philonicus > Philonicus albiceps. The sequence continues at coordinate 11,935,395 of OZ017773.1, forward strand.
GTAGGCGGTATGTTATAAATTCATATTTTACCATTCTAAAATGTCAATTATGAATGTTATCAAGTACCTTGATTTGGCAGAAAATGAATGTATATAGCCATTGGATTTCTCCTCGAATGCTCGATGTACACTAAAATAAATTTCAAGCAAATTTCATCCAATTGGAGAAATGTTCTAATTTTGCTCTAATTGAGAACTTGAAATTTTATGGTTCTATGATCAAACACAAAACCCCCCAGTTCTATGCTTATCCGAGAGCATTAATTGTTCCGGAGAACTCAACTGTGAAGCGCCTGTGGCAACTGCATCATTGATTTCTATGCAGTTCTGCATAACCTCAACTCATTCATAAATTTTATAAAAACATTGGAATAAGCCTATATCAAAACAGAAAAAAATCATTGTATTATCACTTTATGCAAAATATAAAGATAAACACTAGAAAAATCCTTGCAAATATCAAAGGACTCAAAAGGCAGGCGTGCAAGGCGCCATCATGGAAATTGAGTACACTTTCACAAGAGAATTACCGCTAAATACGCACCATGTCTCCCAAACCGTTCATAACAGTGAAAACAACGTATTGTTTTCAGTATTTTGCTGTGTTCACTACTAAAATCGGATGTAAATTACCACAGAGAAAAGAAGCACTTGCAACCGACCTGCAGTCTGCACAAATCAATCAAAATACAGAAATGGCGATGTCCTGAGATATGTCAACTGATGCTTCACCTTCGGCTGAATGGCTGAATTGGAGTGGTATTTCTGTGATTTGCATTTGAGCGGGCGAAATGCTGTGGTGAATATTTTTTGAATAAAGCTAAAAGGGCAAATGCTTTTCAGAAGACGAATATTCAAGCGATTTCTTTTTTTTTATTTTAGAACTTTCGAAAAACATTTTGAACGTAAATTTCTGTAAACAATAACTTTGAAATTTTCTAAAATTAATTTTTCCTAATGTCCAAATTCCCTGTAAACTTCAGGTAATTTAATTTAAATTCTAACCGAATAAAACTATTTTACACTTACTTAGCAAAATGAACATTTTTGTAAATAAAAGAAAAATTAGTAATTTGTAATTTTTTCGTATTAAAATAATTATTTGCTGTGCTTTTTTTTTACATTATATCGGCGACACACGGACGGCTCAAGTGATAATTCCTAAAGGCAACTTAAGCGTCAACTGCTACTTAGAAATTCGCATGACACACGGCAGGTCGACAATTCGAAAGTAAGTGTACCTAAGGCGGTAAGTCAACATTGTTGAAATAATTGGAAAGGACATTAAGACAGTAGATTTTTGGTGTAAGTTGGATGTCGCCGCGTTGACTAGATTAATAGATAAAAATAAAATAGTATGAACAATTTTAATTTTTGAATCACCCTGCAACTCCTAAACGGTTGAGATATATTATTTTGGTATACGTTATATGAAACACTCTGTATATGTCTATAATCAGAAAATATATGCTATTCTCCAACAGTCCAGCGTTCTTTTAAATTATTTATTATATTTATATATTAAATGTAAGTTAGGTGCTAAATTGAACTTCGTGGCACTCCAGATCTTAGTTTCAATGATATGCTATAGTAATAATTTTAGCATTTGGTGTAATAAAAACTCTCTTGAGCTTAATGTCTCCAAATGCCAATCCATCACTTACTCCCGTAGACGCCCCTCTTCTTCCCCCAGAGTTTATCGGCTATCTGATGAACCTATCCCCTTCGTATCCTCTCTTAGCGATTTAGGCGTCATTGCTAGAGCCAACTCCGTGCTTGGCTTTGTGAAACGTTGATCCAAGGAGTTCCTTGATCCCTACGTAGCCAAATCCCTCTTTATTATCTTCGTCAGGCCTCTCCTTGAATATGCTTGCCAATTAGTGTGGTCACCATTTCAATCTAATCGAATCAATAGGATTGAGGCTGTGCAGCGTGGTCTGACCATCAAAACCTTCCCCCCTACGAAAACTGTCTCTTACTGATCAACTTGCAGCCCCTGTGGAAGCGACGGGACCTTGCCGATATTACCTTCATTCATCAGCTGCTTACCGGTGAGATTGACTGTCTTTCCCTACTCCAGCGGATCTCCATTTACACCAATCCTCGTAACCTCCGTTCGGCACCTCTCTTTCGCCCTGCTTATCACCGTACCAACTATGGACTTTCTGAGCCTCTCACCCGTATACTTCGGAAAGCCAACTCCCACCCCTTTTTTGACTTTCACCTGAGTAAATCTTCTCTCAGGAATGCCCTTATTTAACCGAATGCTACTGTTACTTACTACTGACTTTTACCACCATAAGTAGTTTTTTTTCCCTATTTTGATGTAAAAATCGCCATTTTTGACTTGCCTACACTCTTGTTATGTTCATTAGTATACATTTTCTACATGGGCATAGCAATTTCCTTTATTTTTTCTTTAATTTGGTTTTTAATAAATTATCAATTATAACCTAAAAAGTTCAAAGAGATTCAAAAATACCCAAAAGACAAAACGGACCCAGTCAAAAGGAACCTGTGGTTCATTTTGCCTTCCTATATTTGTTTTGTTTCAAACTGTAGTGCTGTTGTTTTCTATTTCAAATGGTTGAATCGGTAATTTCAAAAACCACACAACCACACATATATCACGAAGGCATTGCTAACAAGGGCGCAAATGAGATGTGTTCTATGGTATTGCACTATATTGAAAATAATATTTGGCCACGTATTAAGCATTTATATCTATTTTCCGACTGTTGCCCGGTCAAAGTAAAAACAACATGTTGACATGTTGCCAGCATGGCTTTGACTGACTCAAAATGATTTAAAAAAGTTTATTAGTATTTCTCCATACGTGGTCAGTCATTTTTATCAAATTAACGTGAAGTACTGAAAGAAAAAATTCTCATTGTGAGACTTATGAGGTTTTTGAAATGACTGATTCAATTATAAAAGGAAGATAAAGACACAGTCATGGGATGTGAAAAGTATGAGAAAGGCCATCGAGAAAGTAAAAAATAAAGGAATGGAATTTAAAAAGGCAACCGAAACGTATGGTTTACTAAAGACCACATTAAAAAAATGGAATATAAGGAAACGAATGATCTGAACAAAGCAAGGTGCAAGAACAAGAATTGGCTGATTATATGCGAATGAAATGGAGAACAGTTTCTTTGGACTAACTTCGACAGAGCTTAGAAGATTGACTTCTGATCTGCTTGAAAGAAATAATTTCCCACATAATTTTGATCACCGCATAAAAATGGGCGAAATTCGGATTTAAGTTTCAGCAGTTAGAGCAGCAGTCAATAAATTTTCTGACTTGCTTACCAATCTATACATAAAACTTAAATTAACACCGGACAAAATTTTCAATGTTGAATTATATGTAGTCCATTTTACCTGCCTGTGCAACAGAACGGTTCTGAAGAGAGTTGGAAAACACCAAATATTTTAAAATTTTCTGATATAACCAAAGCCTGACTAATAAGATTTGTAGACTGATGATTAGTAATAAGTACATATGTTCCTGAAAGAAAACTATTATTTTGTGTTTTATGATTGGTTTTTTTTAAGTTTACTATTTCGCATTCACTTCCCCTACGTTTGAATGAAATTATGGGTGAAGAAGTATTTTTAAATTATCTTTGCAAACACAATGCATAACGAAAGAAACACAAATTACATTTGGTCGCAAATATTCGCGCTAAATCCGAATTTGTCCTCAGAATTAGTCCACCACAAATCCCTATGTGAATATTTGAGGTAAAGTACTTAAAAAATGGTTTTGTGTTGTCAAATTTTGAGGATATATTTAGAACTCTAAAAATTTTCCAGCTAATTTCTAATAAATATATAATTTAGTATCATCCGTCCTCTTTAAAATAAGCTTTCAAATGGACATCTACGATGTTGCCTCGAAAAGTTATAGCCATTTTAAAAAGACATCAAAAATTACTTCGAAAATTAGTCCAATCTGCCCAACAAACAGAACTATTACAACGAAATTTTGATTGTCTAACTAGCTCTTCACTTTCCCTTTTTAGACACCCTCCGTTTATCATCTACCATCGCAATTATTCGTCCGAAAATGTTGAAACATGAGGTTGCCGTGGATTATAAAGATTAAATTAGTTTTAGGAAAATTGCAAAATAAAACGAAACAAGCGACTATTTAAATTTTTGAAAAATAAAGAAATTGGTGTGGAACCCCCGACATGAGGATCTAACTCGCAGTCGTATTTTTAGTGAATAAAAGCTGAGTTACTCTTAGAATTTCAGAAAGATTAGCTTTATACTTTGTACGAAAAAGGTTTTCAAAGTACACTATTTTGTCCAGTAACTCCTGTTAATTAATTTCAGGAAGTTATCAAATATCGCAAAAATATGTGGCAAATCATTTAACAACAGTCCGATCATTATTATCTGGCGCCGTCCCAAGGAATTTCAATGATAAGAAAAAACAAGATCCGCCGCGTATCAGACGGTCAAGTCACAATTTGTTCGAAAGAAGACAGAAAATAATCGTCTCCACCTTGGCGCTCCACATGCCCAAGGACAAAAGTAAGAATGCTTCCCCCACTTTCTTGGTGGAAAAAAATCGTTCATTCCGGGCAAATTAAATTTAATGATGTCGTGAAAGTGCGAAAAATTTATGTTTTTTTTTTGTACAAAACTAAAAATTAACAAAAAACAAGGAAGCACAGGATCCAACGATCTGCACCGCACGAACTCCCACACTTTTTGGGCGCGTATTGCCTCCTCTTGATAGGCAAAGGCCCCCTGTTTGCCATTTGAGCACGAAATTTAAAACGTAACGAACACGTCTAGCCGCGCGAGGCAACTATGTATGTGACGAATGTATTTTTAGAGCGTCTTGAGGAATTGGTTCGTGAAAAAGCGGAAGAAGCAGAGCAGAGGGGCAATTTTTAGATATACGTCGAGGTGAACCTGAAGCAGCTAGCCAGTTAGCAAAAGGAGCTAGCTAGCCTACAGCGGCATGATCGTCGAGTGCCGATGAGTGACTGTGAGAAGACTTATTCCGGCAGGAATAAGATGCGTGGCACGTGCTCTTTCGTCATAGGAATTTCCTGAATTTTCTGCAGTGGCGTACTATGAGCACCACCTAGAGATTAAAATATTTACCATTCCATATCTAAAAAAATATATGCTATATTATATTATATTTTTTACCCTAATATAAAATCCAAAGATCATCAAATCCAAGATGTGACACTCGTGACGTATTTCCTTATCTTTATTCGACTTTGGTCCTGGTAGCCCAGCGGCCTTGCAGATTTTGGTAAAAGCCGATAGTAATAAAGGGATCACGTGTGAAAGACAGAAATTTAAGGGGAGGCGGAACGAAAATTAAAACCAAGTTTCAACACCCAGAGCATCGCACACGCTTCAACACTTTGTTCCGCCTTTAAAAATGCACAGTAAAAAAGTGTAAACAGCTCGCATACGTACATATGCTCTGTGTGTGCTTTTTGATTCTTCCTCATTCTCGATTCAGGATTATCCTATGCCTGAGAATTCGCGGGGACGGCACTAACACCATGCATGTAGAGACACACAGCGCAACAGGGACTTTGTCCCGCCTTTAAAAATTTGTAATAAAAAAAAAGTGCTGTAGATGAGAATATATGGCTGCCTATTCTTATCTCTTTCGTCCTTATTGGAATTTAAATAAAGCATGGAAAGCAGTAGTTCTTTGCTGCTTTATCTAATGGGAAAGTGTTCTCCAGGATATTTTAGAAATTGCATATGTGTTAGAGCTTTGGGTTTGTATAGGTGCGTCACATCTTGTACTTATTGGTCTTTGATAAAATCAAGGGAATTTCCTCTTTTCTTTTCAACCTAAAATGATTACTGAGAATGAGTAAATCTTGATTCTCAGAATCAATGATTTGAAATTTACTACCACAATTTAGAAAGTAAAGCTCGCTATACTGGGGGGATTTAGTTGGTTTATAAACCCCTACTAACAGAATGTGCTGTCGAAGCTTGGAGACACATAATAACGGATATAATCCTAGATAACTAACCTTTTTTACACAACCATTGACTCATTTGTTACATCGACTACGCTTAAGAAAAGATGGATTTTACACTTTTACGTAAAAGGCAAAACCGTCAAAGAGTCGACTAAGATTAGATGCGCATTCACGAGCTTGTTGGGAATAGTTAAATAAAAAACCCATGAGCAATCAAAATATGTATATATAGGAATTCTATTATATGACGATTTATCGCCTTTTGGAATTTATAACTATAATAGCGAGAAATTAGCGAACCCGATAGATATGAAATAATTGATCCCGAAAACTCTAATGTATCAGATGTTATGAAAATTTATTCAAGTATTTATTAAATAAAATTTTGAAAGACCGCCGCCTTGAATTCTGAATTTTCCCAGAGATAAGACCTAGCTACAGCGATTTTCTGCCCCTGAACAACCCTATTCTGTAAAATTCATCAAGATCGTTAGATATACGTGCATATGTGGAACCAACAGCCACTGTACTCGTAAATACATATGACATAAAGTTCATTTAATTGGGTATGATTTCCGAGATCAGCGTCCTCGATTCAACGAAGGTTCATAATTATAATCTAGAGATATGGAAATACTTAATTTAAAAATTTAAACTGATGGTTAAAATATGGCTTCTAAAAGCTCGATCCCTTTTTAATTTTAAGAACTTTAAACTTGAGACTGAAAAGCCTTGAATAGTCTTTAATCATTTCCTATTGGTTGTATGGCAAAAGTATATGTCTATCAAATTTCAATGTTAGAAAATCAATTGTTTATACAATTTACTTTATTTTTTAAAAAATTTACAAATAAAGCCTGTAGATACTTTTAACATTTATATTACTGAAAAATCAGTTGCCAGAAAAATATTCCAACATTATCGAAATTGACACATTAGGTTATCAGACAGGTATAGCTTAAAATTTTAGTTTGATATTTCTCCTACAAACAATTTAAAATTCGAAACTTACATTACGTTATTTTCCTGTATTTTATATAATTTTATGTACTAAATAATAGTTACAGGAGTTTGTTAAACTTTTAACCCCTTAAGGGGAAACGTATTTAATTTACTTAATAATTTATAATTTTGATGTCCTTTTAATCAAAAGAATATTGAATTAAATTTTAGAACAAAAGTTAAACATCAAAACAAATTATTTAATTTTTAACTTCTTGTTTTGTTTTGTTTTTCAACTATTTAGGTAAATAATAAAATAATAATTTAAATTTATAAGAAGTTAATTTTTTTTTTCAAATAATATTTTAGAACTATATATTTTAAGTTAGAATAACTACATCAGAAACTAATACTTGATAAAAACAAAATGTTTCACGTTGTTATTGTTATTCAATTATTATACGAATTCGGGTGCATTGGTTATACTCGTATATCGATATAAGACATAGTTTAAACGTGAGCCAAGGAGGAAGCGGCATTATGCTTTCTTTGCTGGGTTTTCGTGCATTAAATGCGAATTGTCCTCCCATTTAATTTTAAGCAATAAAAAATTCCAGTGGATGCCCATCGGCTTCTGAATACAATGGAATAATGAGCAGATCATCGGGCTAAGAGAGGCGCCATCAGGGGGAACTCTGGTCATACTTCTTGTGATTTTTATTTTTTCGCGGAATTCCTTCGGGTAAGTAGCATTGCAACATCAGCAGTACCAAAGGCTCCGCAAAAAGGAGCTCCCTAATTCCAATTCATCGCGCCACTCTTTACCCGTCGATCAGGCAGGGAGTACCTCTTCAATTTAACAGACACGATCAGTTTTCTGATGACCGATTATCGGGCGATTTTAGATAACATCGCGCTCAGTATTCCGCATAAATTGCGATCCTGGCAAGTGATAAGAGATGAAGACGAACTCGCTACCTTGAAGGATTTGGCAGTGATCGCTGAAGGGCGTAGACTACTAGCCAGTTGCCGATTTTAGGGTTTCAGAAAATCCGGTTTTTATATTGAAAATGTACAACAAATCTATTGGATGGTTTCGAAAAGAAATATTGTAATACAAAGGTTTGAAATAATTATTACTTTTATTTTAAGCTAGTAAGTATTGAACATGAATTTATAGTAGGTAAATTTGTTAGATTAATATTTACTAAGCAAAAGACTGTGGTAAAAAAGAGGATGTTCCAAATATTCTGAACCCTATACCTTTATTAAACTTTTGCATAAAAATATTTTGAAAATTATGATTGTTTTGGCTGTAGTTGGGTGATTTCATTTCAAACCGACAAATGGTGGAACTCGACCACTTCTAATTTGGATGAAATTACGCGAATATGATATATCACTCAATAAGTCTGCAGTCTAACCAGAAAAACAAATTGTTTTTTAGAAATTCGACTTTATTCATCAACATTCTCTCCTTTAAAAGTGATACATTCATTCCAACGCTACTCTAACTTTTCGATGCCTTTTTTGTAGAACGATTTCTCTTTGCTTTCAAAGTAGGTCTTAGTTTCGGCAGTAATTTTTTTTTGGAGCATCTTTTTGAGGTTTACAAAAAATCAGTAGTTCCTGAGGCCGTTTTTTCTTGATTTCTACATCAATCAAGATAGTCGATGAATAAAATACTACGCGTTCCAAAATACGGATAATCATGCCAGTTAACTTTTGCGTTCTTGGTCGGGCTTTACTGATTGCTGTTCACTTAACTGATGATCCTTTTGCATCAGGTGTGTAGTAGTGGATCCATGTTTCGTCCTTTCTCACATATCGACGTAAGAAATCCTTTTTACTTCCCTCGAACAGCTCCAAACAGCGCTCTGAATCGTCGACGCGTTTTTGTTTTTGGTCCATTGTGGAAGCTAATGCGGCACCAACTTCGAAAGCAGCTTACGCATGCTCAATATTTCCTGTAAAATTGTAAGCACACTAATTTCTGATATCTTTAAAGTATCAGCTATCTCACGAAATTTCACTTTACGGTCTTCCAAAGATATTTTGGGAACTTTTTTTTATATTTTCCGGAACAACTGCCGATTTTGGGCAACCAGAATTTTCAAGCATCATCGATGTTTGTACGACTGCGTTTAAATTCAACAAACCTTACAAATTACAAGAAGGTGGGTTTATTTTTTAAGGGAGAAAAATATTTCTAATTAAAAGAAATTTTTTAATCATTAAAATCGTTTCGCTTTATTTTCCTTATATAGTTAAAAATTATTAAAGCACAAGAAAATCTGTGACTATTATAGTTTTCGAAAATTAGTAAATCTTAACGATGGGCGAGCTAAATTTACACTGCACCATTTATTAATTAATTCTGGGATAATTTTGAGTATTTTTTCATTTAATTTTATATCTTCTAAATACCAATGAAGGAATAGATGGAAAATAAATAACCAGACTAAGAAAAGTAATGGGGCCTCTGATAGTTCAGTTGTTAGCGCGCTGTCCTACCGTCCCAGAGGCTGTGGGTTCGAATCCCACGAATAACCATGGTCTCCTGCGCTACGTGGTAACACAATGGGCCAAAATTGGCCTAAGTGTGCTTTTCTAGGCAGCCACAGCAACCTAACCTAACCTAAGAAAAGTAATATCGTCTTTGGAATTACTGATTCCCTATTGAGGAAAATTTTGCTTACATTACCGAGAGAACGCGAAACCAGAATTAATAGGAAATTAAAAGGGGTCTGTTTTGCATAGTATAAAATTAAATTACTGTATTAGAAAAATGAAAATTGATTATAATAATTGAGGAATGTGAGTTTTTTTTTGGAATAGAATTTTTTAAGCACTAATTTTATGTGTATATGGTCGTGAACATGCCGCTTTTCCGAAATTTAGAAAATGTGTTATTAACAAATTATGTATAGGAGGTTAAAGTACAAATGTTTTGGGGCAGAAGAGTTCCATAAGTTTCAAGGTATAATCTGTTTAACTTGTAACTTTATATAACTACTCGTACATTTTCACTATTATGCGAAGACTGAACGATGGTATTTTTTATTTCATAGCTTTTTTGAAACAAATTGTTTAACGAAAATTGATTTTTCATTCGTTTAGTCCCCATTTGTTGTTAGAAAACTGATTGCTAAAAAAATTTCATTTGAAGAAAAAATGTTTACCCTGAGTTAGAGGAATTCAAAACGATAACTACTGAACATTAAAAGCAGTAGGTAAATATATCTTGATTTAATTTATATTCATACATGAAAACGACAACTATGAAGTCATAATTTTTCGCTAAAATTTGCCAAAACAGTCAGAATTAATTTTCCGAAATGACTAAGACTTAAATACTTTCCCCAATTTCCCTTTGGTTTGATTTGCATCGTATCTCAAATTTAGAAATTCTTTCCCAAAAATTTGAGGCGCTACCAGGCTCCTCAGCGCTCTCCGGCTGTTCGGCCCATATCGTGCGATTATTTACTCTGTTCGGTAAAAATAGTTCCCGGGCTTAATAATGCGTAAACGTACCGTGCGCTCATTTCTAACCCTGCATCGCCAACATGCCGAAAATAGATGGAAAATTCGAAAAACGCTCGGGCACAGTTTACCACCAAACAGCCACCACTATTTTGTTCAGATGTGGGGTGTGTAATGGAGGGGAATATTCGTCCAAAAATGGGCGATGCCTCCATATTTGGCCTGGGCTAGCTTCTAATTATGGACAAACGGTATATTGCGCCAGAAGTGGTCCGCGTTGCGCAGCATCCATCTGGAAGTGAAGCGCAACAACCAGCGTCTGCCGGACAGTGGTGGCGGAAAATAAACAGTGGTACACACCCACTCTGTCGCGGGATGCCAGCGTCCTAGAAGCTGGCCTCAATAGAGCTTTCCAATTTAGAATTTATTCTAAAATTAGTCTACGACAAAGATAACAAATAGGAGCCCCACTGCTGAACCGTTCGTGGTGCAGCGCTCTTTCCGTCTTCCCAAACTTTTCAATCTTCACATCATCCAATACTATGACATCAGATAGCGGCTAGATTTCTATGGTAAGTGCTAGTGCTATACTATCTAGGTGTGTCTAGTTCCGAGATAGATATTCGTCGGCCTACACCACTACCGAGGAGGGCACTGTGTTGCTCAGCGCGCGCCTTGCCGCAAGTTCGAATTTCAGCCGTAATTGCGTGAAATTCGGTTAAATTTAGCCCCAAAAGTGTTTCATTTCGCTATTTGGCGGATAAATTTAGAAAAAAAATGAGCCAACTCGCCACCGTGATAGAACCGCCTTAGCAGCACTGATAGCGATCTGAGCCGTATGCTTTGCGCGGTGACGAAATCTCTCGGCAGGGAACAGGTGGGGGTGTGTGCAGGGTAAGTGCTTAAGAATTTTTCTTTTTTATCCCGGGAACATGGGAACGCTTTTAAATAGCAGTCAAAAGCATCGTGAAAACGCTTAGTCTCACTTTGCTGAATGATTTTAAGCACTCATCGGTTTATTTAGGGACAGACGTCCTACCCAAAGTCCTTAACGTATTGCCTAATTATTCTTTATTTTTGCTTGAAAATAATAGCTAATTTTGTTTATTATTTACTACCTTACTATAAATAGTTTTTTGTGTTATAAATTGTAAAAAAAGGAGAATTTTGCAAAAATTTTTTATAAAACATAAAGAAGGGCACAAAAATAACAAATATTTTGTAGACGTTTTACTTTCTTACATACTATATATTTAAATTTTAGCATACAGTTTGCAGTTTGAGATCTCTGCATGAATTATGATGAAAGTTGTAAAAGCAATAATTTGGGGGGGTCAAAAGTGATATTCATGTAAAACACTTCGTATTAAATTAGACGTGTCAAACAACAAATTAAAGGGTTTTCCCGAAATTCTTACCAAATTTTGCATATTCGTCATTTTTAGTCTTAAATGAAAATGTTTACAATATTTCATCAACTATCCGTGAGGAGATGTCAAATTTAAATATTTCTGGTTTTTTAATTTGTTTTTGTTATTTAGTAGAAATGATGTTGAGTAATACACACAATCGTATATTGTAAATTTTGATATATTTGATAATAAAAAGTAAAGATGGATCATAGATCACACTCAAAGTGTCCTTGAGTTTTTGAAAATGCGTCACTTTAACTTATTTGAATTCACTTTATTGTATATATTTTTGGTAACCCTAACAAAATAGAGTGAGGACTGAATTTTAGTCTGTAAATTTGTTTGAATGTATGTACAATTCTATTCAATGTAATAAGGCTGCTGCTATTGTTAGAGTTCACTTTAGCCTGCATTGTTTTAATATATAAGTACTGAATTTCGTAAAAAGTTGAATGTAGTAACATTCCAAAAGCGTTTTATATCATAGTACAGTAGAACGCCGATTATCCGAACGCCGATTAACCGAATCGCCAATTATCCGAATCGGTCCTAAGCGTAATATAAAAAATTAAAACCAAGTACTGTAAGTAAGTAATGTAACTTTTGTTTTGTTTTGTTGTAACAAGTTGGAACTCGCTGGAGTCCAGATATATTTTAACTGTTATGGTTGAAAGCTAGAGGCAAGACGCAAGACTACATGTTTATTCTATGTGTGACATTTCGTTTTTCTTTATTACCAGTCTATGTCCGATTATCCGAATTTTCGATTATCCGAATCGACCCCGATACCAATTAATTCGGATAATCGGCGTTCTACTGTAGCTCGTTCGTACTGGTGTTGCTTATTATTTTATTTAAATAAAATAGTTATTAAGCATCTTAACAAAAATTTATTGTACATACAAAGAAGTATTTAAGTTTAAAATTTTAAGCCACTTTAAAATTTAACATTTTGTTTATAAAGGATGTTTTGAATTGCGCGGTTTTTTTTTAAAGCATATATAAAATATAGATGGTGCACTGAATTCGTCTGGGTATTTCGACATTTATAAAAATGGCTTCGTACACGATACAACAACGCGTTCAAATTATTGAACTATTTTATGAAAATCAGTGTTCTGTGAAAAGGGCTTTTAGAAAATTACGTGAATTTTATGGTTTACATAATCGTCCATTTGAAAGCACTATTGGTAGAAGTCAGATTTATAAAAACAATCCACAATCGATTCCTGTTTTGAAAAACCGCGCAATTTGAAACACCCTTTATATCAAGTATACTCTGCAGTCTGAAAAGTACGTATAAACATTTTGATCAACGAACAGGCAAGCAGACATACAACATTTTTAAGAAAGAATCTAAACCACTTCCAAAAACAAACCCTCTACCTTCTAATGAAGCTCTAATTGAAATTGGTTCAGTCGATCACAAAATTAGCACGGAAACAGCAACATTGACAAAATTTTTCAAAAATTTTAGACATTTTGATGCAATTCAGTGGGGCGTTGTAGAAAATTGTATAGTAAAAAAACAGACAATATATTTTGAAGGTTTCTTCTAACGCCTTTTTAAAACAATCCAAGTGTAATCTTTAATGGATGATTCTTTTTGAAATAATTAGGGTGGGGGGATATTATCAATAACTACATTTTGTTTTAAATAATTTGAATGTACAAAATCAGTTGAGGGGTTCAGAAGTCATAGTGAAATCTGGGTCGACTATTTTAAAAGTTATTCATTTAGTTTAAACTTATTTTAGGTACTTTTAATTTTTTAATAATATATTAATAGTATTTTTGAATAAATGAATTTATTATCAAGTGTAGTTAAGTACGTGGCGACCGCTTTTCTTAAATACGTTGGATCTTATATATTTCTGTTGTGTGATTTCGAATAATCATAAAAATGGCATGAAGTTAAGAGAAATTTTTTAGAGATTTCATTAAGAAAAAAGAGATCTTGTCTTTCCTTCATATAATTCTATTAAAAATTGCAAAAAAATCCTCATTATCTTAGAAGGCAGAGATATTAAAGTAGAAGAAAATTTTCATATGCAGGTAACTTGGCTACTGCGTAAGTTTAAAATTGAAAAAATTGCAGGCAGCAACCAAATTTTGAGTGAAATACAGCAATAACCGTAACGTACTTTTAGCGTACGTTCATAAAACTCAAGCGAAAGGTATAACGACCGCATACATATTCGGCGTATGCCGATCAAATTTAATTAAGAATATTATTATAGATTTATGTAGATTACCAACAAATTTCATTTGTTTCAAATAATTCAATCAAATGTGGCAAAGTGGGTTAATATTCCAACGCCCTTGCCAATCCTTAAAATACTTCCTTGACAAACCATTGTTCAAACAAATTAATTGAAAGAATTATATTTCAGTTATTTCACTCATCATATTTACACATATGACTTACATGTCGTTCAAATTCAAGGAAAAAAGATATAAAGCGTTCATAATTGACATGTACACGTCAACCACTCACTCTAAAATCAATCATACACAATTTTTGGTTGTTCGGGGATTCCCCAACACTTTCCGCTGACACTTGTTGGCAGAATTTTAAATAATGTAGGTACACTAGAGATCGGAAACAAATTTTGTTTTTAAATAAATTTTTGCTTTTGTTCAGAAATTATTTTATCAAATATTAATTTAGTATTATTTTATTATTTTATTATTTCGTAAGAATTTCAGTTTTGTTAAACAAATATAAAAGTGGTTGCAGTATTGGCATATATCATGAAAACATTATCGACATTTTAAGGCCATGGGGATTTTCCTGAATTTTAGTTTCTGTTCATAGTCTGTTATGCGGTCAATTTATGAAGACTGACTGATTGGTAAACTTGTAAAAGATGTAGTATTATAATCCGCTTTGTTACATATCGTCAGTGTTGATTACAATCGAAAAAAAGCTGGTTCAAAATTGGATTTAAGCAAAGTGATTGATTATTAACACTTTGAATGAATCTAGTGTTATTTTTTTGGATTTGCACGTATAGTGCCAACTAAAGTAGTTTTGTTTGTAAGTAACTTTTTTTGCAAGTGAAAAGCTTGTAAAAAAATTGTCTTTTGTCATACTTCGTTTACAACATAAATATGGCTCTGCAAGCTTAATCATTACTAATTCGCTTGAGAAATGTTTGAGCCTCGGTTTTCATCCTTGTCCAAGTATGGAAAATCATTTACAAAATACATGCTTCTAACATTGGATGCCAGCCAAAATTTAATGTCAAATTTATCAGGTTTATTTGGCATGTATTGAGTAAATCAACATATAGCTTTATTTGGGAACAATTGCTTATCGATTGTTATGTTTGCGTCAGATTTGTTCCTGTCTATTCTCAATAAATAAATCCCATATTTTTTAAATCAAGGCAAATTTGTCTGTTTTAAGTCTTTCATTGTGTTCATTTTTTTATCAAGAGGTATGAGCCGAAATATGTCTATAAATTTATCTATAGACATTGTTCAAAAAAAAAAAAACAAAAAACTAGACTCCACTTCGTAGACTACAAATATGAACATTTTACATATTTTGCCTCATATGCTCCTCTAGCATACGAAATTGCTAAAATGTTCATAATTGTAGCTGTCCATTCCTTATTCAAAACTTTATAAACTTCTATATATTCCACCATAACTTCGTCAATTATCAATTGGCATTATATGCCTTTTAGTATAGACAGACCTGAAATGTCTTTGAATGCAGTATAATCCGGTAATCTACCTACATTTCTACATACTTTCAATATTACCCATAAAGTTCCATCAGCATTTTTTTCGGTTGAAGGTTCTTCGTTACAAGATGTATCAATAGCGTGTAATTCACTTTCAGTTTCAGAAATAAACCTGGTTGTTTTCTTGCGCTAGGAGCTATACTCGTATAACGAAAAGCTTCATCTTCACTTTCGGTTTCAGAATTAGAAATAAATCTGGCTCTATTTTTGCTAGGAGATACCATATATATTAGATTTAAAATAAATATCAATTGAAATAACTTTTACAAATAAATATCGAAATTACCTTGGTGGATCAAGTTTTTGGTAAAAAATTGATTTAATAAAATTATATTATTTTACTAAAAATGCGCTGTTCACACGTGAAGTATAAATCAAAATGATGTAAGAGGTGGGTATATAAAGTACTTTTTAAAGGGATTAAGTGTTAAATCATTTTATGAGTCAAATTGGCTCATAACCATTAAAATAGGTACACACAGTGGCGCTTAAAACATTTGCAACTAGAACTAAGTGTGTACAAGTTGTTGCATTATTTCAGTAATAAACAACTCGGATCGATAATACGATGAAAAAAACAATAATATTATTGAAATCCATAAAGTAATCCTTTTTTTTCAGCACTATAAGAACAGTAACTAAAAAATATTGTCAAAAGATATAATTTTGGTAGCTCAAATCATTTGCAACTGCATAAACTCATATCAAGAATAGAATGAAATATAGTACGTTTTTTCAGTTTTAGTATTTACTGGAATACCCCTTATTTTTCAAAATTCCGGCATATCTTTTCGGCATTGATTCAATTAGTTTTACGATTGTAGACGGCGAAATATTCCTCCACCCCTTTTTGATACATTTTAATAAATTTTCTTTCTTTTTAAAGACTTGTTTTCCAAGGAAATATAATATTTTGAAGGATGTGTTTGTAATCTCTTCGAGTCATTGTACCTTTTATGCCTTTTATAGGATTTGCACTATGTGTATTCAAAGTTTTTCGGTGTATTTTGGATTATAACGATATTATTACGGTCTCCTAACATGCTTGTGCCTATCTGAGCCTCGTAAGTTTAATTTGTATTCTTCTGAGAATAGAACTCTCATGCTATTTTCGTGAAGTCCAATCTTTAAGTCTCCTTGCGAATTCTAGTCTAGTCTTAACACTAGAACTACCGGGGTGCATTTTAACAACTTTCTGCACCTTTAATTTAATACGCTTTCAAATTTGAATAAATTAATTATTAATGGAAAAGGTTTATGAATATGTCGTAATTTTCAATTCTATTAAACTTTGGAATAAATCAGAAGAGAATTACAAAACTATACAATTAAATGAAAGAAAGAATTGAGTACCAGTCAAATTGACTGGTTTTGGTAGTTCTAGTGTTAATGTTTTTCTTTACATTTAAGTTCATATCGTTCTCGTTTTTCTTTTTGGTTTTCTTTTATCATTAAACGCTCTTGTTTTTCGGTCAGTTTCCTTTTCTACCACCTTTGTGTATGGTGCTTTCTAATAATCCCTGATATTGTCGGTTCGTGTATCGAATACTTCTCACTTATTATTATTATATTTCTTTCCAGCCATTGTAGAGTAAAGTAAAAAGTAATTATAACAATATAGTATACCATTTCTATTAGTATCAATTTTACCTAATTGAATTCGGTGTTATATTGTACAACTCCGTTATTACACCTTTTTGTTAATTCGTATGAAAATTTTTCTTCTAATGACGATTACTGATATGACTGTTTACTTTACATCAATATGATTACTTTAAGTTTACTCCTGTTTCCCTGCTGAATTTATCACCTTCTTAAAATATAAATTCGAAACGGCCTGCCAATTCGGCCAAAAAGGGTCCAAAACTGATGGTTTTGCGGTATGAAGGTAACTATCGCTATTCTGCGACCAAATCATGCCGCGCAAAAACCGTCCTTCGAACGCATTCGTAACCGCATAATTTAGTGGAATACGAAAAATTCCAGAGGACTGCAGTGCACAACGCAAGGAATTGGTTACGCGACAGCGGCGACGGCGGTGGTGGAGTGCATTCGGCGGTATAGCCCAGTGGAGCCCGACAGTACGGGGCCCCATCATCATCATCATCATCAGAGCGATCATCAGGCTGGAGTGATCGCCTTCGTCATCGGTAGCGAGGGCATCGCTGGCAGTGCCCCATCTAATGTGTTATTCATGAGGACACAAGAACAGGAACTTTTTTCTGGAACTATGAGTAATTCTATAGAGATCGCAAAATTGCACTCAGACGGAGGTTGATGACGATGAGGACGGTGAAGACGTCGTCGGTGTACTGACGACGGACGTCCTGGCCACTACTCCGGTGATTCTGGGGCAAAAACAAACCACTAAGTCACGGCTGGATTCCTCAGCGTAGGTTATTTCTGACCAGGTCTTCCTCATCGTCTACGTCCGAGGATTCTCGCGATGGCCTTTTTTCGCGGTGGGGCATCTTACAAACAAAGGTTTGTTGACCGATCACCGATGCGATCGTTACGATCGATACAAAGTCTGAGACGGTCGCGCAAGAACAGGCCGAGACCCAGGTCCAATGTTCCTTTCCGGCTGCAACCGCACTCGCCGATCGCATGGAAAACGTTTGAAAAAAGGCGAACAGGTACAGCATCGAAACGTAACTCGTACGCGTACGCATTTTCTGCCTTTTAAGGAAAATCTTACTCCATCCTCGGCTACGTTCGCGGCTCGCTGAGACAAGGACGATGGCCAGCCAAGCCAGGTTCTTTGGGGCCCCGGACGGGTTTTTTTGTCCATTTCGCCTGGATTCTGTGAAAAATTCTTTTAACCACCGCCACCACCACCTCCACCTACTCACGCGAGCCTGAGTTGACCGATCGACTACGTCCCCGGGCACTGGCCAGCTCCGGGGCTCCTCTTGTGATAGCCGCAGTTTCGGATGACTCGTGCCTGGCGATTTTCTCAGCGTTTGATGGACGGCTTGTTCCCATGTTTCGGGTTCGGCCGCTTTTGCTTTTATTCCCCCTTTTTTCGGGGGACCTACGGCTACATCCCGGCACATATCTCCCCTTGGCCCCGGGCACAGTAATGGTTTTCTTCGCAACAATTTTAATGAGGATAAGCGTTTTCTTTTATCTCTGCTGGAGGGACTCTGGCTAGTTGGTGCTCCTTGGTAAGGGAATTCCGTAAGAGGAAGATATGTGTTAATATTCCGGGTCCGGGCGGGAATACATTAGGCGATATTTCCAAGAGTTATGCATTTAATGGAAAAAAAAGCCGTTGATGTTCGCAAGTCAAGTAGTATTACATTTGCATCATTTTCGCAGGTCTATCAAACATATTTTATAATTTTAACTCCTATGTAATACTACATAACTAAGTTATGTAAAAACTTTAACCTTAGCTAGATAGGAGGTAGCCCAATTTCTGTGGTTTCTGGATTTAGGTTTTTGAAGCATTTGCCTTTTTAGAAACAGGAAAATTAATAAAAAGTTTTGTCTTAAACCACTTTCAAGATATAAGAAAAACTAGTTAAGTTAAATGTACCAATTCGCGTTCACGAACCAATTTGCGTCCATTTCATAATTTATTATGCCCTAAAATGATGAGTTTAAGATTGACATTGCCATTGATTTAAAAAAAGGCAAATTTTCTATAATTTGCTTTCAACAAAATAAATAAATTATTTTATTTTAAGTCATGGCATTTGAAAGAGTAACATTTGAACAATATTTCATAAAATGTTCATTAAAAAACTTTGAAAAATGACCCTACCTCCCGGTAGGCAAGATAACTCGTGATTTATTTTAAACAAAAACCCGAACGTTTTCGATTAGTGGATAGTAAAAGCTTATGATTGAACGAAGGCTTGGTTGGTTGGTTGGTTGCTGTGGCTGCCTAGAAAGGCATACTTAGGCCAATTTTGGCCCATTGTGTTACCCACGTAGCGCAGGAGACCATGGTTATTCGTGGGATTCGAACCCACAGCCTTTGGGACGGTAGGACAGCGCGCTAACAACTGAACTACCAGAGGCCCCCCAACGAAGGATTTGAAAAATAAAATTTGATTTTTTGGTAGAAATTTCGATTTTGGGCAAAATTGGCCGCGTATTTGCTTGCAAAATGAGTTGTGGTGAAAGAAAATAAAACTCTTTCGTTCAATCACAAGTCAATATAATTTAAAAGTGGTGTGCAAAATTTCAGAATGATTGATAGTTTTGTTTTTGAAATATTTTGCCTACCAACTATTTAGGAAAATGTGTTTAAGGTTTTACGCTCGACCGATCAAACCGCATAGGCGAAGTTTCAAAAGTTTCTCACTCTTATAGTTTAGCTCAGATTGACTAGAAACTTTCAGGAAATATTCCTCTCTCTTATAATGTATTATTATATAGTATACTAGCGGACCCGACAGACGTTGTCCTGCGTGATATTTCAAGCGATTAGGATATTAAACAAAGTATAAAATGAAAGACAAATAATATAATAATTTCATTATTCTTTATTTTGAAATAACATTAATTTTTCTAAAAACAATTCGTTATAATCAATAATGTTTGTTTAATTTTATCTTAATGCGAGTTGATGAACAATATTTTTAGTCAATTCCTGAGGAGTATAAATGAATAAACTTGACGGTTTTCCAACGCGAGAACACGCCACATATAATTGGCCATGTGAAAAGACCGGATTTTCTAGATCCAACCCACAAATCGACATTGTTTGACCTTGTGACTTATTAATAGTCATGGCAAATGCCAAGCGAATTGGAAATTGCAGACGTCTGCATGGAATGGGTGAGTCTGAAGGGATCATTGGGATTCGTGGCAGGAGAACAACTTCACCTTCAAATTTGCCGCTCAAAATTGTAGCTTCAAGAACATTGCCCATAATTTTTTCTATGACTAATCTTGTATCGTTGCATAGCTTAGGTGCATTTCAATTCCGAAGCAAAATGATAGGTGAGCCAATTTTTAATCGCAAGTTATGTGGTGGCATTCCTGGTAAATTCAGCGAATTCAAAAATTCAACAGGATAGTTGATTGCTTCGTCAGGATCGGTAACAGTGTCGATCGATTTGAACAATATCTCATTGCCGGGCAATGACTGTTGTATTTTGAAGTTAATAGCATCAACATTGATATTTTTTGCAGCTAAAATAGCTCGTTCACGAAGCCATGCATGATTAATAAATAACCTAGATACCGACTGCAGCGCCACCTGCTGGGCTGATTTGTGAATCTAAATCATCCAGGGCGCCACCCAAACGCATACAAAAACATTCATTCAAATCGGTCCAGCCGTTTAGGAGGAGTTCAGTGACATACACACGTACAGTAGAATTATATATATAAAGATATAAAAATTATCGCAAAATCAAGTTTTTGAAGTCTCAAAACTCAGGTATCCCTTTAAAGTGTCGTAAAGGGAAGATAAGCTTGACCAGTAAACTGGGAAAAATCACTTAAAGTATTATTTAAACTCCATATTAGTCTGAAATATACGAATATTAAAAAATAACGTTCTTATTTTATGTATTTTATCAGTTAAAGATTAATTTTTCACTCCAAATAATATTGATATTGGCGAAGTTGGTAATACTTTCTCGGCCCTTTTATTTTAGTAAAGCGTTTTGATTTAAAGTTTGTGGTGAACTTATTTATCTTGTTAACAGTGCAATCATATTTAACAGAAGTAAGCTACTTTAATTTACAGGAATTTGAAAAAAATCACCCACCACAACACGAAAAAATGTAAGTGAATTTTTCCATTCAAGAAAAAACTGTAATACATTTTATTTTACCAGATAATAACAAAATAATTCAAAAAATTTTGCTTGAATTCGGGTATTTCTTACGCAATTGGTAACTCGTCGTATCCGCCACGAATCCTTTTCCCACCCGTCCCAATATTTTAAACTTCTCAAAAAAAAAAAAAAAATGTGTATTGATTTCACACTCTTCGCTTTCTGAAAAACAATTAGTGACATTATTTAAGTAGTATACTAAAATATGTAATAATGTCCCACCTCTCAGCATAGAATGACTGAAAGGGCAAACATTTTTGTACCCTTATTTGCGTACATATTTCTTTTTCGGTCTATGCAAATGGTTTAGAGTAAATTGTCTAAGGTATGCGAAATAGGGCCCATATGCAGTAGTTTCTATTTTTTAATTAACTAATGCTGAGGACTTGTGGTCAGGATATGGATTAATAAATATGGACATTATCCAATTTGCTTTCAGTTGTGGTGCTGATTATATTCCGCTTTAGGATTCGAATAGGATGTGACTAAATTTCATGGATGGGATGTAAAACCTAGTTCAAATAAAATTTATCATAATAAATTCAGTCATTTACAATTATTCAAAACCCTCTGCTTTTTGTGCCCGGCGCTTTCTTCACTGAGTCTTCTTACTTCGTATAGAATTCCTAAAACAGCACAACTAATTTTGTTACTATGGTAAGTATGATGTTGATATTGTTGCATTATAGAAGGATAGTAAAAGTGAGCAACTTATACATTGTAATTCTCAGCGAATTATTTCAAAACGCTTAAAGTGTTTTATTTTAACGTCATCCATTTGATTAACATTGTTTTAACTTCAAAACACTTTAAAGCATTAAATAAATAAACTCTATTCAGGAACTTCCTCAAAGTGATGGAATTTCCTTAAATGGGACCAGATTGATGCATTTAACCTACTTATATGACTGAATATTTCTCTTACACCTGGTTAAAATCAACTTTTTTTCTGAAGTATTACCAAATTTTATCTATAAATTTTTTGTCGTAGAGTATAAATTTGTAATTCGTGAAAAATATGGTTAATACGGTTAGCTCTAAAGTCTTTTCTGTGAAATTAAATACCATTTCTGGAACTTTAGATCCTCAATTCTGAAGTATCAAATTGTGATGAAAGCCGTAGGGTAGAAATCTAATTTGTCGTTTTTCTATTTCTTATCAAGTTACACTTGATTTTATACATATTATTTTAAAAAATTTAAATTTTATTTCAGTCTGTCGTATGCCAGGATATAGAGAACATAAATAGAATTTATAAACATCGATTAGCTTTCGAACCCTTTTAAAATGCTTTCAGTGGAATCATTGGGACTTAAAATAAAACTAAAATTTCACGAGTGTGGCTCGTTTTTTCTATTGATTGGAAATCAAAATTTTTATACATAAACATACCTATTTAGTTTAAAGAGATTATAGAAAGCAGAGAAAATAAAAATAATACTTCTCATAGAAGTATTGAGTGAAAACCAAAATTACTTGGAATAGCTCAAATACCCCATCTCTCCCAATAATTTTCTAGTTCCATGCTTGATTTTGGGAACAGTACAATTCCCGTAGTTCTAAAGATGTTTTCGCCTTTGTATTCTAAATTATTAAATAAAATTCTTTCAAATAAAGGAAGCAAATAGAAATATCATTTTCGACTTACTGACGATGGAGAACTTGATTGTGTTCTTTAAAATGCCAAATCGAAATAAAGCAAAATGTTTCTTATATTCAGCAGTCGTGTAGAATTATTTACAGAAATTATGTGGAATCTACTTAAATTTAAGGATTTTTTTACAATTTTCGTTAAAACATGGCGGGTACACCTATTTGTCATTTATAATGCTAAATGAAGGTTCTTATAAGGTTTCATAAAAATCCCCGTTTTATATTAAGACGGATATTATCTAATTGTTTTCTATAACAATAAGCTTTTGTTCTTATAAATTGTTTGATTCTTAGTGTATCTAATGGGGCCTCTGATAGTTCAGTTGTTAGCGCACTGTCCTACCGTCCCAGAGGCTGTGGGTTCGAATCCCACGAATAACCATGGTCTCCTGTGCTACGTGGTAACACAATGGGCCAAAATTGGCCTAAGTGTGCCTTTCTAGACAGCCAAAGCAACCTAACCTAACCTAGTGTATCTATTTCGCTAGTAGACATATGTAGTCAACCGTTGTGAAACTTTCTGTTCACACAATATTTTGAAAAAGAAATAAATAAAACCTCAAAGTACTAAAAAATTAAAATAATTTAATTGATTGAACAAAACATAGCTGCATGAATGTAAACATAAACGAGCTTATATTTAACTTAATTAACATAATTGATACTACATTCTGCTTTAAATAACTGTAAAAGCATCAATTCCACTAATAAACCCTTTTCAAATTAATTCGTAATTTAATTCGCAATTCGTTTTATTATCTTTTAAATCAGTAATCAATTGACTATAAAGCCGGCCTAGTTAATTTGATTTAGCAAGAATTACGATAAGTGGGGCATGTAGTGCGATACAAATAAAGAACACCACTTGTTGTAATTATTTTCTATAACATTTCTCAATTTATTATTTAATTAAATTCAATTGCTAATCGGAATAAAAGACCAAAAACCAAATAACAATTTATAGAATAGAAGAATGAAAGTAATAAAATATATAAAATTCTAATAATTAAGTAATATAAATTAAATTTCCTATGTAAATGAAAGTGAAAAGCATCAATAGAGCATATTTAAATGCAATTTATGGAAACTATAATAGTAATTACAGAATAATTAAGAAAACGAAAGTATTTCAAAGAACGAAACGAGAAGTGATAACCATGCAAACAATTTCAAATTTTTTAAATAATGTGGAGTAGAAAATACAAAAGAAAGATTTAATGCCTCGATCAGGGTTAATTTTCTTTAAAATATCACTACGGTTAAATATGGCTTAGAACTATTTTTCAATTCTTATAATTGGTAGTTTTTTATTCCTATTGGTTAAAGAACGAAAAAACGTATAATATTAAAAATTTTGCAAATTAATGCAATCTTCCAACAATAGATGTTGAATATTGCTCCATAATTTTGGAATTTGTTAATGATATTTTAAATCATATATTGAGTTCGCGGAGTATACAATCTCGAAAAATTTGCTAGAAAAATCAAAGTTAGCGACATAAAAGATCGTCTAACACGCTATTTGATGCAGATTCTGTTATTCCATAAAGGTTAACCTAAGCTACCTTTTTGAAGTTTAAAGTTTCTACGAGAGATTCAAAATTAGAGGCTTTGAAAATCGATGGGATTGTAGGATAAAGTACAATAAAGATTGTGCTACCATTCTAGGACCAAATGACATATTTTGTAGGGTTGCTGATATAGTTTTAGATAGTAACCTGATAGAGAAAAAATCAGCCAGATAAATTATGTCTGTTGTTTCTTTTTCTTGTGTTTCATTACTCAAGTTGGTGACAAAAAACAATATCTAATAGTTAGTTATTAGAAAGTTACTTGGAAGTCCGAGCGTTAAAATCACAAAAAGAAAACGTAACACCTATTGATTGAATTACCTGCTTTGATGACAGTCACAAAATTGGAAAAAGTTTTCTTACCAGATAGATAGAAACAAAAAATAACGTCCACTTAATTCTGATTAACGCTTCAACGCCATTTTTTTGTAAAACAAGCCCAAACCCTAATGGAGCCGCCTCTCGTGCTTCATTATTTGTTTAATTTGCCTCAATTCAAGGATCATGAGGATCAGGGCCACGATCATCCATACAATTCGAACCTATTTATTTTTGATTCGTCTGACCAAATAACCTATAAAACACAGTTAGGATATAGGTTCTTCACCTATTTAGATTAAATTATTCGTTTCTTGTTCGTTGTTGTTTGCTCTTAAAAATGATTGACTATTTATAACGTGTTAATTTGTACTGTATATACTAAAATTATATATTTTGGTTGCATATAAACTCGCAGCAAAATAAAATTACCCTTACTTTTGTGGAAGTTTAGACTGGCCTGCAAATCTATACAAATCAGGTTGCCTACATCCATATTTTATGATTTTTTTAAATAAATTTTATTTTGTTTAAAAAATATAGGTATATATTTTTAAATTGAAATGTGTTTTTTGAACTTACCTACTACCCACTATTTTGTGATGTTAATAAAACAAGAAAAGTTAGAAACATGTGCACACTATTGCTCTTCAGTGTATGTAGTTTTTTAATTTATTTCATAATTTATATGCTTCAAAAAATTGTCCTATACTACAATTTTCAAAACCGGAATAATGTCCCAAATCTCCTGTGCAGCATTAGCCTAAATTGTCACTTCCTATGCAATTGGCTTCGATTCGCACCATTCTTCCATGCAAAAAGGAAGGAAGAGATGACCGCATAAACTTTGAATACGGTCTACGTGCCTGTCACAGGTACCGTTATCTACTTAACGTTAGATTGACATTGTCAACAAGCAGCGGTCTACCTGGTTACACGTACCTAAGAGGAGCCGGTCGCGGTTGCGCCTGACACCCGGTCAACGCGAATGAAAAACCAACGGAGAACCATCAGCGAGTCATCTCACACCGTCGATCGCCCTCAAGTGGACATTAATGAGCCCCTTCAGGTAAGTTGGTCGCGGTGTCGCTTGCGGGCGCGCGATACATTCGTGGCGCGCGCGAATTCGATCGGGGTCCTAAAGACCGGGGCACACGTCCACTAGACACGCCGTGAAAATGGCTTCCTCTTCCGTTTTGTGCGCGAATAAACAATGGCACCGGGCATTGGAGGTGCACAGAGGTAGTTGGTGTGATCGAATTGTGCAAGAAGATCGAAAAGAACAGCGACCGCCGATTATCGAGTCCAACTGTGTTGTTGCCGTCTAATTTCTTAAGCACAGGCGTACCTCTGAGCACTTCCGGACCTCAGCATTATCCATCCGCGGTAATTACCGAATTTTAATTTTCACCACAGCAATTGAGGTGTTGTAATAGATAAATTATATGTGGGAGGTGGCGGTCTTACAAAAGTAACCATAACAGCGCACGCTAATGCTACGGAAGTGGAGGCCCGAGTAAAAATGATATACGGTCCGCAACGGTCGACCAAGGGCTGTTTGGCTTTAGAGCGCATACAAAGGTTGTAAAATCTCACAGGTTGGGTATATTAGGGTCAAATTCAGGTGAGAGACTCAAACGGCTGTACACTAGGTCACACGAACCAAAATTCAATTCATTTTAATGTTGTTTCGTTTATCCCAACGATTCCACTGAAGATGTGGAGAAGCAAATAAGAATAAAATTTATAAAAATTCTATATACATTTAACTTCATTTTGATTTCCGAGAGAGACGTTAGCTACATTTAAATATGAGTATTAAACCCCATCCGCTTCATTTCGTGGATTAAATGTTACCTTAATCACCAGTACAAGGTTCGCTTTGATTCCGCGATTTCTAAATCCTTCGTATGTTATTCTAGTGTTCTCGGTCCATTCATATTATCCATTAAAGATGTCGTACGGATAATTAATAATTCTGAAATTTTCTTTCAAAATAATCTGAACAGTTTCTCTACCTGGTTGAAGAATAACTCCCTTGACTGACCTTAACGTATCCAAATGCCAATCGATCACTTCAAACTTCAGTGATCGTACCTCCACCTCTCCCAGATCTTTTATGGTGTCAGACGAATCCTTTCCATCTGTTCTCTTCGAGGTGTAGGTGTTATATGTGACAGTGAACTCAATTTTCGCACTCATATTGACCATATCATAAATAGAGCCAATGCAACTGTTGGCTTCGTAAAAGGTGGTTCAAGGAATTCTCTGACCCTTACATCACATTATATCTTTTTTGTTAGACTGCTGCTGGAGTACGGCTGCCACGTTTACTCACCCTCCCAATCTACGCTACTTAACAGGATTGAACAAGTTCAATGTAGACTCATCTGCTTTGCTTTCCTTGACTTTCCTTGGTCTGATAACCCTAACTTCTCTCTATATGAAAACCTAAGATTGATTGATCTTCAGCTACTTGTATTGTATCGTGATGTTGCCGATATAGTTTTCGTGCATCCAGTCTTAACTGGTTTCATAGACTGTCTGGAGTTCCTCTATAGTATATTCCTTAACACCTGAGCCTCTCATCCGTATGCTTCGGAAAGCCAACTCCCACCCCTTTTTTGACTTTCACCTGAGTAAATCTTCTCTCAGGAATACCCTTAATTCCTCTTAATGTTGCCTGTTTTCTTTTTTTTCCATCTTCTCATGTGCCTTATCATTCCCGCTCTCTAATTTTAATTTATTATTTTTTTACCTTAATTTTAATCTTTTTTGTTAATTAGTTTTAAATTTATTGTAGCTTGTAATAAGCGATAAATAAATAAATAAACACTAACTTTTGTTATGTTAGATCTTTTCCTACCTTTCGCCTCGGTCACTTCGAACCCTTTTTTAGAATGCTTCGGAAAGTCAACAATTCAACCGCCTTTGACATCCATGTTGATAAAGTACTAAGGATACTCTCTTTACCTGCCCAATCAGATATAGCAAAGCTTCATTTAACCAATTTAATAAATAATATTCCTCTTATTTCATATCCCTATTGAAGAAGTGAATAACTGTTTTTTAGATTATTTTTGTATTTATTTTCATGTAAAACAAAATTGCCTTAACAGAAATAGGTAGCTTTCTAAGTTTATTTTCTCAGTAATAAGTGCACTAGACCAACATTTAAGGCATTTGAAAAAGGTTTAATGCTATTAGGATGTCTATGCGTAAATGGAGTAGTATTCTTGAAAGGTAAAATCGAAAACGGCGAACATATTAAAAGAATTTGCAATGTCTGAAGGAAGAAGATTAATTAGAAATTAATTTGTACTGCAACATGGTAATGCTCCTACCCACACCGCAAAAACGTTTTAGAAGATAAAAATATCAAAGCTCTAAAATGATTTCCGTAAAGTTCAGGTATGCCGCCGATTAAAAATGCTTGGGCTATTTTGAAATACCGTATACCGCAACAAGCGCTTCCAAATATCCATGAGCTAGAAAATTACAATTGGGAACAAATTAGTACGATTGAAAAAAAGTTTGTAGGAACCATGAGTGACCACTTGACAAAGGTGAAATAAATGGTAGTCATTATGGATACAAACAATTGTGAAAACTGTAACCTTCCAAAAAAACTAATTTATTTATTTACTTAATCTGCCGTATTATGAAATAAAATTGAATATTGCTTGTTTAAAAAAAAATACGGACAAGTGCAAGTAGAACTCGCACATTCCTGTCGATTATATTACCTTACCCTACCTACATAGATAAGAAGTGTAGTTAATATTTAAATTGAATCATTTATCACATAATAAGTCTATCAGTTTGACTTATTTATATCAAAAACGATATGCGTTACGGTCATGTCTGCAACTGCAGATGTAAGTTTGTAATTGTAAAAAATATATTTTTTTAATGTCATATAACTAAAAATGAAGGATTTTTGATCCTTTACTTTTGTTGTGAGATTGCTTGCTTTTTGCCAAATTTCTTGATTTTAGGTTAACGAGAAATACCCTATATGTTTTCATTTATTTGTGAGTATCAAAATATGTGGCATAAATGGCCATATTTTTTCTTTGCGTCGACTTAGAAGCTCCAAGGTACCTAAGGTATTTGGTATTAAGATACCTAAAGTATTTCTAAAGTATTTATTAATTCCAACTTGATACCTCAACGCGTTCCTGTGAAAAGGGGTCTTGAAAGACAGACGGAAAGACAATGAAGTGATACTGCAACGATTCCTTTTTTCCTTTTGAGCATCGGAACTCTAATATGGAAACTTATTTTTGTGTAATACTGCATTCTACTAAACAAATAAGCAAACACGTATTTTATTGAACGGGATATTCACTCTAGAAAGGTAATCTACATCCACGAGACGTAGGTGACTGATAAATATTTTTGTCTAATTTTTAAGAGGATTCTACGTTTTCTTCTCTAACTTTTAAATACATAAATATATTAACGAAATAAGTTTATAGTTTTCTTTTAATAATATCTGAAGTAATCTGTAAGATCCGAAAGGGTAGTAAAATGTAGTAAATTTTATAAAATATACTACTAAAGTGGCATATGTCTCTGCGAAGTAAATCTATCTTTAACGGTATCTG
Organism: Philonicus albiceps; assembly: GCA_963969385.1. Taxonomy (NCBI): domain Eukaryota; kingdom Metazoa; phylum Arthropoda; class Insecta; order Diptera; family Asilidae; genus Philonicus; species Philonicus albiceps. The sequence goes on from OZ017773.1 coordinate 11,964,921, forward strand.
GAACGTGATATATCTTGAAAGTTCTTTATTAAGTACGAAAAAATACCTACTAAGCTAAAAATGTTTTATACATTGTATGATTGTGAATATAAGCGCCCATAGTCAGCCACTTCAATCATGTCAACCAATAACAACTCCTACAGAAGTTATCACTTATTTCTGCGGTGCTGGGGCACGATCGTTCCCTTCTTAGGTTGTTTTATGCAAAATCGACTGGGGGCTCCACAGTAACTGCGAGGCGAGAACTTATTGGACGGGGACGAATCCGTCCCGATGAGAAGTGTACCGAAGCCAGGTACGGCTTGACAGACTTTCTGTCTCTTGGATCGATCGGTTTCTTCGCGGTGTGCTGGGGGGTGATCAGTACCCGTGTTAGCCCGCGAATCCTCCCCATCCCATCAAGCCAGAAGCTGGTTCCACCGTAGATTGCAGGTAGTTTCCCATTTCACCAGTCGCAGCCACATCTCCCCATTTGATCTGTCCAACGTCGTTTAAGCAATTGACGATCGCGGAATAATGATGATCGGAGCAGAGGAGTCGCGCTCGATGATTATTCGTCGATTCTGACTAGATCGTTGATCTTTGGCGGGAAAGCTTTCTTGCTGGTCCCCAGGGAGGGGGCCCTCTGACGATGATGATTTCGCTGCTGCTGATGCTGGTCCTGCTGGATGCTGTGGCTGCTGGCCGCCGCGCTGGTGCACCGATTACGAAACGTCCGTGCTCTGAATACCATAATGCATCGGACGTATTGCAACGATAAGGAATCGGGGAATGCCAGCGCTGGCATGTACCTGTTCTCTCTGGTTTATCGCTCGCTCCCGGGGTCCGGTCTTAAATGCGTGGGATAGTTTTGTTCTAATTTGTTGCATTTTTGCTTTTTGTTCTCCTCAGCGAAGGGTATATGAACTTTCGCGCTCGAGGATTCTCTCCTGTCTCCAATGTGTTTCACGGTGTCTTTTTGCCTGAATACCTCGGATGATTGGTTTAAGTATTTTTTTACCCAGTAAGCGGAAAAATTTCTGATTTCTAATTAGTGTTGCACTAATGTTCACAACAGTTTAGAAAATAAAATATAAAATTAAATAAAAAATCAAAAGTAAACCGAATAGAATACCGGTTTTTTGATTTTTTTCTTACCCTATTTTATTTACATTTATAATTATGTATATGTATATCTTTGCATAGGGTGATTCGTAAAGAAGTGTTCCAACATGTGCCAATCGATTCCTTACAGTGTTGCGATAAGCGTTCACGATGAGCAAATTTACGTAAAATCCCTCCTTCACCCATTTTTTAACGGCTGATATATTTTAAATATTTTCGCATGTGCAGGAAGATGAGCTTATGGTATATAAAAGGTAATAACTTCTGTTAGAAATACAGTAGGACGACAAGTAAATAAAAGTATTTATTATGAGCTTTTTAACAGTACCTCACATGTTTCGATCTGTTGGCATATGTGGCAGGTATGAACGTTAAAACTTGAAATTTTTAAAAATTATAGTCAAAAATGTACCTTTATATCCTCCGTCCTTTAAAATTTCTTTAATAAAGATATAGTTTGAAATACATAAAAAACCCTTAAGATATCTTTCATATAAAAAAAGAACCATGTTAATATTTTTAGTCCGTCAAAAGTTATTAACATTTGGAATCACTAGAATACTCAATTGGAGAAAAATGTCTAAACTTAAGCGATCAACCTTTTACGAGATTTCTTGTGTTTCAAAGTTCAGACGGTCGTTTAAGTATTAATGTAGATAGTGTTCAAAGTGATCCCTATTTTGAGGAATGCACAACCTCGCTCCTTTTGCGAGCAGACATTTTTTCCACTGAATCCAATCCAGAATATCAAGCAGCAGCTTCTGATTTACATTTGGGTCTTATTACGAGCGGTTGGTGATTTTTCTATGTGCTCTTTAGATATTTGGATTTGTAGATATTTACTTGTTTGGATATTTGACTTTGGACTTTGACTTTCTTGGATATTGATTTTGACTGCTTACTTTTGATTATTTTATTTTCTTAGAATTATTTAAATATTTCAATATGCCTCATTTTACAAACGAAATGCTTCTTATTTATGAAGAACCACCCGAAATACGGCATAGGCGCAAATAATTTGGAGGGAGCGATTTTCTAATAGCCGCATAGATGTAAATAAGTTTAATTTAAAAATAATTGTTAAAAGAATAATTTTACTAATTTTATCAGTAAATACTTTTCAATATCTGTATTTTTTGATGATCTACTCTAAATCTGAAATTGAATATTTTAAACTGTAACATTTTTACAAAGTTCTATAAAATTTGCATAAAGTCCATCAAATTGTAATGACTTTTGTACATTAAAATTTCAAGTCGTGAACTGAAAAAATATAAAATTCTTTTTTTGATGCGAAGTAGGCATAAATTAATGCAATTTGATGCTCGTTTCACAAAATTAAAAACTTTTAATAAAAGTAATTATTCGCAAATTTCACTTTAATCTGAAATTTGATTTGAAATCTGATCCAGTTCATATTTTCAAAGAAACGCAGCTAATATACATAGACAGTGTTTCTTACTCCAAAGATTCAAAATTCAATAACAACACAATGTAATAACAAACTATATTAGGCGTACCGGAAACTCTTTACCGGTTTTTTAAAATGAAAAAACACATAATTTTTTAAAAAATGCACAAAATTATTTATTCAAAGTATTGTCCATTCGATTTTACACACTTTGTCCATCTTTCTTGCAATTAATGGATGTCATCCCAAAAAAAACCATTTGTACTTTGAGCTAAACCCTTCATCGAGTCATTTTTAGATTTTTTTCAATTTTGCAAAGTGCTGTTAAGCCAGCGCGTGTCCCATTGATGCGAAAAGGTGATAATCAGACGGGGCCAGGTCTGGAGAGTACGGCGGTTGCGATAATACGTCCCATCCAAGCGATTTCACCTGTTGTAGGTACTGTGTGTGACGGTACATTGTCATGCAACAAAATTACTTTATCTTGTATTCGGACCAATTGAGGACGTTTTTCCATCAAAGCATGGTTTAAATTTATTATTTGTTGTTTGTAACGATTTCCAAACAAACACATAACATTGTTTTCTTTCCGAAGCGATAACCCCGATTTTGTACCTTTTGGATTTTCGAAATAAATTCACTTTTCATCTTCCATCACAATCTGATGCAAAAATGATTTTTGCGTACCGTTGAAGCTGCATTCCAAAAGTGGTTTTTCGATTTTTCATTAGCCTGTCATTAAGTTCATGTGGCACCTATCTTCCCAGTTTTTGGATCTTTCCCATTGCTTGTAAACGGTCGCTAATCGTTTCTTGTGCCACATTGAACTTTTCTGCCAATTGTTTTTGAGTTTGGTTGGATCTTCGTTCAATAACTCCTGCAATCCACAAATATTTTTGGTCTACCTGAACGTTTATAGTATTTCAAATCAAAATCACCACTTTTAAATTTTCGAAACCACCATATTTTTATGCTTGGAGCATACCGTCCATAAGTTTCTACCAGCAAACGATAGATAACTTTCAACTGCCTTTTTCTTTTGATGAAATAAGAAAAGCAATGCATGTCGCACGAAAGTCGACATATACACAGAGTTATAACACTATGACGCTATTATTTAGGCGGATTGAAACTTTTGTTGTTTTTAAAGCTTAATGACTATAGAATAAAATCACATATAGGCAATTCAATCGACTTAAGGCAAATGGCGCAACGGTGGTGCCTTATTAAATTTCGATGGTCATTTTCTTTTTGAACAGACAGTATTTGCTTTATTTTAAGAATAAACTAAAAACATATGAGCAAATAATTTGTTTCAAATAACATGGAAATAACTGTAACTATGATAAAACAAAAATCATTAAAATATGCAATGTTTGCGCCCTCCTTTTATATAATAGCTGTTAATGACATAGTTTATTTTTAGATGTACTAATTTTTTAAGAAGTTTACAATCGAAATTTGCTACCTTGGTGATTTTAACCCATATTACTTAGTATGGGACTATGTAATGAATGTTTTTTTAAAATGCCTATTGTTTTGTAAAATATTTTTTAGGACTTAACCACGTAAATTCTTCGTCTCTTTGCTATAGTTGTAAATAAAATATTTGCTTGCATTTTAATCAAGTTTAGAGAAATTCGATTTTTTTAACATTTATCTAAGATTCTCAAAATGAATTAACCAATTAAAAAAAAAAATAACCGACTTATTTAAACAAAAAATTAAATTAGTCATAAAATAGCTAAAGATATTTTTTGTAACTTTGTCGTTGCTTGAGCTCATTTTCCAGAGAATAGCACTCTAGGCGATACTTATGAATGTCTGCAGCATCTAATCAATTTGATCAGTGCATATCACAATGCCCGAAATGGCTAGTACAAGCCGTCCCGACTAGCATAGCTTATATTTAAGGCCGGGACACACGTACGGGACGTTGCGACTGGATTGCTGATTTATCACTTATATCAAGGCAAAAAAAAAGAAAAAAGAAAAACAAAAAACAAACAAACGATAAGATAACTTCGGACGATGATAGCCAGATCCGAGCAGTCCACAAATGGGAAAATTTCCTTTTTCCATAAATACGAAAAATGTCGCCGGTGTGTCTTGTCCGATCCTATCCTATCGCTCCAGTTTGACACGCTTGTCACGTGCAGATCGCGGATCGCATCATCATCTCGACTGGCATCTTGCGATATGCGCGACATATCGCGGATTGTCGTTTTTCTGCCAATTCAACAAGACGCTCCCGTGATTATGTGCATTTTTAATTTCCATTAGAAAAGTAATCACCCGGCTGAGATAGCTTCTCAGACTTCCTGCCGGGTCAGAACCAGAATCACGTCTTATCAGCGATTTAATTGGTTCGCGGCAAGCGGACAGGTGCTTTGTCGTCGGTCCAGAGCACCGTTTGATTCCAGGAAAAGGTATAGTCGGAAGAAACCATAAAATAATCGCGTATAAAAGAGTTTTCTATGTTTTAAGGCAGTTTACAACAAATCGCTCGTAATTTTGAATAATGTGAGGCGGCTTTTTTCTGATGTCGTGCACCTGTCTCTTCTTAAGGACGAACATCCATCCGTGATGTATTGCAACTGAAAAGACTAGTTTTGCAATGTGCACCGGGCTTTAGGTGACTTCCAGCCCAAGATTTCATACTTTAATCCACTCAGTGGGATGTATGAGGAAGTAGGTAGTTGACTTTTTATGAATGCATAATCAGATGTTTGAAATATGGTGATATAAGAAAAGAACAGCAAGGGATAGAGTTATGAGTTAATATGGCATAATGAAAAAGTAATAATTAGAAAAAAGAAAAACCTGACTACGGTACGGTATAACATAAATACCTAATAAAAAAATTCAAAAACAAGAAATACCCAATATACAATACAACTAGAATGTGCTCCATTCCTCACACGTAATTCGACTTAAGACTTCTTCAAATGATTTCCATAATAGTCAAGCGCTCCTTAAGCAATAGAAAAATTAATAGTAATGTACCTCAGAGTATTAAAATTGTCGACAAATGATTGATTTTAGGGGGTTAAGATAGGGATAGGTGTAGGATAGGATAAAGTAAAATTAGTTTCTTTTAAAAGTATTTAGTTTTTGTAACAGAAGTATTTGTTTTTACGTACCCGATCGAATATTTTGAAATTAAGTTTTCATTTATAAATTTTCTTTTTTATTCGAAATATTCAGTTTGAAAGTAATGTGCAACGTTCTAACATTTGATTAAGGCGTGGTTCAGAAAACATTAACCCATTGATTTTTTTTTATAAGCAAAAGCTGGAAACGGTTCAAAGGAAATTTACGCGCTTCCTACTGTACAAAGTTGAAGGTAACTACTTTGAATATCCGGAACGATTAATTAAGCTTTCAATTTGGTCTCTTGAAGATCGTAGAACCTATCTTGATGAAATGTTTTTATATAAAATAGTAAACGGTCATGTAAATTGTTCGGAATTGGTTAGTTCATGTTCCTAGTAGACCTACACGTCTTAGCTATGCATTTTATATTGGAGTATATCGAACTAATTTACGACATAAGTCTCCTCTGGTACGAATGCAAAAACATCATAATGAACTATTCAGTCACATTGATATCTACTTTTTGAGTCCTTGTCTACCATCTTGTCTGTTGCCATTCTAATCAGTTACTATTATAATTTTATTATTTTATTATTATTATTTTTTTTTTTAATTCTATTTCCATTTTTTGTGTTTTTGCTTACTATTTATAGTATTATAAGAAAATGTACGGAGTTTCAGAATTTTGAATTTTGCTTTTTGTTCTTAGTGCACATTGCTTTTATATAGGAGTACTCTTAATTTAATGAAATATATTATTATTAAGTTGTAATGCTGTATCATGTAATAAGCTACTTTGCTGTTTGTTATCGCTAAATAATAATAAATAAATTAAAGAAATTGTTGTTTGTACTAAAACAAATAATGGCAATTTTTTAACAAAGTTTATATATCTGGTTGCTTGAACTTTCAAGTGCAAAACTTATATCCTAGACATCTTTTGTTTTAAATGAGTATTTTAACTTTTTTATTCAAGCCTATTCTTAGTAAAGTTATATTAGTAACATTTTTGTGTGCTCTTTTTCATTTATTTCCAAAATCAACTTCATATTTGGAAAATTACTTCATTTCCCTTCGTTATTTTTTCCATTAGTGCCCAATATCTTTCTACTGGATGAAGTTCAGGGTAGTTTGCTGAATTGGCTTCCATTTACACGATCTTTAGTTCTATACCCTTCCATCGCTGCATTTGCGTAATGACTTCTAGGTAAGTTTGGCCAGAAAATAACATACCCTTCATGTTGTTGGATAAAAGGTAGAAGACGTTTTTAAAGTCAATAATTAACGTATAAATTTGAGTTTGATTGTATCTTTAACAATAACCGACTTTTTGCACCTGATATCTGTGAAGAGTCTGCCTTACAGTAGGTTTCATCATCCATTGCGACACAATGGTATTTCCTCAAGTACTCGTAATTTTTATAAAATTTTCTCGCTATTCTTACAGTTTTCTCTTCGTCTTCATTCTCTAAAATGTGCCTCTAAAACTTCTTGTAACTGGTAGCTCCTTAATTCACAAATTTTTTTATACCTGTGCGTTGTATATTTTGATGTCTCTGCCAATATCGCCATAGCACTCTCCGAAGTTTGTGATTTTCGAGGAAAAGTACATTTCATCTTTCGTATGAGGTCTGGACGGGAAGCTCCTAGTTTTTTACTTGACCTTCGCTTTCTTCTATTGAGATGTCTCGCCTGCACTTGCTAATAGTTCTTTTTACTGTTGTACTTGGATTAATTTCTTTCGAAATTTTTAAAGACGGGATTTTTTAAGTAATTGGACAAAATCGTTTTAATCATTTACTTTTCGCTTTGAAACATTTTAACCTTTTCGATTCCAATACACGAATGGCTCATATGAACTCAAAATTCAGTACTTATAAAGATGCAGACTTGAAATGTTTTACTCGTACTTTTACAAGGGCTAAATGGGCCAATTTTTACTATACCACTTCTTAGAACTAACAATTAAAAATTGTTTGGGTTAGTTTGCATTTTTATGCATGTTACGAGATAATTTAAATAAAATTAAAATTTAGTGGCGAGTTGAATACTTTATTTCGATTTTAACCCACCAATAGTTTTGTATGTTTTACAAATCGGGTTTTTTGGAAAAATTTGATATCTTTAAGTAACTTTAGCTTATTAGCTTAGAACATTTTGTCCAGTTTTTGCAATCTAAAGGATATCTACTTAAACTCATCCTTACGATATGAATAATCCCTGAATATTTCTAAGCTTTGTAAGCCTACACTGAGAGTAAAAATCAATGTAAAATAGAAAAATAAAAATTCATTTAAGTTCAAAGGCTTTCCAATATGATTGGCACAAAACGCACACATTTTTAAATCAAAAGAATTTTAAAATGCAGATACAAATGATAACGCTTTAATTTAAAAACAGGAAACATTTTTTTGATATACACTGAGAAAAAAGATATTTTGAGTCAAATGAATTTCTGTTTTCCCAACTGCGCGGCGGAGTTGGATACGGCGAAGCCCGTATAGGCGTTTACTCAATTCCCTGGCGTAGTCGGCAGGTCAATATTGTCAATTCCGTAAGGAATTGAGATACGTCGTTAGCAATTCGTCCTACTAACTATGAATTTGGTTCAATTATTATTATTGTTGATTCCAAAAAAAAGGAATTTGGTTCAACTGATATAATGCGTTCAAGTAAAACTGTTTACTTTTGAAATAATTAGCGTAATTATTGAATAAATTAATTATTACTTTCATTTTATTTTTATTACTATTGATTCTAAAAAAAATTATTTGGTTAAGCATGAGAAAAAGAGTTCAATTAAAACTATTTGCCTTTGCAACAATATAAAAAATATTTTCAGACAATTGTTGGCAGTTTCGGTTTAAACGCGAAAATATTCGATGCAAAATTAGTTTCGATTTGAATGAATACTATCATTCCATCGAAAGAATGATATATATCACTCTCTGAGTTCTATATTTAATTTATTTAATTATTTCTTACAATTATTTTGGTGGATTAGGTTATTGACATAAATATTCGTGAATGTTCAGATAAACTTTTTTTTATTATATAATATAAACATACAAAATTATAGATTAATACATATTTTTTAAAATAATCAGAGACGGTACCATCAGTAGTAATAAGTTGATGGTAGCGTGCCCGACAAGTTCTTCTCCAATATTCAATTATTTCCGGAAAAGTGTTGTTATGTTCTAGCCAATGTAACAGTTGTTTGATTTCATCTGCAATTAATGGAAAATAAATTTAATTCGCACACATATTTATTTTATGTTTTAATCAAAAACTATTTACAATTATTAAATCTGATAATTGATTAAAAAATTACTACCTGATATCTCCACTGGATTTTTCTTCACTGCATTTGATTGTTTCCGTTTGGATGACCAGCCGCTCATGGATCTGTATCTTTGGAGTTTATTAGCGAATTTATCGCCAAGTCTGCCTCTTCTTTTTGTATGGACGTTATTTTCGGTATCCCGCTTTCTTTTAGGAGAAAAATAATACGTATCCCGTTGCTCGTTCGGGAAAATTCGAAGGATTTCATCCGTTATGTCAGACAAATCATCATTGGATACATAACTGAAACATGGTAAATCATTTCTAGATTATGATTTACTCGATAGAAATCAATTGTAAATATTTTTATCATTTATTGTAAGTATGTACGTACCTGTCGCAGCTCGTAATTAAGTCTGAGACAATGATGTCACACAGTTGTAGACTGGATAGATCAGATAACTCACCCTTGAGTCGGTATTCTTCAGTTAAAACTTCGCCGAATGCACCAGAATTCTGTAAAAGTGTTTGAACGTAATTTGATGTACCGTTTTTAATTTTCTTCCTATATTCACTTTCGTGACCATATGGGCGATCGTTTATTGGACGGTTTCCATTAATATGTGAGTCGCTATTTTCACCAGATATCTAAAGAAAAATTATTGTGTATTATTCAAATATATTTCTTATTTGATATTTAGGATATGATAAAACTTTCCCACTCACAATTTCACTACACTCTTCATTGTCACTGGCCGGGGTTTCAGAAGAAGTTGATGGCGTGGAACAATCTTGATGAATTGTATCTTTTTTCAAAAAATTTTTCCATTTGAACGTGAATTCCAGCTGATCACCAATTATTGGAATAAGCTGTTTGATGGATGCATCATCAAGAAGTTTAAATCTATTGATTGTTATTTTTGATGCTAAAAGATAATTATTGATTCAGTTATTTATTATTTTTATATATTATCAAATTCATCACTATACATTACCTTTAAATGTATCAACTAGATCTTCAAAATTCCACTTTATTAAAATCTCACGCGTTTCTTCATCCGCCATTGCACAACACTATCCTGTACTAGTTCAATGAGTCTATGAAAAAAACACAAAATTAAATGTATTTCCACTATTTTGCACAACACTATCAAGCACTAGTCCAATGAGTTAAGGGAAACAGCACAAGACCGAATGTATATTCACTAATTTCGACGACACTATCGAGCACTAGTTCAATGAGTTTCGGGAGACATCACAAGACTGAATGAGTTTTTTCGAAAAGAATGGTAAATGTTGCACGGAACAACTTAAGGAATACGGTTGACGAATGCATATTTTGTAATTGCTTGTGTCACAGGTAGGAAACAAGCAGACAAGACAACCAAACAGGCGCCGGGAATTTCCAGCAATAAAACCCTATAGGGTGCAATAAAACCCTTGGCGCCTTATAAGTACAACAAAATGTTTTATTTTCTGTATCTAGGATCATGAGTGTATTGCTCATTTAACGAACGTAAAACTTAAAAAATACTGAATCAAGTACGTAAATAAGTCCCTTTTATTTAAATAAACGACTGTTTCAACGGAGTGGGTTGCAGTTATTATGTAGCAAAATCCAAAAAAAAATAAATCAATTGTTTAACTCAATTAATGTAGCTTATAAGAACTTCCTATGAACTCATAATAAATACGTTCATTTCTATATTCATTTTTATCAACAGTATAGCCCATATCAGTCAATTATACTATAAGAATTATTGCAATTGCATTTACTTATTTTAAATCAAAGTATATTGTCATTTTTTTAATTGATGATATATTTCGCACAACGACCTGTAAAAAGTTCCAAGAAATCCTTTAACATTTCAAATAAATTCAAAACAAATTTATTCAAATGTATAAATTTCCAGGTCAATTATTGACGATTTATTTATTGTACTAATAATTCTGTAGTATCAATAAATAAATTCATCTATCCAATTTAAATTTAGTGGACTCAACTCCACCTAAAACTTAAACTCAATTCCCTCGCGCAGTTGGTTTAAAAGGAGCTGCGTAGTTATTCTGATTCCGACAGGCTTGTGTGAATCAGAACGCGATAGACTCAAATTTTAATTTGTCAACTCCGCGCGGAGTTGTAAAAATTTCATAAATTTTTCTCAGTGTACCTAAATATAAAATTAGAGGTCTATTTAAAAAACAAGGTTTTCATATTGAAAAATGCTACTCTATGCAAAGAGAGAATTGAGGTCCTTTAATACGTTAAATCGTTGTTTTGGTGATGATGTTGACTATCAATATTACGAAATATTTTGTTAATGGTAATTGGGAGAAACTTTTCCTCATTATTTTAGATGATATTTCTGGTACTACATAAAAAAATTCGGATAATTCCACATAAAATTTCAATAAGAATTGCATTGGATAGGTTTTATTATTGAATCTTTCTGAATATACAGAAATTGTATTGAAAAATAAAGAGACCCCTTCTAATTACAGTGTGAAATTTTCTTTGTAAAATTTATACATTCGCAACAAATAGCTTTTCTTTTTAAATTTGTGAACAATTCGATAAGAGGATAACCCTTAATAATATGTTAAATAAGAAATTTTTTGTAGATAACGTGCGTTATATGTAATTTTGTACTAGTTACCATGCTGAATCGTAATGGTCATTCATACGCGTTAATTTTCATGTTAAAATAAAGAAAAATGAATTCTGGCCAAGTTGAGGAAGTGCTAGAATTATAAAAATCATGGGGAATATCATCAGTGGCGATATGTAGTGCTGCTATCTTCGGAATAAACCATTATAAGCATTTAGAGGCAATAGAATACAAAGATATATCTGCTTTTTTTCTTAACTATCACAAAGCTGTTTTTTATGGTAAGAAATAGATATATATAATATTTTGCAGTTTTGAAAATATTTTTATACTATGTATGTATACAATTAATTTGTATTCCGGTTGAATATTTACGTAAAACGTTACCAATCAATTTATAGTCCCTTCACCTTCCACCAATGTACGAATTCCATAATACCTAGACGCTATGAGTTAGGGACCGATTTACTTAAAGTATTTTGTGAAGATTTTTGCGAATGTTTTGGATAGAGAATAGGTTGGTCTTAAACTCATACATGGCCAAATAATAATAAAACATAAAAATAATAACTTAAGGTACATTATTAAGTTTCTCATATTTATTAATTTTCTAATTATAATAAATTGAAATATTGGAAACAATAATAAATGTAAAATTAAAATGTTAAAAAGTGAAAATTATTTATTTTATCCCGCCTCACATGATTGTACCTACGAAACATCGTTTCTTATTCAATATACTTTTAAGAGTCTTCTCACTTGCTTTCAACTTTTTAAAATGTTTCAAGCAAATTGGTTTTAAGATTATCGTAAATAAAGAAAAATAATTAAAGTAAGAATTCATACAATTTTTTGATACGATATTCACATTATTACAAAATTAAAAGCATGTAAAATTTTAACGGATTTCGTATTTATAAGGAAATCTATTTAAAAATAAGAAGATTAGCGAATATCTAGCCTTAAAAAGGTTCGTTTTGAAAAAAACCACACTGAGAAAAATGAATAGGTAAATTCAACTAAACAACTATTTCAAAACAAATAGTTTCGCTGGTAAAACTACGCCTGCCTAAATACGTTTTTCTTGTTAAAATAACTGGACAAGTTTTTTAATTAAAACAGGACTAGTTTTTATTTTAATAAATTTACCATATTTAGGGTAAATGAGCAAAACAAATGTATAATAAATATTTTCGCAATTAACATAACTATTCTGTTGGATCAACAGATTTAATTGGCAATAACATGGTTTTTGGTTTGGATCGAATTAATTATCCTAGATGCTTATATCACCTTCGAAATTGTATCTTAATTTTTAATTCGGGTATGATAACTGAAACAATTTAAATTTTAATAATAAAAGTAAATAAAAAATACCCATATGAAACATAACATTTTATTCACATTAAAAATTTGATTACATTAATAATTTAAAAAAAGAAAAATAAGCTCTAGGATCCAGAAATCCGATGGAACCATGTTGTATGCACCATTAAATGTTTCGTTTGATACCAGGCAAATAATAAAATATACATATTTTGGATGTTGGTTTGTCCCAACCTCCGATATCTAACGATAACATTCAAGATATATTATACAAGGAGGCGCTAAAATTGTCACACGATGAAAAACTTTGGTTCTGTTTTTGGATTGCGTTTATTTTTTCTTCCATTAAGTCGAGAAAATGATTTCGGCCAAGTGGCCGCTGCTTGAATTGATGATCATATGGGCCCGATTTATGTTCCGGTGATAGGTTCTCGCATTCTTGACGGATATTTTCTTTGAGGGATTCAAGATTCTAACGCTTGTTGACATATACTTGCAACTTCAAGAAACCCCACAAAGAGAAGTTTGGAATGATTAAACCGGCCAGTGCAAATTACCAAAACGAAAGATTAGGCGACCCGGAAATGTAGCCCTTAGGTTGTGGCTCGTGCAGTATGCGGCGTTACTCCATTCTGTTGAAACCACATGTTCTCCAGTCCCAATTCATCCAATTAAGGAAGGAGAAAGTCGTTGAGCATGGCTCTGTAGCGCTTGCCGTCCATAGTTTTTCGTTTGTCCCGCGGCGTTTTCAAAAATATAAGGGCTGATGATACCTCCAGCGTAAACAGTACACCATGCAGTAATTGTGAGCGGGTGTAATGGTTTTTCGTGGGTTATACGTGGATTTTGGGTGCCCCAGATAATTCTGCTTATTCACATATCCACAGAGATGGATATGGGCCTCGTCGTTCATGATGAAAGAAAAGTTGTCTTCATCGTGGTCGAAATTTAGGATGGCTTGAGTGTAAGTTATTCACACTTGGCGTTCAACTAATAGTTGATGTACTGTCTGCATTTGTACGGGAACAACTTCAAGTTCTTCCACCAAAATTCTCTGTAAAGGCTGCCGATTGATGTCCAATTGTGTGGCACGTTGTCTTGTCGATACTTCGGGGTCCTCTGCGATATCTTCAGTCGCGATATTCTCAGTAGAACGGCTGCTCTGGGGCCAGCTAGACCTGGCATCATCTCATATTGTTCCATACTCTTCTAGGCGAGCAGCTAAAAGCCGTAGTGTTTACCCAGTTTGTGTCGGCCGATTGGGAAATCTACGCCTAAATTCACGCTGAGCCAACACCATGGAAGAATTATTCTGCAAAATAATCGAAACAATTACTCTGATGTCAAATGTCAAAGCAGAACTGACGTTTTCCGCCATTTGCAAAAAATTATAGCATTTTCCGATAGGCTGGTGACTTTTGCCCTTTGTTTACCCTCGATGTACTTGTTTTTCAATACAATAAACAAAATCAGCCTTGATTCAATTAGAAAATTTTCGTACTAATAGTAATGCATTTTGTAGATTCTTATTTAACTAAATTTTTGATTCAAGCATAGTATGTGATGTGATGTGTTTCGTTTTATATATTAATCTTTTTTCCCAGTTATTGAAGGCAGAAAGCAAGAAAACTTTAATTAGTAATTATATGTCTTATAAATAAATAAAATTTATTTGAAGAAAATGATGAAAAATGAACTTAGAGTGGTTAACATGTCTAGTGTTTAAATATGTTCAAACTGTGACATTTTCTGGGCGGTGCGTTTCCGCACGAATGACTTACAACTCTTAACCCAAACTAAGACCCCTTCGATTCAAAGTCGCGAATTTGTCGCATTTCGCAAGTTTTTCAGAATTCGAACTTTCCCTTGTTACCGCTGGCACTGTGAGAAAATCAGCCTTGTGCCTAATTGAGTCTAAGCGGCTTGTTCACCACCTCTGGCCAACATAAGCAGCAAAATTGAGCCATATAATCCTCATGAGTTCGCGAGGTGCCCCGTCAGTTTGTCAATTTTGGGTCGGGAGGTGTCACCCTGCCAATCGTTGACTTGTCAGTCAGCGCAGCTAGATAGGCTCAGTGGAGGAAGCCGTCTGATGAGGGAGGAGCCTGCTCTAAGTAGCCTCCAATTAGTTGCCGAAGGTGGAAAACGAGCGAATATAAATTCCAGGTAACTGGAGGTTAACCTGCGCGCGTTATGTACTTTCGTTTGTGGGGAGGGGAGAGGGGTACCTGCGGTCGTCTCAGTCACTCGAATCCGCAAAAAACTAGTCATTTAGTCTATCGCTCTCGTAAAATGAAAAAAAGGGGTATCCCCGATTCGGTGTTGTAAAAAAGCGCGCGATTTACGATGGTTGGCCTACGTCTCAACATTTGCAGAGCGCAAACTACAGAAGGATCCTTTTCTTGAGAAGAAATATGAAAGACTTGAGTATCTTTTCCCTCTCCTCCAGTGTGCGAATTTTGCTTCTTTACATTTTCCCCGCTTTCTTTTCTCGAGTGAGATGTTTCTGTGCAGAAAGCTCCTCAAAAATCAAAAGCCAAAAGTCAAAACAGCCCACAAAGTGCTGCAGGTGTGCAGTTCTGCAAAATGAGTGGGAAATTAATGATAATTGTTCTGGGAGTGAGTGAGACGGTTCGATATGTAATAAATTTTGCTGAGGAGAAGCGAGCAAATGAGCGAAGTGCGCAGCAGCAGACGATTTTATTTTGTTGCTGCGCTCAGCTGTGAGTGGAACGTGTGTGTGCGCGCGCGTGCCCACCTTAAGCAGAAAGAAAAGTCTCTTAGAGTTGTCTTTTGGGTCTGTCTGGGAGTCAGTTGCGTGCGGTAGAATCCAACGGCGGTGTCTCTCGTCAGGCGACGACGTTTTGGAAGTTTTTTTTTTAGGGAAATTGGCCCCAATTTTGGCGAAGCGGCCCTGAAATTGTACGTTCGCATCGAAGCCTTAAGTGGAACTCGACTGTCAAAGCGGAAAAGGCCCCCCCGGAAGTGAAGAATTTAAGCGGAAAAAATCACTCTCGTCGTTTGTTGGTTCGACCAGCTGTCACCCAAATTGTGTTTTTGTTTCCCTTGGTGGAGTGCGTGTGCCATGCGCCGCGGGCTGTAATCCGGTGCCTCGCTCGTGAAAGGAAGAAATTACCTTGCGGCTGTTTATATCGCGAGTTTGTTTTTTTGTTTTTGGCGAATTTTTGAATGAAAGGGCGCCCATTTTTAGTGGGTTGAGTGATTTTCGGCGAGTGCGTGTGAGTTGCGTGTGGGTTAGCAGCCACCCCTGCCTAAGGTGGATATTGTGTGCGCCCTGCGCCTTGTAGTTTCCTGGTCCAGTGGTCCGTTAACGGCCAAGACGTGGATAACTTTTACCTCAGAATGGACCCCTCGCGCGGTGATTCGCGCTACAACCTCAACTACAGCATGAGCAGCATCGGCCTGAGTCTGAGCGACCAGGCCGACCTGTATGGTAACCCTGGTGGGCTGGGCGCTGCAAGACCCCCCAGCGGAGGGCTTATACAGTCGATGGGTCGCTCGGCTGGGGGTGGCAGCGGTGGCGGTGGCGGCGGACTTATGGGCCATGGGGGTGGTGGCTCTGCCAGTGGTGGCGGCGGCGCCGGTGGCCAGTGTCAATCGCTCGGCGGCGGACAATCTCGCGGCATTAAACGCACCAGTTCTGATTGTTATGATGACCATCATCGCGGTGGCGGAGGCGGCACAATGACTTCCCAGACCTTGCAGGGGCTCGAGAGCTGCGGCAGCGGCAACGGTGGTGGCGGACAGGCCGCTGGAAATGTTCCAGATGTCGTCGATGACAGCTATACGTCGATGCAGAGCAAGAAGTCCCCACCGGCGAACGGAAAGAAGACGAAGGGACGGGTTAAGATTAAAATGGAATACATCGACAACAAGCTGCGCCGGTATACGACATTTTCGAAGCGAAAAACCGGAATCATGAAGAAGGTGAGTTTAGCGTCGCTCGAGCGCAGCGAAAATTCGATTTTCCCGACCAGATGACATTTTGCATAACCTACAAATGTGTGCGGTGCAGTGATGGTGTTTTCGATGGTATTTTTTTCCGCTGATTAGCTGCCCCTGCGCGCTCTCGGGCTGTCAAATTGTGTGTATGTGTGTGTGTGTGTGTGCGTGTGCATTTGTGTGGTGCGGTCGCTGAGAGAGCATTGCAGATTCAGACGCGCATTCAGCTGGGTTGGGTTTGTTTTCACTTCCCCTTTTGATATGTTGCCAGAGGTAGCGGAATTTAATGATTTATTTTCGCCCACTTTTGGTATAACCCAATCTGGAGGGAAAATTTAAAATTATATTTGTTTTCTTTGTTTTATTGGAGGAGGAAAAGCTAAATTTTATGACTTTATTGTATTTGTATGGTCGGGATTCTTTGTTCATTATTTTTTTTTATATTGATTTTATTTCTATAAGACTAATTCTTAATCAAAAGTCACAAAGTTTTGTGATTAGCCTTTAGATTTTAATTATGACCGAACAGCTGTTTAGTATTTTTGCATTACAGTTATAAAAAATAACAAAATTTTACCCTAATTTGGGGAGACATATCAAATACTACTGATTTATTTCATTTTAATATGGTAGGATATAAAACATATAAATTTAAATAGCTTTAGCATAAGATAAGAGAAAAAGAGCTTATCAAAGACATCGCAAACTGGAGATTAATTGCAATTTGTAAGCGATAATCAAAAGATAAAAGCAGGCAAAAACGATCCAAGAAGTCTACAAGTTTAAGAGCTTTTGTCCCTCAATTTCCTTAGTTAGATTCCGCAAAGTCCATTTAATAAGCAATAGGTTTATATTTATTTATTTAAATTGTATATATATTTATATTTATATTATTATAAATCTAAATTTTCACTTACATTCTTTTTCTGCGATTAAAAACATTAACAGCAGTAACAACACCTTCATTTACAACGCTTGTCATCTATGATTTTGTCCGTCACTATAGGAAATGTTCCTATAATCAAATTAAATTAAAATAAGAGATATCGTTTTAAAATTTATAAATTGAGAGAAATTCGTCGATAGTTTTAAAAGGCCTTCTAACTTTTAGTTTTTCTCAAATTAATGAAAACTGGATTCCGTGTGTTATTGGGTTTTGATTGGTTTGTTTTAACGTAAAATTTGTGATATTATTTTTTCGTATATTAACCCTTTGCCTTAAAACAACGTCTGGGAGACGTGATCCCCTTTCTGTGCCTAAAATGAGAAGCTCGTATCAGATACGTGATGTTTTATTCTGGCTAAAAGTGAAAAGCTCATATCAAATAATGTTGTTTTTGCACGATAATGTTTATTGTTATTGTTTGTTATAATTGCAATATAAAAATGTGGTTTTAGTAAATAGTAAACGGCAAACCAGTGGATTGCGCAAAATTTTTGGCCTGTGATGAAACTGCTTGTGGTCACGGCGAATGACAGAAACCCTCATCGAAAGTGGCACTGATAATCGTCGCTCAATTCATAAGGCAAAGGGAAACATTATAAAAATTGCACAGTGATAACATGGAGAATTGTGACTGCTGATGACTGTTTTCTGAAAGTCCACTTGTAAAATACAAACAATTGTTTTTACTTTCACGAAACCCATCTTGTATGTCTTTTTAATTAATTTAGGAAACCCAAAAACGATCATGTCAATCAGATTTTTATATGTTATATATTTTTCCTAGACTGCTACCAAAATGTTCTAAACGTGGTATGTTGTTTTCTTCTTAACTTTTCTCAATTAATGGACTAAAGGATTTAATCCTACTTAATACGAAAAGTTAAAAACTGCACTGTTATATTGTAATTGCCATTGGACATAAGTTGGTTTACAAAATTTCGAATCAATCCGCCAATTACAAGTGAGTGAACATTGAAATTTTAGATCTCATAAATATAAATAATAAATATAAAGTTGCAAGTTAAGTTAATAAGCGTGTTAAAGTAATGTTACGTAAAATATTGATGATAATTGATTAATTTGTTTCTTAGGATTTTATTTTCTTCCGACATTAAAATTTTCTTTACCTTCACAATCACAAGAATAGATTTTTTATTTCCAGCTACAAACCTAGAAAGCAATGCGAGGATGTGAATCAATTTTAATCAAATGGTATAAGATATGATGATAATGGAGCATGGGGGAAACTTCCCATTCTAGTTTCTTAATGTTTTATTATTTAAGTCTCGCAGTATGTGGCCTTACATTATCATGATGAGTTTTTTTTAAATACAAGAATTCAAAATTTGTTTAAAGCTGAAATAGGAAAGCTGAAAGCTGTTTTAGAAAATTATGGTGACTATATAATTGATTAAGTGCCACTTAAAAATATTGAATTCATACTTTAAGTGGTAATGCTACTCTGGTGGTTCCAAAAAGAAAAATGATTTTATCAGACAAAAACTCTTCTTCAAAGTAGTACTTCTTGGAGGTTTAATCTGGAACAAAAAAAATGTATACTACATATAAAACAAAGTCCACCGTCATATCTGTCTGTCTGTCTGTTTGTTCACGATTTTCTTGGTAGCTACTGAACGGATTTTGTTTCAGTGTTCATAATTAGAGAGTTCGCGTAAAGTGGAAGGTTTACAAGTATAATTGATGAATATTTTAACCAACCTATGATAAGAAATACTTAAGGACCGAAAAGCCAGTTGGTTTTTGTTTTTTTATAAAAAAGCAAATTCTCAATGTATTTCAAAATCTGTTCTGCCTGACCGGATGCAGACAAAACGAATAAAATGTGAATACGTTAATTATGTGTAACTTTCATAATTTACTTTATATAACAAAAATAATATGACAATTTTATTATAATTTTAAATTTAGTTTCAACTATAATAAATTATGTTAAAGTAGCTTGCGTTCTATGACCCTTAGACTCTTAAGGTGAAAATAAATCGAAAAAATGGTGCAGGATAAGGTTCGGTAGGCTTATGAGAACAATTATTTAAATTTTTAAATGTATTTAGGTTGATATATTTTTATGAACAGTCGAAATCGTCTTAATACTTGGGTAGTCCAAAATGGTCCTGAATATGATAAGCGGAAGGAGTTGTGGCTAAATTAGCGGTTTGTTAATGTTTGACTCGAGGTTTTCGGTGAAAACCCAATTTCATGGTTGAAGTATTCCCCGTGGTACCACCATCAGCAAATTCCCTAGAGAACGATTTTGGCTGTTGTTCAACACCGACTCCGCCCGCAAATACCTGGGAGGTACGTTGAAGTTTTGATTAAAAGTCTTAGGCGCCACCCCCGTTCTTCGACTGCATAAATTAAATTTTGCTGTGCGAAGAAACTTAGAAAACGTAAAAAAAAAACGGATAGATGCCGCGATTTTGGTGGCAGAGGGGATTCTCATTAATAAATTTCATGCCCCAACGTTTTTGGTGTGTTTAAGTAAAAGGGTCAAGGTACTGGTGCGGAAGTATCAGAGGTTGGCGGTTGCCTGCGATATTGCTTTACGCTTCTATGGCAACATTTCGAAGATTTTTTGAGTTATACAAATTGCTAATTTCCCGGCGTTTGTTAATTTTTCAGCGGGATCCGACGGTACCGGATGATGGGCATCTACAAAACGATATCGTTTGGAAGGCAACAGTTTTTAACTGAATTAGATCATGAGGCTTTTTGGGTTCCTATTTTACACCCTTCAGGTGCTCCTATATTGGAAGTAAGTTGCTGCCTCGTGCCCCCTAAGAGCTCCTAATTAGGCTGCCGATGGCCCTTTTTTGCCTCATTCACCCTTAGTGCAATTGGGCCAAACTGCGAGGGTTTCGGTGGTAGACCAACTCGGGATAAAAGCCACTGCTGCCCAGGAAGGGCAATTCTTGAAATTATAACGCAAAGGCAACTAGCATCTCGGGAAACGTTTTACTTTTATGGAAATTATGCAGCTTCTATGGAAACTAAATGGAAGTTCATTTTACAGAAGTTTTAATTTAATTCGAGCAATTACTCGCGCTTATAAAGGTTGAAAGGATGGAGGCTTACTTACATAATTCCGACAAATGGGACAATATCGAATACAAAATATGTTATATGATTTTGTAGCTACTATACATCAAGAATTGTATTATTTTGTTAATTTAAATTACCATACCCTTGTGGCATATTTCATAAAACTATAAACTGTAATCATAAATTTAATAATACAAAGCTTTTGTATTTCTTTAAAAGTTAAACTACTAGAGGTTAAGAACGGCTTTCTACAGGTTTATTAAAAATGAAGAGAAAATCGACTGATTCGTTATCAGGCAAATCAGAGCTATTGCAAAGTTGTGAACTTTCCTACAAGAATTTTATGCTAAATCTATAAAGGGAACGACTTTTCGAGATGAATCACTTAAAAAATGTTTCAATTGTTTTGTTTTCAATTGTGAACATTTTAAATACATAATTTATTACATAATAAATAAATAGATAGTGCGAGCAATCAGAAGTTATATTGAAATATTTAAAATTAACACGAATAGGAAAATGGTCCTTAATTCTTTAGTAAGAGATAACAAGTAATTTTCAGAAGGCTTAATACACGAAATAATAAAAACGAGTGAAAATTTGTTTGAATATCGTCAACTAGGTCAAGTCAGTACTCTTAAAGAAATATATTTTAAATATCATCGATGTTGAAACATGAAGAGGGCAACTACGTCATATATTTATAATGTTTTCTGAGAGATCAATCTAAATATTTAAAACTATTGCTTAAAGTACCCTAAAATGAGGATGATTTTTAGTTATAAATTGCTGTTCAAGGGAATATCGTTCCCACTCTTTGCTTTTCTCTATTAATGCATTTCTTGGGTTTTCCACAGAATAACTTTTTCGCAAACATAACTTTAATAATATCATAATTGAATGAATCTAGATTCCGGCAGTAAGTAAGCTGTTTATTGTATGAAATGTTATATGTTACATTCCGAAATAAATAAATATTTCAAATAACTTATTAATGTACCCCTCCTTAAAAGTCTTAAAGAAAATCAAAAGAATAACAAATTATTTCAAGTAGATAAAGTTATCGTGAAAAAGTATTTAGTTTAGATTTACGTTTAGATTAGACAATTACTAAATAAAAAAACGAATACCACATTTGATGTTAATGAATTCATTTGTTTTAAAAAGAAAATTACCTAATACTTTTAGAAAATGTAAAACAATATCTATGAATTTCTAGCTTATTACAAATAACTTTTTATATCACGTATATGTGAAAAGCACTAACCTACCGCACACTTTTCCGTGTGGTAATTGGCAATAAGACACGAAACTTTCACTGGTTAAATAGAGATTAATTTTTTGCAATCAAAATAAAGTTTCGATTTCAGTTTATTATTATATTATATCATTATTTAGTAATACAATTTTAAGAACTGAGTTGGCTGATAAGTGAATTGTGAGAATATGAAAATCTTTGAAGAAATTCCAAATAGTACAACCAAAGAGCATCAAAGTTCGAAATACTGCTTTGGATTTTAAATAATGAGCTTAAATAAAATAAACACATTTTTTATAAGTTTACCTACTTTAATACCCCTATTGTGGTTAGCGAATTGAACATTTGCTGCGAATTAAATTTTTAGGCGAATTAATATTAAAATTTTTGAGAATTTCCCAGAAACTCAAGATGTATTATATGTACAAACCAATCTTAAATATTTAATTATTTTTATTTCTATATACATACAGACATCCCTCGAATGCTGCGGATAATTTGGGTCCGTGTTATTCGAAACCTCGGTATTCAAAGCTGTGATATGCGATGGTGTATTCCGTGTTATTCGAGGGTTTTCGCAATTATTAGCTGTGCTTATTTCCGACATTCGTGTAATTAAAGTAGCGTGCTGCCTGTAATATCATTTGTTTAATTTTATCGTGATTTGCTTTTACTTCAGTATATATTTTGATTTGTTGCCATGTAGACCATATATTTCTTAATTGATTTTGATCAAAATTGGCTGACATATTCTCTATGGGAATCGGTTACAGAGATGGGGAATCGGCGGCGTGAACTAACTACTGGTGGTTCACAACTAGTTTCCTCCGTTTGGCGGCGAATCAAGCTAGCACTGCCATAAGAATAAACAATTTGTCATATTGTTCGCGCCGATCATATAGACGTTGATGCCGGAAGGTTTTTTTTTTTAAAGCAAATTTTTGAAAAATCTGTCTAGTTTGTAAAATAGATTTAGGAGCCGTATACTTTCCTTGCGTTAGAAAATACTTTTCTCGGTGTATACCATAATTATTCCCTGAGACAAAGTTCGTAATAAATCTTAAGGAGTTGGAATACGTTGGTCGGTGCCTCTTTCAATGGAAATTCAATGGCGTACATAGCTCCGCCCGACTTTACGGTTTGCGGAATGCGGCCGATATTGTCTCATTAAATTACCATAAAATATTTATAATTCGACGACAGACTGAGGCCCTGTATCGCGACTCTATCTCCTGAGATTATAGTGGCCCTTAAGCGCATATTTCGCCTGCGGTGAAACGCATACTTGGTGCTACCTGGCAATCGCCTCTGTCCGAGAACTGGGGCCCAGCCGGGTTAATCTGCCTCATGCGGCTCATGTTCTGAGATTCCTGGCTACCGCAGTTACACATCGTCGCGGTGCTCCCCTTGGAGCCTGTTGAAAGGTTATCATCGGGCTCCAATCGCATACGAGAATCGCCGTAGTCATCGCTGGCGATGTCGTCGACGTCGTTGTCTCAGGTCTTGCTCCTGTATGCCGCCGCATGAACGAAGCCTCAATGGGGATCCGACGATGCTACCGGCACCAGTTATTGAGGGTGGATGGTCGCACAAGATGGGTGCCCCGATAAAGTTAACTAAATGCGATTAAATTCGAAACAAGTTATTAAATTAGACCGCGCACTAACTGCTGCTCACATTGCGGGGGCGGAGGGTATTGGGGACCAAGCTTCTGAGGAAGTCCCGCGATCTGCGCGTGTGACCGCCACCACCGTAAATGGTAGGGATGGAAGGGGGATAAAGGGCACTTCCTTAACGAGGTGACAAATATGTGGGACGACTCGTTAGGGAAGTGATGCTATTTAGGCTACGGCCACTCAGGTGAAATTAAAGGGAGCTGAGGAGCTGCTACCAAGTGATTGTCCAATGGATTGGGCAAACCTATAAAATTCCGTTTTAAGAAGGAATGTCTAAGGGCCGTACAGTTGCGAGGTGGTAACTAGCAGTAGAAGTTTGTTGCTAAAGCTTGAACTGTATTGGGGTTGACTACAAAGAACGGGGTAGCATCAAATGCCTCTTACACTTAAGGTGAACGTTTTTATATAATTAATACAATCTCTGGATATCCCTTTAATATAATTGAAGAAAAGTAGTGATTGCATTTTATTACATAGATGCTGAACTTATATAGTATGTAGATAGATTTTATACTAAGCACAAACCCTTCTATCAATAACCAAACCTTTTAACATCGTTTAATAACCGAGGTACGTTGATACCCATCGGAAGTATAATCTAATAATATTTTATTATTTATTTATATTATCTCTTATTTTACAGATTTTGTTATACTCGCCATAAAATAAATAGTCTCGGTTGTTGAGCAAGTGCATAGTTAGTTTTATGGAAAAAACGCATAGTCTCTTTTGTTATTTTATACAAAGGTAATTTTAAGATTTGTATATTATTATTATTATTATTATGTTACTATTTGTTATATTAGATACTCATTATAGTAAGAATAGCTTTAGGGTACCCAGTTTATTGAATAAGTATAGTCAACTTCAACTTTCACTATACCAGGTGTCTTAAATATAGGTAGAAGTTGTTTTATGGATATGAAAAGGGGTACGGCAGTAACGGGGGTTGGAAAATTTTCAGTCCAGCGCCAAACCAACAACGAACCATCGGGACAATCACACAAAACATAAAATCACACTAAATGACCAAATTATCGTTTAGACTTAAATTGATTTTGTGGCCTTTTCCCTGATTTTAATGAAACGTTGTGGTGAAAAGTGGTGCATATGCACATTTGTTATCGGTGACTTCCATTTGATGATATATAACTTGAAAATTGACATGTTTCCGCCGGGTTTTTTTTTTTTGTAAAGTTTTAATGAACGCACAAAACTCTTATGTTAAAAATGTTTTAAATTGTGATATATTTGATTGTTGTATGTATTGCTTTTTTATACCTTTAAATGAAAAAAACGGAACCCTTATAAGATTACTTTTGTTGTCCGTTTGTTTGTATGCCTGTTCGTTTATATACCTTTTTTCTTAGAAACAGCTAGGGGTTGTGAGGTAAAATTAATTCCCAATACTAAAGGTTGTCTTGTCCTGTAAGAATGCAATAAAAATATATGACCCTTCAAAATGTATTTTCGTTCTGATAGACTAACTCATTAACTGATACATCAAAAATAAGAATGTTGATATTTGGTTTGAAGAAAGATATGTTGTACTTGACCTCTGACTTCCTAGCAATTGTTTTAGGTTGGGTCCATTATTATTTATTATTATTGGAGTGGGCGAGACGTGTAGCCTCGAGCGCTCAGACATATTTGTCCATTGCACTCATTGACGCATTGTGTTCGTAGAGTAGAATACCATGGTTATATCCTGGGATTCAAACCCACAGCCTCTTGGACGGTAGGCCAGCGCGTTAACAACTGATCTACTGTAGGCCCCATTGGGTCTATACGGTGGTTTTTAAGAATCAACAAGAAAATGTCCCCAAATACGTGTACAATAAATTTTATGAATTTATTTTGGTTTTCAATATTATTTTTTCAATTAGATCTAATTTTCATGATAAAAAATTAATTTTAAGTTCTTTTCACATGCCTATACCATTTTACAAATAATCAGTTAACAGCATTAATTTCGAGTTATGGAGTGCGCGTAAAGTAACCTTTAAACATCTTTGACGCCTTAGATTTCAAATTCCACTTACATCAGCTTTAATCAACAATTTTGATTTAATTTCTACTATACAAAAGCAATGAAGTCAGTTACTAAGAGATCGGTAAAAACATACTCGTAGACTTGAATTTTCGGAAAACCTCATTATGTATGTATCCATAATTGCAAAATTTCTATATGTATTTTCTTTTTGCATATAACCACATCGGTAATTTCTCCAATAAATTTTCTGGAGATTATTCGAGTCAAATGAATTTGGCTTCGCTTACTCCTAAATTTGTTGCCCTTCCAAACTTCCCGCCCTGGTCTGTAGCCCTCTTCAGTCAAAATATGCTCTTGGTCCTAAAGGACTTTTCGAAGAGAATATGGAAAAATTTAAGGCAATTTATTAACATTTCTATGGAATTATTTCAATTATATTAATTCATATTTTGATGTTGGTTATGTCTACATTATATCTATAGATTTTATAGGTTAGGAAACCTAGTTTTTGTTACTTTATTAAATCTTTTCAAATTCCCTTTTTTAAACCGACTAAGTAAAATGGTTTGATTGTAAAACCCACATGTGCTGACAGGAGATACGATTTTCTGCTGCAATGTGAGCATACATGATATATAAGTTAAAATTCGCATCGCTTTCAAATCTCTTGAGCGCAGAACTGATTCTGTTCTCCCATTAATCAAAAAAGAAGTAATGTCGCGTACCGGGCCATTTAATTTTGTTGAAAAACGCCAACAAACAGTTGCGGGTCGGAACAAAGCCAGTGCAGGTGCATAAAAATCGCTTGCAGGTAGCCGCAAAACTGTTGAATATGTGCGACTAGGTTGTTTACAAAAGCGCGCTCCATTGTCCCGCAATAGGCTGCCATAATTTAAAATTATAGTGGCCAGGCGCAGCCTGTATTAACTGTACATTAAGGCATTTTGCTGTAGCAAATCTCGCGTGACTCATGCCTAGTTTTACGGGCAATAGCCTGAACCTGGGGACCTGGATCTGGACTGAACCGATCGATCACCCGCGCCGGCCACTTTTTATTTATTAGAGCGAAAGTCAAACTCGAGATCTCTATCGGACGATATTGTCGTATCGATAGGGCACCAGTCATCCATCGATCGGTCCATTCAGGGGCAGCATCGTGCTCGCAGATCAATCTTGTCTGAATTCGACGTATTTTCTGAGACGCGCTCACAAGCCGGGATTTCCCTATTCGTTACGACGTTATTTCACAAAATAATCATGAAAAACGGAAACTGTTGCCTTACCACATAAATTAAATCATACGTGGGCTAGGAGCCCCGGTGCCGTGCTCCAGATCAACCTCCTTGCGGCAAGTGAACCCCCAATAAAATTCCAATAAGAGAAAAATTGCGACTCCTGGGCCTTTTTTGCCGCACGCGTGCTGTCTCGGTGTCATCGGGTTATAGGTGAGGAATTTGTTGGAAGGAAATGCGACCCGTGAATCTTAGGCTCGTGCGGTTCCGATTCAGATGCTGCACGTTCAGGTGGCCTTTTATTATTTTTTTTAGTAAATCAGATAAAGGTGGTTGGTAGATAGGGCCAACTATTGGCAAATCTAGCGATTTTTGAAATATTAAGCACTATAATTTTTTCCTTTCATTCATTTATTTTGATTCCTTTTAATTTAACTTAAACAAAAATATTCAACCATAAAAAGCGTTACACAAAACACCGGAGGACATAGGAAATTTTTGATATGAAGTTCCTTTATGTTATTCATGTCATTCATACTTAATGTGTATGTTTAGGATTAATAAGATAAGCTTTTTAAAGGATCCTTTTTTTTAGCGAAGCTTATTTTTTTGGTCCTTTTATTTTCTATTGGAAATAGATTTAAGGATTTCCGTAGATCCCCTCCTTTGATCTTCAGATTATCAATTATTTTCGTTTTTACCTCTCTATCTTTGCTAGTAAGGTAGTAGTCAAAAACATAACAAAAGCTGTACTTCCGTTAGGATATAATTTGTACATTTTAAAAAATTTTAGCTTAATCTACCTTTAAATAATTACATAAATATAACTTATAATTAGGTCTACATTTAACATTTTTACTTAAAAATCGAAATCTCATAAAACCGTACAAAATAAATCCACTGAGAATTATTTACGTTATTTTGTTGATTGTTCTTGGGCCTTAAAGGGTCACAACTACCTACTTCAAGGTATCAGAAAATCAAAAATGTTTTAGTTTCAATTATTGATTATATATCCTTACAATTTTACAAATATTACAAAAAAAAACAATTCTTGAGAAATTCCATTTAGTAACAAAGTAATAAAAGATAAATCTAGCTTTATATGGACCTGGCTAATGCAATTTTTGAACGAAAAGCATTATTTTCACAACCGATTGCTGTTGGTATGATAAAATCATCATCGGATCCACCAATATTTCAAGCAGTTATCATACAAATAGTAAAGCGAAATATTTTCAACAGAAAATTTCAAAATCTCTTTGAAATAGAAATTATGGTACAAGTTAAATTTATGTAGAGAGCCTTTTAAAAATATAATAATAACGTTTCCTGACTGAAAATATACCTTTTAGCTCAGAATTATGTAACTTAGGAACAAATGTTGAGCGGCAACCAAAAAAGTTAGCTATGATCGCTTTGTAGTTTTAAAGTAAAAAAATAAACTTAATCTTTTAAATAATCTAGGAGTTAGTCAAGTATTAATTGATTAATATTTCTCGTGCAGACTAGCACGCATTCGTATTTTAAATTATTACAAAAATTAATTATTAACAAATTATTTCATTTACTTATTTATAATTGTATATGACTCTACGTATGTAATTAATTTTGTACAGTGTACAATGTACATCCTAAAAAAAATCGTTTTGTTTTCTATACGTTTCGGGTAAAAGTGACCCCTTAACGTCTTTTAATGGCAAACTCTCGCCATCGAACCCTGACTGATTTGTGGAAATTTAATTGCCGTCGGTTTAGGGGCACTCTCGAGAATCGCGTAAAGGACCACACGGGAGTCGGGAGACACATTGACAACTTGGCAACTTTGCGGACTGAGTAATGGAGACTCGGGCTCCAAATTCTGCAGCTTTTGACTCCTTTTCGGCGAGCACGGGGGCGTCATAAGTCAGTAGGATAAACTTGGGCTGTTTATTTCCTTGAGAGGTTCATCCACCGAAAGTTCGCGGTCGTATTTTTGCGAAATCGTAGTGGGGGCTGAATTTTAAATGGTGTACGACGCGAAATCATACATAAAACTCACATAAAGGGATGTTGCAGGGCTCGCCCGGATTTTGAGCAATAAATTGTGCGGGCAAATGAGGTTTCTCAGCGGTGTGTTTATGGCTGTTGTTAGGCACTGCCGAGTCGCGATATGCGCCGCGCATCTTTAAGAAATCTTAAGGAGCACGTACGAAAAAAGGTGAAAAATATAAAACAGAAGGTTGCTGGTTTTGTAGCATTAAAGGTAAAAAAGAATCCTTAAAAGCTTTTTTTTCCGAGTTTGAGAACAAGGATTTAAGTGATTACTGTGCATAAAAGGTCCAATACATAAAACACAGTACGACTGAAGAATTTGAAGGTGCAGAACCAATAATTTTTTGGTAAATGAAATAGTCATTTAATAACATTAACCTTTAAAAAATCTTACCAATATTTCTAACCTATTTTAAATTTTAACTTTAACGGCGCCAACATATAAAAAGATGAAGTGTACTTTAAAATGGATAGTTTACACTTTACGAATGTTTTATGTTTAAGATTTTCCGTACACTATAAACGCCTATTAACTTAATATTTTCTTTTAATAAGATGCATACCGGCCGAAGATTTTATTTTTAATATTTTCCAATGCCAATTACACTAAAAATGCGTGCTTGTCCTTAAACAATAAATCAAACAGTTTTTATCCTTAAAATTATCCTTTTTAAAATGGAAAGTATTTATTTCAAAGTAGTTGATTTAAAGAAGCATACTATGATTTTATATAGCTGCAGCCAATCAAGATAAAATTATTTTATTTAAAGCTCGTTTAGATAGAAATCTATTTATAGTTGGCCTGGGAATCAGTTCCACTTTTTAATTTTAATATTGGGATTACTGATGCTCACGTTTGCTTTATTTTCTACTATAAGTATTGAAAGTAACTTAAATTAATTATTTATAAACTCGAATATACATACTATATAAAAATGTTGATGCCATTCAAATGATAAATGAAACAACAAATCGTTTAAAACATTAAAAATGCTAAATAATTCGAATACTTTCTTTTAACATGCATGCTAAATGTTTTGAATGTGGCTTGCCAAGGTCAGTGTTGAAAAGTCGCTTTCAATCTATAGTTACTAATTGATTAAACTTACTCTACATATTGCACTCTTTGTATTGTAGTAATCAGTTTCTTTTCATTTCACATTTTTTATGGTAATATTTCCAAATGGGAGCGTTTTTAAAACTACGACAATTTTCCATTTATTTTTTAATACGATTCAAATTAAAAGTTTGGTGAATACTCTCTTCTCCGCTCTCGAATAATGAAATACAGTTTAGATATTTGGTGATTTATAAATGGACTGAGAAACCAAATATTGGTTTAGATTTGAGCGCAGAAAGAAAATTCAGAATTGGGTATTCTTGATTCAACCGAAGCTTGTCAAGAAATTATTGGACCAAGTCATAATTTTCATACCTTAGATGAGGCTTTAGGCTACTCTAGAAAAGCAACGCTTGGTACCTTTGTCCAAGTATGGTTTCCTTGTCCAGCTCGGCAAATCCTACATGGGATGATGGATGAATTTTGTCATTTATGGCCTAATTTTACATTTAAGTGTTTTTAGGGTCGGTCGTGGAAGATGCGTTGCTTCGCCATGAAGTTAAGGTAAATATTGCAATTAAATTACTTTTATTTATTAATAAAGTAAGAAAATTGTAAGTTTTTTACTAAAGTATTGGAGTATCACTGTCCAATGAGTCATGTATGACTCTTATAATTGTTTTTGGAATATGCATATGTTAAAAATATTAAAAGCAGCACAGAGTATTTCCTATTTCGTATATTTCCTAACTTAAAGGTATAGTCAATATAGTCATCAAGAAAAAGATGGTGAGCCTGGAATGATCCGAAAGAGCATTGTAGGGACGGTGAAGTTATTAATTATGAGTGTCTTCTTTCGAGCCAAAATTATTAAATAATACCTAGAGTAGTAGCTAAACTAGATTTAAGAATTTGATTCAACTTTAGCACAGTATGCACCATATGGGCCATATCATTCGAGTGAGCTTAATTC
This sequence comes from Philonicus albiceps, assembly GCA_963969385.1. Lineage (NCBI taxonomy): Eukaryota > Metazoa > Arthropoda > Insecta > Diptera > Asilidae > Philonicus > Philonicus albiceps. Next base: position 11,995,947 of record OZ017773.1, read on the forward strand.
GGGTAGGGTAGGAATTGTATTGCTACCTTATTGGTAAATAAATAAATATTTAACCATTTTTATTTTTAGTTTTTTAAAACAAAATCTCAATTTTGCTATGTATTAAGATTTTACTAAATTTGATTTCAGATCTATTCGCATAAATTAAGGAAAAGTTTCCGCAAATTCCATGAATCTTAAAAGAGGTTCTTTTTTGTCGTCCACGATATCCATTCAAGCGGCATGCTCGATTGAACCTTATCGCCATCGAAATGATCCCTTTGCAAACACTTCAAACATTTCATGCCTTAAATTGTGCGTTAAGAAATTTTCCAAGACTTATCGTCTCCCCTTAGTAATAAAAGCGTACTTTTCCAATGAATCGCAGTTTTATCCAAAAAAATGAATTAAAATAGCCCCCTGCCGGCTACAGCTGGTCACCCCGAATCGAAAGTCAAATATAACTTACCCGCCAAACACTAAATGGCTTATAAATTGGCCCCGATATCGCCGAATTCATTTTCATTTCGGCAGAATATTAAGAACTTAAATTTGCCTCCATCCGTGACGGCCGATCAATACCTGGCGCGGATGAAACTGCGCGCAAATCCAGCGAAATTGCCGGAGACGTCTGATTGTGTGATTAATTTGCATAAGCTGCGGCCAAATCACCGACTCTTTCGAATAAATCAAATGAAATTAACGCGATAGCCAAGCAACAACATTAATTTTTGCAGCTGCTCAGGCCGTTCAAGCGGGAATGGAAGGCGGTTAAAAGCCGTGGAAGATCGCGGGAAGACACCTGCAGCATCCGCGGCCCGCGACAGACAGCGGGCGGAAGAAAGGTTGGCGCATGCTCATAAGCGAGTCATCACCAGTGTAATCAGGAAATTTACGAGTATGTGTCCAAAGATATTTTATCGCTCGATCGCACAAGGTTCGCGATGTTGCTGCGCTGGGCGGACTTATCGCGTAACCTGTGTCCGCCCGATCAAATCTCAGCATGCAAATACCGCGATGCTTTGGTTTATCGCAAATTAATTTGATGATCGTACGGGGATCCAAAAAATGATCGCCGCCCGTCCACTTTGCGAGATGTTCTCGCATTCCCGGCGGCATGCTGGACCAGTCCAGTCTGGGGCAATCGGAATATCTCCGGGACATAACATTTTGACAGGTCGATCATGTTATTACAGGGCCGGGACGCGGCACGATCGCCTGTAATTTCGGCGGTGACTTAGCCCTTTCGCGATTGCGGCAACGGATCTTCCGTTTTAATGGATGATTTGTTTGTTTTCCCGCGATCGCCGACCAATTGGCTTTGTCTTTTGGGACCTACGATCCATCGGGAATCGGTCCGATGACGGGCGTTCGACACAATCGATGGCAGATCGATTGCGGGCACACGAATCTCGAACCTTTTTATCTGTGGCCGCGGATCGCTTAACAGCGAGCGGGCACAAAGCGATCGCAATAGTCAAAAGGTCAACGAGATGTGGGAACCGGCGACCGAATATGAGAATTTTTATGAGATCGACTGTCGGCGCAACGATTTTTGATATTTTTCCCGCTTTGCGGTTGTCAGTTATGATGCGACGATGACAGCCGGACAATGGGTTCAGCGGGTTCCAGTCGGCCGCATGGGCTTTTCGATTATTTCAAATGTTGATACATTTCTCTGATATAAAAGGCATTTTTTGTTCCACGAAGTATTCCTCTTGGGGATGGATTGTAGTTTTTGAGGTATACAAACCGTATACCTATTAAAAGACAATGTTGGAAACTTTAAAATTATATTATAAATATAAGCAGTTAAATATACCCATATACCATATATCCATGTATAATATAATACCAATTTATTTTCGATAAAAAGTAAATTTTCTACTTATATAGGTACATTTACAATTATTATCTTTGTCTTTAATGCTTCTGACTAGTAATTAGAAATTTTTATAAAGCTGATTATGAGGACCAGTTTTTAATTTACCATATAGTTCCAATTTTGCAAAATCGAGTTTTAACCCTAGAAAAGTATTCATATTGTTGTAAAATCGACGCATGAGTTTTAACTAGCTGTTATGTTCTATTTTCTTTATTGAATTGAATAAACCAATCAGTCTTATATTTTTTATAGTCAGATGGAATCAGAAAATAATCACCATAGTTTTTGTATTTTATATTTATTTGTTATTTAAATAAACAATTTCGGATTATTTAGAGCGAGAGAGAAATGTTTCGAACACGAATGCCTCAATTTTATGCAGACTATTATTCTAGGGTTAAAAATGAATGATAGTTGCTAATGATTATTATCTGATATCGAAAGACGTGGAAAAGAATTTCAGCACAAACAGCATAAACAGAGTAAATTTATGGAAATTATGTGAACATTTTCTAAACATTTAAACAATTCTAAACTTTAAGGGACTATCTTAAAAATTAGTATATATTTGAGTTTTTAGATCGTTGTTTTCGAGTTTTATAGATATTTCTAGCAAATAAATATTTATGTCAATATTTAGTCAAATAATCCTTTTCAATCTCGTGATATTTGTGAGATATGGATGAAATTGAATTATCAGCTGTACCTATCCTACAGATTTAGGTTTTATGAATCTATACGTTGGCTAACCTGTTGTTTTCAAATCGGTAATTGTGAAGACTATTGTAAAATAGGAATATATATATATTATTATATTATGTATTATAAATATATATATGCTGGGTACTTCGAAAAAGTAACGAGTTTGATCAATGTACAATGACAAACCTGAAATTTGTAATCTTCGAATTGGCGCTTCGTACTAACTAACTAAGCTATTCGTGGCCCTTGCCGCCGATGTCTTCTCGAGCAATTTTTGATCTCATGAGAAATGCTATCCACCAATGCCACACTTATGATTTGTTTTCAAATTACCCTTTCACGAGTATTGAATTGTGTTTTGGATTATTGTCTATATTGTTCGTTCTATGGGAACAATAATTTTCAATATATTGTACTTCTATATTGAAAAAGATTCTTTAATAAAATCATCCCCTATACCATATCCAAAAGACGACAATGTGTGATATTTCCGGCTTATGTAAACATTTGAATCCAAATAAAACAAGTGAAATTTATTTTCATTACTGAATAAATATAATCTTAATTACTTTTATTGATTTCCGATATATATTTGAAATATTTGCTAAAAGTTAAAATTATTAATGACCTCAAAATGAAAAATCATCTTGCAGTGATCTTGTTACTTTAATTCTATTATATAAATAAAGAAATCTTGTTAAATTTTAAACAGTTTAGGATTTTAAACTAAATTTGTTAAAGTGAATCATTTCTTGCTGACAACATTTTTGAAAATGCAATTTTAGTTTTTTTTAACAAAACCTTCACAAAAATTAAATTAGAGGTAACCTGTGTATTCCCATTTGCACAGTATACTTTAGGAAAACATTTCAAATGCAGATTCACCGCAACCTCTTAGTCATAAGTAGGTGAATTTAAATTAGTTAATTTAGTTTTCTTTATTGTTATTGTTATTTGTTGCTATTTAACTATGTAGCTTGTATTAAGCGAAATAAATAAACTATATATTTGATATCTTGTAAGGTATATGTAGGTTTCTACTTCAAGGAAATAATTGACTAGAAATACTTACTTTTATCCTAATGAAGTAATGAATGATTTAAGAGTGAAAAAGTAATGCATAAATTTCCACTAATATCTTACAAATGGAACGTTCGTTTGTCTCAAAATTTTTATTTATTCGTCGATATTAATTGTTAAAGTACTCTCCTTTAGATATGTATTTAATCTTGTTTAAATATGCATTGTACTCTCCTTTAGACATGCATTTGTGCCAGAGTTTTAATCAACTTTCAAAGCATTTCTAGAACGCAATTTTCGGTATAAAACGTCGTCCTTTTAGGGTTCTTTTTTTCAGTTTTGGAAATAAGAATAAGCCATAGAGGGTGTCATAATGGTTTTGGTTCAAAAGTCAATGAACAAAACATAAAGTGTGAATAGGTTCATTGATCAATTAAGCAAATGTTCTGAATTGTTTCACCACAAATCCGCGTGGTTTTCTTCATTTAATGTTGAAAATATGAGAAAAATTGCTCAAGACAAATGATATGCTAATACTATTAGCAACTTCTCTCTGATTTTGACATTGTCCTCGATTATTGTCGTTCTGGGCCATTTAAGGCGTTCTTTTTCATTTATTTATTTATTTAATTCGCTTAATACAAGCTACGTAACAAAAACAATTAAAGCTTTACCTTCAAGGTTTTTACCTTGGTTTATCTTGGAAATATTTATACCACTATTTATTCATAGAAGAAAGCAACGTTCAACAAAAACGGTGTTGCATTTTGTTTCCTCTCTTAAAGCCAAATTGAATGCATACGCTTTTCCAGTGGACGTAGTTAAAATCTAAAATATCTTAAAGATAGGAGTGTTATAAAAACTTTTATTAAATCATTCATTAAAATCCAGCCGCATCCCAAAACAAAACTTGTTAGAGTGAAAAGTCATAGATATTACTAACTAAGTTGAGTTTGTCCAATATTTTTTAAAATAGTTCTTTTCCAAAAAATTTGTATATACATCTTTTATTCAACGTCTGCTTATTAAGCAATAATATTATTGAAAACGTTTATTATCTCTAATTTGAAGAATTAAACTAAATAAAAAAATATAGAAGAGCATTCATGATAATAGATCTATTATATTAGTGTACTACTCCGATACAATGAATACTTCTAAAATACAATAAAATAGTTGTTTTTTTCGCGTTAATGAAGAACAAAATGTTATACTATTTAAAGCTTATATATATATTTTAATAATTAATAAAAAATCAACAATAATTCGTCATTTACAAAAAAGATATCTTTAAAAACTAAAAGTACATGAAGCTTAAGCTTAAAATTCAGTATGCTATTTTGGTTTTTATTGTCGCAGAAAAAAACAATATTTTATGTTTCATTTATTATTTTATTTATTTATTTATTTATTTATTTTATTTGCATTAAAAAACGAATTTATTTATTTATTTTATTTATTTGCAAGTAGGATCACAATTAAATTGGGCCCTACTTAAGGGTTCTAGCGATTAAAAAACGAATGAATGAATATTGTTTTACATTCGAGATAGTGCGATCGTTGTAAGCCGTTGTTACTTCAAAGTCACAATATGCATTTATTATTATAGAATTGTTGAAATTGCTGAATTCATTCTTTATCTGTTTTTATAGATCAAGCTTTGTTGATTTTATGCCAAATACATTAGAAGGGTTCGTAAAAGGTGTGCAGTTCTGTAGATGCCACACATTTTTTTAGATAAGTAAAATATTGCGGAGCATACCAAAATACCAGAGCAGCGACAATTTCGACAGCCAACAACAAAATAAACATTAAATATGGCTATCAATTAAAAGATAAGTTACTGATAAGACAATAAAAAAAGAAATGTAAGTGTTAGAATGATACAGTCCGAGAAATTTAATAGTATACTTTACTTCGATTCTTGAAAATCATTCTAATTCAAGTTTAAAAATAGTATTAGACGATTTGTAAGGGGTTACTTGAGTTTTGATGATCAAAATCACACATATTTTTCATAATTGTTTTTGAACAAACTAAACGAATTAGTTTATTTTAGCTTATGACTTTCAAAAGATTAACATTTGATCAATATGATATGCAACGAAATGAGAGTTGATTTGCGGAAGCGCTTTCAAAAAAAGAACCTCCGTGCTAGGTAAAATAACTCATCAAGGGTTTATCTGAAACAGGAGTACGAACGTTCTGTTAATAAATAGTAATAGCTTGTGATTGAACGAAGGATTTTGAAAAATAATAAAATTTGAATTTTTGGTTTGAGTTTTGTACAAAAATTAAAATGTTTGATCACGTTTGGCTTGTGAAATGAGTTTGTGATCAACGAAAATAAAAACCCTTTGTTCAGTTACGAATCAATACAATTTAAAAGTAGTTTGCAAAATTTCAGAATGTCTACCGATTATGAAAATGTTGTATGTATTTAAAAAAAAAACGCGTTTAAAGTTTTACGGTCTAGCCACATAGGAAGAATTTTAAAAGTCTTACAGTTTTGCTCATATTGATTTGAAATTTTTAGGAAATATTCCTATCATGGTGTTGAATTAGGGGGCGGCTTTAGTTGAGCATAGGGGGTAGTTTGGCAATTGAAATATCTCGAAATCTAAGCAACGCACCAGTTGTAAGTACTGGAAAGAAGGGTGTGAGAGAAAGTTGTTACCCGACAAAAAGTAAAAAAATAAGATTCTGATTACTTTTCGCCTGGGATTTTCCAAAAACCGTTTTTGATTTTGTTTAATTGGAGAATATATATATTTTTTTGTTTAATAAAATAGTAGTGAACGCTTAACTATATATTTAATCGTAAACTGTAACTTTATAGCAGATTTCTATTATTCCCATAAAACTATTGAACTAATTCCTTTCGTTGCTAAACCTACCCCACCAATAATACGAAATAACCATGAGTTTTTGACAAGAACATCTAAATTATAACACATTTAAAATTGTATATATTTCTGGAGACGTTTTTTAGCAGGTTAAATGACAATTCTATAGGCGTAAGTATCAAGTAAATCGCATGGAATGTTTAAGAGATACGATAGACTAAGTATAAAATTGCTCAACTAGCCCAGCCCTATCTTACTATATAACAAATTATCGCATAATCCGATTTTTTTTTGAAATTTTAAAATTTATGTAGCCATCTAATTTAATTATTTAATATTTTTTAGTGTTTTTGGAGGCGGTAATATTTTTTTAATATGCATCCTCTGTTCGTTCTTGAATTCTTCTAGAGAAAGCTTGGCCTTATTGTAGCCTTTTTTCTACTTTCAATCCAGCAATTGGTACGTGTAGTAAAAGCTAAAAAAAATTTGCTTTACTCAAATAATTCATTTAGTTTTTTGCCGCTAAAAAATCCATATCCAGAGTAAAAGATAGCAAATCCCATGAAGCCCATTCGACTATTCGGCAATAACATACGACAATGCAATTCCCTTGTGGAACCTTGTGGGGCAATTCAACCCTATTTCAACCCCCTTTGGCGAATGTTTTTCGCATGCAGTGGAATTGTTGTAAAAATTCTCAATTACTGCGATCTACAAACGCGACGTTTTTGCTGCTCCATTCGCGATCCAGCTGCATCAACATCGGTCTAGAAAAAAATCATCCGTGGCAATCGCACGATGGGATCCAATTGGAGGACGTGTCATGTCCTCAAGCATACAAAGCACCGGTACAGGGGGTGTACTGGTCATGGGTAGCATAGAGTCCATTGTTTTACGAAAGTGTGAATTGGCGGCGGGTGCTACCTTTTGAATTTTTTTTTTTCGCCTTTTACGCTTAATTTTTTGCGCGCTTTTATTTTTTTTGAACATTTTTTAGTTTTGTTTTGGCGTTCGCGCAGGTCCAAGTAATGGAAGAGGAGGACCTGGATTTTGCTTCTTTTAATATTTATAAGTCAGACAATGTCGAACATGTGTTCCGACATGAATTCACACCATCCGTGCCATTTGCGAATATTTTCGCGCGGACACATTCGGACGCAATTTATTTCTGTTGACTGTCAGAGGCGGCGCAGGTAAACAAGGTGGACCGCGCTGCCGCTGGCAGAAACTAACTACCGGCGAAGGAGCGCGCGAATTGAATATCGGCGTAGATGCCGGTGTGATGCAATTCGTTCGGGATCAATTCGCGTTTTGTATTTGGTTCGTTTGCTCCTTTTTTATTAAAATGTGTTTTGTTGTGTTTGGGAGTCGTTTGTTTCTCGCGCGTTCAAGATATTTCCTTTATTTAATTTGTTTTGCTGTTTTTGTTGAAGTCAAATGCTGCCGCACACAATTGTTGCGCTCGCGAAAAAGATACTATATGCAGTTTTGTTGTTTAGCGGCAGGGTTCGTGGAGCCCCTGCACCACCTCTGGAGGCTACTAAAGCTTCGACAAGAACACGTGAAGATATTTCCATTAAAATTCGATTGTTTCACACCATCTCGGTGGTAGGAGAGTTTTTGTATAGTGTCTATAAGAAATCGGTTGCTGCTGGTGCAGAAAAGGAAGGTCTAGAGCAAAAGGACTGGCAGGGGACTCGCGATCGCGCGGAGTCATTTGCTAAAACGACCGACGGCACGACACGTTCGCTGTTTTTCGAAATTCCAAAATGTCAAAGGAAAATGGTAAAAATAAAAAAATAAAAAGAGCCGGAAGGGGGAGGGGAGGAGGATTAAATGCGAATAAGACACAAAATTGCTCCTCCGGCCGTTGGACGGTCCAGCAGGCATACTGCGTGGCGATCTTCAGGCTCGCGGCCACTTTGTGACCGACACGAGGGCCGCCGCGCCGACACCTCTTATATTAAACAAGGCGATCAGATGCTCCCCTCGACTACCCGGACCGATGGGGCTCGTTTGTTCTCCACCGCCCCTCCAAGATTGCCATTTATCTCGGGCGATCCCAGAATATCAAGTAGGTGGTGGTCAAGGATCCCTGGCTGGCCGGCCAAAGGTGTGAGATTATTGGCGCGCAACTGATCACATACAAATTCCGTGCGAAGATCGCCTTGTCAATCGTCAAGAAGGTGTTCTTCTGCGAATTGCCTCGTATTGTTTTGCGTTTTCCAGTAATTGCCATCGTTCTCTTGACGAAAAGGTTTTTTCCTCCAACATTCATATGAAATCTCTGCCGTGCCGCGGTCCGACTAAGCAACCATTTTACTCCCCGATAGGTATTCCCGATCATACCTTTGAGCGGCTATTACCGGCTGGAAATCTTAGAAGAAAGTACGCCAGGAATTCCACTCACCGAAGAAATTAAGTTATTAGGGATCATATCTTGCTACTCGATCTTGTTTCGTTTGCCAGGCACGTGGCTTTTTCAGCTTCTTTGATCCTCAGCACTTTTTGAACATTTTAAGTAATACTGAAGTTCTTGAAAGTAGTAGAATTCAAAAATATATAATAGTAATAGCTAGAAGCTAGCAACTATTCATAATTTAGTCAAAAGATAAATATTTTAGGTATATTACCAAATTTAAGGCAAATTCGCTTACTAAATTTCTTATACCATAAACCGATTTTTGCAACTGTACATGTGAATTATACAAAGTGAAAATTTCACGAATTTATTTTCTAGGTGATACCACACACTAAGAACGTAAAATAGCATAAATGATTTTGTATAAATTACCAAAGTGACTTTACATCCGAGCATACTTTATTACGAGTACTTAGGTGAATTGCCTAAGCAGGGTAAGCTTAAACTCAAAATTAATACCGATATTGTACAGGGTGACCCATATAAAAATTGGAATATCTTTTTGTTATAAAAAACAAACGGTTCAATATTTTCCAATCGTTGAACATTTATTTGAAAGCTTGTTTTATGTCATTTATTTATGCCCATTCGGTCCACCCAATTTTTGAGTATATTTACGATTGTTTCGGGCCTTATATAAGCAATAGCATCTTGAATCTCGTACTTGTGGTCTCGAATTGTGTCTGGATTGTTAGTGTAACATTTATCTTTCACCACTCCCCAAAGATAATAGTCCAACGGCGTCAAATCGCAGTTTCTTACCGGCAAAATCATATCACCATTTTTGCTGATTATGCGATTTCCGAAGAGAGGACGCAAAAAATCGATTGTGGCGTTCGCTGTATGACACATAGCGTCGTCCTGTTGAAATCAAATATCGTCCCAGTTTTTTAACCTCTTTCGGTAAGTATTATAGAAATGGAGCACCTTGTACATTATATTTATTCTGAGATCTAGCTCTTTTATACATTGGTAAACGAAAATGACTTATGATTCGTATTTCATAATATGAGTAGCTACTTACGTAATTTAATTTAGAATTGTAGTAGCGAATTATAATGCGTTATAAAATTGAATAGTTTAAGTATCGAACATATTGGTTCAATAATTGGAGAAGGCTATTCTTCGACTGATTGTACACGTTTTGTAAATCTTTTAAATCAATAATTGGGTCAAAAATGAACTCAGTATTACTTAGGATTTCAGAATCAAACCCATCTTGTTCCTCGGAAAAGTTACAAATTAATAGTTGCCCTCTTGATAACCGTCGTCAAAAATAAACTTTCCGACCGGGCATTCCTGGTCGATGTAATTATCATGTATCAGTTTGTAATTTGTCGTGTTCGACATTTCCCCGCCTGGAGTCTCACCGGATTGGAAATAACATAGGTCTGGTTTGGGAACAACGAATCTCCAAATTTTTCTGCGGTTTCCCTGTGGTGCATTTTGTTCAGAGGCCACGGGGCTACCAGCTCCAAAAACGAAAGGAATAGAAAGAGGTCTGGTAGCGAATTTTTGCTAAGTCATTCATCATTGGGGCGAAGAAGGTGAGTTTTTCCGCCCCCCCCTCGTTACTTTCAGTGTAATTCGGAGCACTTCTAGATACGATTCAACAAAATTAATGAATTCAAAGGGAGCAGAGGGTGCTCTGGAACTTGTTGCCCCATTCTCGACCTGCTGGCATCATTGGATGGCGGGTGGTATGATTGATTGGACGAGTTGTTTTCGTTAATTGAAATTTAAACACTTTACACTCTGAAACTGGTCCTGAGCTTTATTCATGGCCCCATTTGTATCTGGAACAAATGGCTGCTTTATATATCGTTGTGGAAAAAAATGTGAATGAAGGCTGAGAAGAGTGTGGGACCCTCGAGGGGACTCTTCAGATCGAATAAGGTGAGGTGTCAATTTCGGATGTTGCGTAACATCCTGCCGAAATGAATGATTGCTCCAATTCGTTTGAATAGATACATTCTTTATTCGGATACGTATCCCACGCAATCAATAAAAATCAGTTAATGGTAAAAATAATAGGAATTTCCTCTTCAGAGTAACTTATAGAATTTGATAAACCGTAATATTAATTAAGGATAAGTCTTTCTTTCAATTAAAGCCTGCGACATTGAGAAAATAGCAAAGTATCGCATATTCTTATATAATGTGAATTGCTTTCATTTTTATTTCTATATTTTATACATTTCTATGGTCTGACCCATGTTGGAATGTGCTTCAGGAATATGGTCTTCTTATAACTCGATTTATATAAGAAGAATTGGGTCTATATAAAAATATTTCACACTATTCATGCTTTACAAGTTTGAATGTCTATTGATTTATAACAGTCCATCATATGAAACCAGATACTTGTGTCTTGGCTTATAGAAATTAGAACATAGACGAATTTATACTACAGTTCTTTTCATAAGAGATATTCCTTACTCCACTTTACTAAATCCCCGGCTATGTGGGTCTTTTCGTAAAATCAATTATAGTACTTAATTTTGAAATAATAAATTACTCTAACCGTTTTTTCAACAAACATTGCGCAATATAATGCCAGCGTTAGTATTACATAGTAAAAGAATCTTCAAAATAATCAAGGAATTGTTTACTTTAAGTAGTTCTTAGTCTGTACGATTTTTCAATCGGTAAATAAAAAAATAAAGTATCATTCTTTGTGAGAGCACAAATCTATTGTTGTTCTTATAGTGATGGTTGAATTAAGGTGAAGAATGGTTAAAGACCTTTTGTAAAATGTTTATTCTTATTTTTATCATTTCCTTTGCAATTGTCCAAAAAAAAAGCTTTTATTTCACTTTAGAATGTTTCGAACATACCATGCTTTCGCATTTCCAATTTGAGTGTGTAATTTATTTGCGAATTGAAATTTTAAAACATTGGTTCAGTGGCAGAGAAGGCCGATTTAGCACAAAACAAAAATGCTAGTGAAAATATCATCAACTGCCTTGGATCTCCTGCTGATAGTGCAGATGAAGGTTATTTCTCATTAAACTATCATTGATGCACACAGATTGTTTACTGATAGTCCAATTTACTAACACTGTTCGATACAAGCATTGCACTATTAGTGATTATTTGCTGTAGCATTTTCTGAGACAATAAGTCATTAGACTGCTGTTAGCTATGTCCATCACGTGTTATAGTCGATTAAAAGAGAGTTTATGGAAGTAAGGTTCAAATTATTATAATAGCAAGTGTATTCAGCTTTAGCCCCATCGATATACTTTTTATTTCGGAACTTGAAAAAATGGCTTGACGAAAATAGCCTAAAAGATCCCTATTTTGAGGGCCTTTCGAAATCCTACTTAAAACGCTTAATAAGATGAAAATATGCTGAGGAAAGTGCATGGTCTAAAGGGATAATTTGCTCAAAATAATTAGTTTTCTATCTTTTCCTAAGGAATTATTGAACGATACACGTATATAATTTAAATATGATAGTTCTCAAATATCCTAAATAATATTAAAAATGTAAAGAATGTACATTCTTAAACAATTTTTTATTTTTATTTATTTATATATCTATTTAATTTTTGGGAGCAAACAATTTCTATAAAAAAAATCAATGAGAAATTTAAGTACTTAAATGATAATTCTTAAACTGCATCCTTTAGTGGATTTTCGGACCAGAAACTTCTTTCAAATTCGTTAAGCGTAGTATTTATTTTCGCTTTTATTGGCCCTATGTTAGTCCTATCGTTTAATTCTAAAGTTAAGAATTGCCATGGTGGATTTAAAATAATTTTCAAAAGTTAATTTGAGTTACTTGAATTTTTTTTATATGTGTTTGAGCACATCAGCCAAGCGCTCCATAGAGCCAGAGGGCCTGACATCTTACTTTATGAGTTTAGAATTCATCTTCTCAAATACATAGGCTTGTTAATATGTTTGCTTTATGGAGGGCTAACGATGTTTTTATTGGAGATGAGACTTTTATCAAAGGTGATGCCTAAATACTTAACACCCAGGTAACCAGAAAAATTATTTAGGTTTAAATTGGTATTGTGGAGATTACACAGTTTGCGTGTGAAGAACATTTATTGATTTTTATAATCCATTTGTGGAAATAATTGTAGACATTATTTAAACTCAGTTGTAAACTTAATGTGAGCAATAAATCGCTGTATCATCTGCAAAAATTTAGAAAATGTTGTTTGAGGTTTCAGGAAAATATATCATATGATATAAAATTGGTCTTAGAACCGAGCCCTGAGGAAAAAACTGTCGTAATTGGGAGTTCAATCGAAAATGCTTTCCCAAGGTGTATAGCAACGAAAGTACGCTCCTGTAAAAATTGTCAATTATTTTTGTAAGCGCGGGGAAAGCCAAATTTGTTTATATGTCTTAAAATATCATGCGAAACAGAATCAAATACAGACTGGAAATTGAGGAGAACCAGACTAGTCAATTGTGGTTTTTTTTTCGATGAGCTTTGATTTGTTGCTAGATCCTTAGTAGAAGTGATCCTGATTTTAATTTAACCTGTTGACTGCTGATGGTGCAGTTTGTTAATTCAATTTTGATTATTTTTCAAGTATTTTACCCAAATTACTTAAAAGAGTAATTGAATGTTAGCTAATCGGATCTACTCGTGAAAAAAACACCCCTTAAAGAGGAGCAATTTTTCAAAACCCGGATATTGAAAATTAAGTGACTTGTATAGTAAATATCAAATTAAAGAATAAATTCTGAAATTTCAGTTTTTATTCTTATGAATGTTAAATTACGCTTTTAATATGGGAAAAAGCCAAGTTAATGGTTTTTTGAAGTTATTTCTTGTCGTATCGCTTGTTGGACGAGAGTTCCAAAGTATCAAAGCTGTATCTAAAAGATTTTTTGGATTATTTTTTTTTCTGGAGAACATTTTAGCAATACGTTCCTTATTTGCAAGAAGGGTGTAAATTTTCAGTTCTGTAATTTTGCGCAATGTAATGTTTAAAAATGCTTTATTGTGCTATCTGACCAGAATTTTTTTTAAATAAAACAAGACAGTAAAGGAGGTCTTAAGAAAACCCAAGGTGCGACGCGGTTTGTGCATTTCTGATATAGCGAGGCTTAGTTATTATTACCCGAGTAAAAATTGTGCATTGAATTTCCTATACACTGAATAAGAACTAAATCGACACTTCGAGTTAAACTAAAATAACACCAAAGTAAGCCCTTTGATAGTTCAGTTGTTAGCGCGCTGTCCTACCGTCCCAGAGGCTGTGGATTCGAATCCCACGAATAACCATGGTGTCCTGCGCTACGTGGTAACACAATGCGCCAAAATTGGTCTAAGTATGCCTTTCTAGGCAGCCACAGCAACCTAACCTAACCTAAGCCCTTTTGGCGAACAAAATAGTTAATCCACTTCTTTACAACAACTAATAGAGCACCAGCTTCAACACCGAATCACCACCAAATGACTACTATCGTCAAAAAATTCAATACCAAATGAGCACCAACATAGCGCCGTTTACTACACTAAAATACCACCATTTGACAACTAGACGTATATTAATTCGTGCAGATATTAATTTATAAGTAAGGCTGGTGCTGAATAAGGCATTCTATATGCAATCATGTTCTGGTGGTGTTTTGGGGCTTCCATCGACTATTAGAGTTTTCAATTGATATTTGTCCCTTATTTGGTGGTATATCAGTGCTCCTAATATTCCAAAAGAAAATCAAGTCTATTTGGGTTGTATATTGGTGGTAATTAAACGTTTGGTGGTCTTTCGGTGCTCTTTTTGTGTTGACGATTTTTATTCGGGTAAGTTAAAATTTCTGAAAATTGACTGAGTTGCGGTTTAGTGAAACTAGTCGACACGCGCTCATATTTTTCAAAATAAATAAAAATTTAGGTCTTTTTTTATTGAAAAATATATTTCGTATTAGGATCAGGTATTAATAATTCATAGGCTCGGTACTAAAGAGGTTGATGTATTCATATTTGAGTTAAAAATGTATTTGATATCAAGAAAAAAAAGTAGTGAACTTTTTGAACATGTTTGTCTCGGAAACGTCTTTTTTCAACCATATTCCTTTGATTACTTCAACCATATTCTTTTGATTACTTACAAACTTAGTTTTAGTTATAAGAGTTGTAATAAAATAGGCTCGATCGATAGATAGATAGATCGAAAAACGATCTAATCCCTTTGTAAGTTTTGTAAATCTCAAAAGTTAAATAAAAAAAAAAAACCGATTAAAAAATTTTAGTAATCGCAGTGATTAAGTCTGTGCAGAGCCGATTTATGAAATTTTGATAATTAATATTTATGACCATTTGAATTTAAAACAAAGCTACGTTACACTTTACTTTACGTTTTACTTTATTTTGCTCAGATAACCTTTTATCAAAGTTTAGATGAGACAATGGAGGAGAATTTTTGTTTTTATCGTTACATCGATGCCTCTGATAGTTCAGTTGTTAGCGCGCTGTCCTACCGTCCCAGAGGCTGTGGGTTCGAATCCCACGAATAACCATGGTCACCTGCGCTACGTGGTAACACAATGGGCCAAAATTGGCCTAAGTGTGCCTTTCTAGGCAGCTACAGTAACCTACCCTACCTACATCGATGCCTATAACTTTGCCAACGTTCAACATTTTTCAGTAAAAATTAGTATTAAACAAGTTTAGTGTATACTTAATAAAATAACCTTTCACCGATCCCCGAATAATGAGTCATACTTACTTGTGATAGAAATTCTTGTAATTTGTTTTGATTATTCAGTGTTGCGTTGTCGCTTAATAAATTTAATGTTTAAAATTGGTTTGGTTTTAATATGTTTGCAAATAAGTCATGGAATTTGCAAACACCTCACGGAAGTTATGATGCAAATAAATCGAATCAATCAGGAAAATCGTAAAGTTTTCCAAGTTAAATTGGCGTCTGATTTATGTGTTATAATAAATTTTCAATAAAACTGCACTTGGAGGTGCTCTGATCAAACATGCATTTACCACCGCTTACCTTTTGTTTCGTCGGCTGCCATAAAGCCGACCTGATAAAAATCACGACTGGCTTTCAACACTACCGGCCGCTTATTGTTTTTCCGCTCCTTTGTAATCGGAGCGTTATCTTTGCCCGCAGGAGTCCAATAATGAGTGAGCTACGGACGGGATTTCGCAGATTTTACCGTGGCGGTTGGCGAAATCCTCCCTCCGGGTCCTTCTATACCGCCGCCGTTGCCGATGCTGAACTGTAATCTAATTGAGTGCACCTCTTAAGCGCAATTACAGCTAGCCACTTATCGGCGCGAATCTTGTAAAAGCTCTTCCCATAAATCTTAAGACTTAGCGATCGCGGTCGCGGTCGCGGGTGACCGAAACCGCTGCCGCCGCCGCCTGTTAAGCGTGTGTTTATTGGTTTTAAACTGTCAGAGGCTAATCTTGCATCGGTGAGTGTCTAATTCATTTGAAAATTGATTTTTTTTTCGCAACCCGCTGGCGTCTTTTATTCATTTGCGATGAACCTCCCCCCTTTGCCAGGTGGTCAAAAAACGGTCGCCTCAGGTAAGCCAGCGCGCGGTGTTGTTGCATCACACGCGGGAACGACAGACACGGCTTCTTCTGTTCAACAGAATCAGTTCTCTGCGGCTCGATGGTCCACGTCCAGCAGCCTCCGTAAATCGCTGATTTTGTGTTTTTGCAGACTAGCCGCAGTGGCTCGGTCTTCGGCGCTCCCCTACCGCTGCCTATCTCTCTGATGCTTTTTGTTTTTTTTTTTTTTTTGCATTAAGCACCAGCGGCGGTAATTAATGGCCAGACGCGTGTCACATTACGAAATTAATGCACAACAGCAGCGACGGTAGATACTCGGCCAAGATATTTGTTCCCGTTGTTTTGCGTAATTTATCGGCGAATTATGTGCACTATGAGCATGTGTCACGGGCACAACACCGAGCCGTGAAATTTGTTTTCGGCTGCATAACACGCAAACATTCGTGAATGGAGCAGGTATGAATGGGGGGCTCTGGTTGTCCAGCACAGGGAACACTATTTGCTGCTGGGTGTCGGATGTAGGGCAACAAATTCATCCTGGACTTGATTGGATTAATGGTCTGACTAGAAACAGAGTTTTAGCTCTTTTCGAAATTTAATATTTGCATTAATTAAAGCCACTAAGCAATGCTGGGTGAGAAATTCAAATTTGCCTATTCTATGGAATTTATGAGAAACATTAGATAAATTAATGGGAAATTCTCTGAATTGTAAAATTTAATTAAATGAAATGCACGTCGAGTGCAAAATTACTTTACCAAGCTTAGATGAAATATTTTGTATGGTTTTATATATTTTGTATTGTATATTAATATACGTGTACACTTAGGCAAAAATTGCCTTTTACTTAGGCTTCCTTAGATTGGGTTAATTATATAAAATAACTTATGTAGTTTTTACAAGTTTGATATACCTAGTCTTGCCATAAATTCTGTCACACAATTTCTAATGTGCGCTTTCTCAGAAATTAGCCTGGAATTGTACCGTTATGTTGCACTTTGTAACAAATGAACTGTACGGCGTAATATTCCGATCAGTTTGGTGACAGTCTTTGACTCGTAATCATGGAGTGGGGAGTAAAAGAAAATCGTATCGCTATAATAGCACTCTATAAGTGTGGAAAAAATGCTTCTGAAATTTTGAATTTGTTGAAACCGCTAAAAATAACAAAAAGATTAATTTATCGTGCCATAGAACGATTTAATGAAACCTTAGGCATAGATGATAGAGCAAGGACCGGTCGTTCACGTACCGTTAGAACAGTCAGCGCCATCAAAACTGTCCGAGAGCGCATCCGTAGAAATCCACTGCGCAAACAAAAAATTTCGTCGAGGGAGTTGGCAATCTTCACAAGATCGATGGGTAGACTCATTCGAGATGATCTTCATATGAAGGCTTATCGTCGGTCAACAGCCCACATGTTGACTCCACGGTTAAAGGAAATAAGATTGGATAGATGCAAGAGTCTCTTGCTTTGGCACGCAACCAATGGTCATGAGGACATCCTCTTTACCGACGAAAAAATGTTTACTGTGGAGCAAGTTTTTAATAAACAAAATGATAAAGTTTATGCAACATCATCAGAAGAAGCTAAAAAAATGGTTCCCAGGGTGCAACGAGGCCATCATCCAGCTTCTATAATGGTTTGGTGGGGTGTATCCCATAAAGGTGTCACAACACTCCATTTTTGCGAAAAAGTTGTCAAACCAACGTGCTGGAAGGTGTTGTGAAACCTTTATCGCAAACTCTCTTTGGTGGACAACATTAGGTCTTCCAGCAAGACTCTGCTCCTGCTCACAAAGCAAAAAGCACACAGGAGTGGCTTCGCAACAACATTCCTGATTTTATTGCACAAGAAGATTGGCCATCCGGGAGCCCAGATTTAAATCCGCTGGATTATGCATTATGGACAGAGTTAGAGAACAAGGCCTGTAGAACTCCCCACCGCAATTTGGACAGTCTGAAAAGCTGGTGAAAGCAGCAAATGAAATGTCGTTGAATACCGTGCGTGCCGCTATAGACCAGTGGCCACAACGTTTAAAAGCTTGTATAAAAGCTAAAGGAGGTCATTTCGAGTAAAGCTTTTATTAATTAATTAACAATATCTTATTAAAATAAATTTCGTTGGAATAAACATATTATCTTTTATTGTTTAGATTTTATGCTTCTTTAAAATTGTGACAGAATTTATGGCACGACTAGGTACATTATGTCAAAAAAGTACTAAGAATTGTTAAATAAAACACATATTTTATGTTCAATTATCAAAATTTATGTTGTCATCTTCAAAATATTGCCTGTTCGAGGCTACGTACATGTTCCAGCGATTTTTCCAGTCCTCAATACATTTTATATAAGCACTTTCCGGTATGGTAATCAATTCCTTCGACGAATTTTATTTTATTGGTTTCGGCTCGTTTTTTTTCCCTCCATTTTAATGATTGCCGACTTGTTTGCATATCGTACTCGTATATTCACGTCTCATCACCAGTTATGATACATCGTCCCATGAACGTTGGATCGGAATTCACACGTTCAAGCATGTCCAAAAAGATTTGATTACGATACTGTCGCTGAAGAAAATTCACCTCTTTTGGAACAAGCCGTGCAGCGACGTATATTTCATGCCTATATTTGAAATCAGAATGCTACGAACTGACTCGTGGATAGATGTTGAGGCTATGTCTTAAGCTCATATGCTGATTTTTAAGCATCTTTCACTGCTTTGATGTTCAGTTTTGTGGTAGAAGTCGAAGGTCGTCCAGAACGCGGCAACGGTCTTACGGCCCTCCTTGAACGCCTTGAATCACTCATAAGCACGTGTTTTCGATAAAATTGAATCGGCAATAGCCATTTATAATATTTTTAGCGCATCAGCATATGAAATTTCGTTTGCAACATGAAATGTAAACAATTTCAGTCATTTTAAAAATTACGGAGCGTTAGCTGCTGTAAACTAATCAGCAAACGGAATTTTCTCTAACTTGGCATCATAATAAAGGACAGTACTATCAATGTAGTCGATATCCCTGCAGCGCGGGCTGTTTAAATCACAAATTGTCGGTATTTAATGTATAAAATTTCAGTAACATAATGTATAAAATTTCAGCTATTAATTTTTCGGTTGAGTTTAACTCAGTACTTGCCTTAGTAATAAATGCATTCTGGTTTTTTAGTGGACATGCCAAAAGAAGTAGGTTGAAAGATTTAACCTAGACAAACATCAATCTCAACCGTTTGTGATTTACAAGGTGATTCATAAATTCCAATTCTCCATCGTATGCACATCACTATTTTATTTTTATCTTTTTCTTTAACTCAACGTAGCGACCACGACTCACGCCAAAAATCTTCTATACCAATGACATTTCCAAAGATGGTAACAATGTTGATATACCACCACCACACACTTCCGAAAGTGTAAAAAATGTTTCTCATTTTTCTGAAATTCAGATTTTTTGGACATTTTCTTTGAATTTTAATTTACAAAATTTAACATAAAAATGCTATTATTATACTCGTATAATATCATAAAATGTAATTTTATTTTTTATTGTGTAGTAAATTTTCACTTAATATAATTCACATGTAGAGATGCAAGAATCAAGCTTAGAAGCAATTTTGCATACCAATTCCTATTAAGTCGGTTACACTGTGTAATGTGTGATTCACACATATGGTCCGTATAGGCGTACGTAATTTTTAATAAATTTACCTAAGTTTCATGTGTAATATATTATAGTAGTTTATGTCCACCAAATCCAAAATTTATAGTTTAGTTCACCTAAGTGTCGTGTATTCGTATAAAATTGCCCTAATGATTTTAAGTTATTTATCAAGTTTTTAGCCGATTTTGTTAAGTATTTTCCCTAAGTGTCTCCTAGGGGGAGAAGGCCTAAATACTCTAGTGCCCTTTTGTGAACATTTCATAATAAAAACCTTTGTTGGTTTTTCGGAGAACTAGAAAAAAAATAAATAATTCAAATTGAAAAATAGAAGGTTAAGATAACTATTTTAAAAATCTTACTGTAATGTTGTCTAGAATTTGGCAAAATTTTCTTCGAAACCGAAGTACTCTAGGGCTCAACTTCATAGGAGGTAACAGCTTTAAGGATTAAGGAATATGTGTAATTCTGATGGATTGATTTTGATATAAAAATTATCAACGATTTTTAATTTGTTTTTGAATTAGTTTTTGGTTTTTTTTTTATTTATTCGTTATTTTTACCTTTTATTAATATTTTTACTTTGTAACCAGGGTTTTCATATGGGAATCGAACCCACAACCTCGGAATGGCATATTTACATCACAAACAAACCACTCAGTCAGCTATGCCACCCGAGGCTCCTTCGAGATGTCGTTGACATGTTTTAACTTGCGGTGGGGCCTTCAAAAAAGTTGCGTAGAGGAGGAGACTATGTAGGTTTATTTGTTGCCATGCAAACCGTATATTTCTTAATCGACGGGAATGTCTATATATGATAGTAATAACTATTATCAATTATTTATAAAATGATTGTCCTAGTGCTGAAAACCTAATCAAATAAAAAATTTGATAGAAGATTAAGAAGTATGTACCGTACAGAAGATAGTTCAAACCATCATCCTTTAGATCAAATATTTGTCTTTTAAAACTCTATTGGAGTATTGAACTTATTAAGGCATATGGTAAATCAATTTTGATCATGGCAGGTGAGTTTTCATTGGTCTTTTAATGACATTTAAATCTACCACTGGCTGTCGCCAAAGGTGTTGGTTTTTGAATTGTAACAACCTTTTCAAATTTCACGATTTTCCCTTCTCGATTGATTTTTTGTATCAGTTGGTTAATATAGTAAAAAAAAAACAGTTGAGGAAACAGTCTTGCATATGCAGTGACTTGTATTAGTTGTTGAACAATTTAAAGCCGGGCAAGTGGAATTCGGATTCTTTCATTCTTACAGGCAACAGGTTATATACCTTAAATTTCAAAATAGTAATTCTATAATTATAAATTTTATATATACTATAGTTCTATTAGAAGAATGAAACATATCGGATTAATTTCTTTTTTAAATTCTTCAAAGTACTCCTTTTTTTAAACTCATGTTAAATTTTTTGTAAAAAAAAATAATGGGACCAGTAGGAGCGTTATGGGGGAAGGGGTAATGAACCTGTCACAAATGTTAACAAATATCTAAGATAAAATTAAAATTGATAAAAATTATACTTTTCCTAAATCATAAGAAATATCGAAATTAAATTTATTTTATATAGACTCCCGATGTACGAATACAGTTGAATGAAGATCCAGAAGGAATCATCATCGGTTGTGTCGTGTATCACTGCGGATTAAGTTTCAAACTTCATCTGTAACCTCATTTGAACGTATTCAGATGAAGTTTCGACAACTTAATATCCTTGCCCATAGTCATTTTTCAAACTTCGAATTTTTCAACTGACAGCTCATACTTTGAAGGATAAAAATCGAAAAATGTTCAGCATTTTTGATGCGCCAAAATTTCGTCGTCTCACGTTTATGGGTTATTTTCTATAGGAAAAAAAAGTACTCGAACCAACTTGTCAGGTAGGAACTACGAAGTTTGACGGACGACAGATTCTATGGGCGCGGATCTTTAATTCGCACTGGATGAAAATAGAAATCCTGGAAAAAACATCTATTAAATTTTCACCGACAAATGTCACATTATTTTTTATTAGAAAATATTTGTGATTTTTTCTTTAAAACTATTGCTGCACTAACCCATCAAAACGAAATCGCATGGACTCGATTAAAGTTTGGAAGCATGGAATGAATTAAAATTCGAGTGAAGTATTATTCGTCGGATTATCATTTGGCCATGTCCGTGTAATTTGAATAAAAACTCATACTTTTCCAGAGTTTTTTTAAAAAAAAAAAACTAGTCAAATACTTTTAAATTCAAAATTTTGTAAACTTTTATGCCAACGTAACATATGTAAGTACTTCCAATTTCAGTTGATTAATTAGTTTTTGATGATAACTTAAAATATTGCTTAAGGGGGAGTGACACTATGACGGCGCGTTTTGAGGCGGCTCGTTATTCATTTTATTACGACGAGAAAAAGTAGGAAAATGAAAATCGGATTTAAGGGTTTAATTAACAAGACTTTGAAGTATACAAAATAATTTTTTTTATAAAACAATATCTTTATAAATTCAGTGCAGAGGGCACCAAAGTTGCCTCATTTTAATGACTTTGTTACATCGGCGTGTAGGATATCAGCCGAACGGAGACACCTATAACAAAAATTCAAAAAGTTTTCAATTCTGTAATGTTTAAATTTTGGAGATATCTATTGGCGATCAAAAAATTATCAATTTTGGTGGTTTTTGTACGAATTTAAAAATAAAGGTTCCATTTTTCAGTATAATTTGTTTAAAAAAACTCGTTTTAACAAAAATATTAACAATTACAATATCGCGCATATAGATATTTCCAAAGTTTAAACATTACAGAATTGAAAACTTTTTGAATTTTTGTTATAGGTGTCTCCGTTCAGCTGATATCCTGCACGCCGATCTAGCAAAGTCATTAAAATGAGGCAACTTTGGCGCCCTCTGCACTGAATTTATAACGATATTTTTTTATAAAAAAAATTATTTTGTATACCTCAAAGTCTTGTTAATTAAACCCTAAAATCCGATTTTCATTTTTCCTACATTTTCTCGTCGTAATAAAATGAATAACGAGCCGCCTCAAAACGCGCCATCATGGTGTCACTCCTTCTTAAAGTAAACGAAAATTTAAAATTTTGAAATGATGTCAATATAAAAAAAAATCCGAAAATAATTGTATATAATAATTATCTTTGATTTTTAAGTAGATATTTTATGAAAGCACTAATTCATTATTCGATATTTCTCAATTAGTTTTTGGTTATTGCTAATTACAATCGAAATTAAATTCGTATTATATTCGCGCATATTGAGTTTGGAATGATCCATAATAAAGCTGAAGTAAGTTTAGCTCTTAAAATGGGTTGTCGTTCCGAAAAAGAAGCTCACGCATAAATACTCGCAGTTTTCGCAAGATCTCGTTGTTGGGAAGGAAAGCAGAAAATGGTAAAAGTCGTGTAAATCCATCAGAAAATCCTGGCGACAAATAAAGAAATCTTGCTAATTGCACCAAAGAATCAGTTAACTCTTAAGGAAACCATTGTGCTTCCCGACAAAACGAGGCTTAACCTAATTATTCATAAGCGGCAGTCGCTTTCACCGCCCGCACTTTCATTTCACGGGCGCGGTGCACCGCCCTTTGCCAGAATACGCCCGCTGAGAGTTATCGCAATCCTTTCTCCCACGCAAATATCTTTCTTTTTTTTTTGGGAAAGGAGTTGGAAGCTCTTCACTAGGGCAAATTCAACTCTTATACCATACGAACTGGAAATCCGTCCAGGAACCCAGATCCGGGGTTGTGGGGAATTTTGGGGAACTTTAATTCATATCTCACGGCTCCGCACGGAACTTCTATTTGGAGCAAAGTAATGTGCTCGACGCTGGGTAAACCCACAGAATTCGGTTCCAACGAGAGCTCGAGATGTCCCGGATTTTTGGCGTTGGGCGATGATCCTTCTCGTGGCTTAGGAACGATGCCACAACGCCCACACGCATCCTACATAATTTTTATTTTTTTTTATAAAGATGCATACCCTCTGTTTTTGGTTGAATTTATGACTTTTACAGGCGTTCTAATCACCTGAAAGGCGTCACTGGACTTCTTCAATTCAGGATGTGCGACGCCGAACTTTCAATTTTCTGAAATTAATCATGTGACCTTTTATGCGGGTGTCTCTTCCGTTTCTTCTACAGAAATTGATTCATATTTTTAAAGCCCTTAATTGAAGGAACAATTTTTTCATATATTAATTAAATACACCTCAAAACATGAGTAGTAAATAACATACTAAATTTATTATTGATTTCGAATTTTTAAGGATTCTTAACACGTTCAAAAATAAAATTATATTTAGTATAAGCGATAGATTAAAGAAATTAAATTCGTTCCGGAATGAAAAATCACCATCTTTTTGGTTTGTATACCTTTTCCTGTTTTCGGCGCCGGTAGTGGAATACGGAAAATAAAATGCGACTTTAAGTTCGGAATAGGGGAAATGGGCCGATTCGAATAAAATTTTGCAGGAGCCTTATTACAAGTGGAATATTTCGACCGCAATTCTTTATCCCCGCATAATTTCATCGATAAATCGATAACTTTCCCTAAAGCGCACTTCTCTAAACATTTTTGATAACACAGTAACAATTTTTTGATCGCGGAAAAACCTGAAAAATAACAATAATTAAATGTAAACAAAAATTTTTTTACCTGCTATTATCTAGCACGTTATTTTTTAAAAATGGCACACAGGCACAAATGCGTGCTTTTTCCGCGCAAAACGATGTTTTTAATTAAAAAAAAAGGAATTGGCCGTGCAAGAAGTAGTGAAAAGTGCAGTGTAGTAGCGCTAGGGAAAGGTGCGCGCTTGGGAAATAAGCCGATTAGTAGAATTATGCAGGGGACAAGGAATTATAGTGCAAATATTCAACTTTTAACTTTGATAAAATGTCAAAATTAAAAGTTGAATATTTCGGACACTATAGCCGATCTACAAAAAATTCGTTGACATCTTCCCATTTAGACTAAACGGAAGACTCCTGCAAAATTTTATTCGAATCGACCCATTTCCTCTATTCCGAACTTGTTCCTAAACAGGAATTATAAATTAAATCATTTTGTTTTCAAGTAATCGAGGGAAAAGCGGATGCAGATTAAATAAATAAATTTTAGGTCAAAAATAATATAAATAATAATAACTTAATAAGTTTGGAAATGGTTCTGTTTCCACAAGTTGTTTCACTAATATTAGGTCTATCGGAAAGTTCTGTCCGATAATTTCGTTTCAAGTTTGAATATATTTGGATATGTTCGTTTGAGTTATATGTGGCTGTATATCTTTATAATTGCATTTATTATGTGCCCTTCGAAATTAACTACAACAAAGATAACTCATGTCATTGTCAGCGTGTAGAAATTTGTTAAAAGTTTTTGGTGAAGATGCTGTTGCAGACAGAACGTGTAGGAGATGGTCCGAAAAATTTAAAGCAGGTGATTTCGGCCTTAGTGATAAGCCACGCTCTGGGCGGCCATTTGTGATTGATGACGATATTTTTAAGACCATGATAGATCAAATGATGAAAAATGGATTACATATGAAAACATCGTAAGGAAAACAGCGTGAACCCAGAAAACATGCCTTCTTCACTTCTACACCGAGCTTGAGCCTTAAAAAGAGAATACTGTGTATATGGTGGGACATGCAAGGTCCAACCCATTATGAACTTTTGGAACCCAAGAAAAAGCTAAATTCGGAGAAATGCAGTCAACAAATGGAAGAGTTAACAAAGCACTCCAAGAAAAAAGGCTGACAATATTCAATAGAAAGGTAATGCTAGACCACATACTGCTTTGGCGACTCACCAGAAAATCTCAGAGCTAGGATGGGAAATTCTTTCGCATCGACCATACTCCCCAGACCTTAATCATCAGATTTTCACCTATTCCTTTCTTTACAAAATTATTTGATGAGAAAAAAATTCAAAAATGAAGAAAACGTTTACGTTTACAGTAGTGTTGCTGTAGTTTTTCGCATCCAAAGATTTTCTTCAAAAATAGGTTTTATAAATTGCCATCCTGCTGGGTAGAAGTCATAAGGAACGATGGAAAATATAGCGTACAATAAATCAAGTTAAATATGTTAAATATGTTAAAAATTGTATCATTTTCTTCCTCTTCAAAAACGGACAGAACTTTCCGGTAGACCTAATATTTCAATAGTGACCGATATTTCAACATTTCTTCCACTTTATTTTAAATTTGGTTTTTAAGAGTCGCTGCTTTTTACTCTGCTGTTAAAATGTATGATTTAATGAATGCAATTTAATAAATTCTAAACTATATGCAATTTACATAAATTGGGTAACGTAGATGTGGGTTACTTGGGCTAATTTTTCTTATATTTTTAGAAATCAATCTGATATATATGGTAGATTGTGATAGACTAAGTGTTATAATGTTTTTATTTGATAGATAGGGATAGTCAAGTTAACTAATCATCTTTTATGTAGCAAAAAGTTTATAAAAATAAATTTTTTTTTATAAATTTTAGCGAAAGTTGTTTTTTGAAGAGGGTTACTTTGGCTCGAAGAATTGTCGGGCATAAAAACTATACTTAAGCAAGTAATGAGCCCATGTAAGCCCTTTGAAATAATAGAAATACGTAAGTATTCATAGCAGGTAAATTCGAAATTCAAATAACACTTTTAACTTTGAAAAAAATCGAGTAAGCAATTTATACGTTTTGTTATGCGTACATTTTTCCGTGCAGTAACTTAGAAATTTCTCTGCATGCGTGATATACTCGTGTGTATGTACATAAATGATATTCAGAGTATAACTCCCTTGAAGTGAGAAAGGGATTTATATATTTTTTCGTGTATTTTTACATTAGATTAGTGCCCAGTGCCCATTGGTGACCCATCATGTGACAGCAAATAACGATAAACCTTAATTTTACCACACCAGCTATAGTAAGTTTATACAATATGCTCCTAATGTTTGTATAATTTTACTCTCACCTCGTAATTTTACGTAATACAGAGCATCTATTTTACAACATACATATTTGCTTAATATTCCCTTTTGTAAAATTAGGTAAAATTGCACATATAAAAAAAAGAAACAAAATAATATTAGTAAATATTTTTGGAGTGTGTATAGTCACGTATATTTTTCAGAAGTCCTATATTATTTCTCCTCTAGATTAGTAAAATCCCTGGTAGAAGGTTTGTAAGTTGTTGAGATATTCAGTCCCAGTGTATGACTTTGGTGATATTCCAGAATGTCGGTAACTATCGGTAAAGTATTGCAATCTGTACTGTATGAGGTCATCGATTAAGCCATCTGATTTGATTATGCTCATGCATCCGCAATGCTTACCCGCATGACTGCATGTGATTAGTTACATGACCCGGCTTTCCTCTGCAGCCATAATTTCGCCAATTTCGCATTTTCCAGCAAATTGATCGAATCTATCATGTTTTATTGGGCGTTCTGCACAGTGCTGACCATGTGTGCCAAAGGTGCCTCCTCTGCCGACGGCGCCTCACACCTCTTCCGTGGACAGAGGCGCGGGCTGGATGAAGGAGCGCCCCTGGATGTCTTGGACAGGAAGATTCTATCGCTCCAGAAGCACTATCAATCTCGTTAGATTTACTGTTGGAGCACGTCGAATGGCGATAACCTGGGCAGCTGCGGGTGTAACTACCTTGTCCGAACGAATAAATTATTCGGCGGCGCGTCGGCACCGTTTTTATGTTTCTATGGTCGTCGCATGCATGCACCAACGAAGCCCGGAGCTCTAAATCGAAATCGTGTACACATAAGTTTCAGGTAAGCGCTGGCACAGGTAGACACGCTTAAATGTAAATGAACTCAATAAATCCCCGATAAGCTTCGATGCTGAGTAAATTCGCGTTTTTGGGGCATACCATAAAATGCCACCATCCACCGTCGGCTCTGAAGTAGCTCATCGATATTCATTTGGTGCCATTAGTAGGGCGGGGGCTATTTGGGGCTACTGAGGTCGGCCTGTCCAAGGCAAACTCATTTCTGAATGTTTGCGATTTTGGGGCTGCTCCTGCTCAAGTTAATTTGCCTAATTGCTGCTCGTCGAAAAGTGACGAGTCAATATTTCTCTTAGATACTGGATTTACTGCGAAATCTTTTATTTATGAAGTTCCGAGGCAGCATCGTGGTGGGATGCTCTAAATGTGAAGAATTCGCACCTAACCTACTAAACATTTAAATGAAATATCATTAGCGGAATAAATTGGAAATATCTTCAATTTATCATCATAGAGCAATACAAATGACATGTATATTGGAAAAATTCTATTAATATCTAGATTAAGTAACCAGAATAATAAAAAATACAATACTAAATGAAATTTTAGCCCGAGTTATCCACAGTTTATATAGATTGGTATTTATATCAGCGATTTTAGAATAAAAATAGTTTATGGTAGAATGTATGTTACTCATACTATACAGGTATCAGGAGAAAAGTTTATATAGCAAAATTTGCATAGAGTGAAGTGTTATATATAAATATCGTTACAAAATCTACTTTGTCTAGCTCATATTAATTATTGTGTGTGTCTTCCCCTTGTTTTTTTGGATTAATGGGAATTTGTACACAAACAGGTTTAAGAAAAATTATGAGGCACTCACAATAAGGGGTTACAAGCTGATTTATTGAAATGATTTATTTAAATTCGAAGTGTGAATTATAACAAAGAAAAATTTATAAATTTAGTTAGTAGTATAGTTTGTTCTCCTATTATGCTTGCCTAATTTTGCCTAAGTTATAAATTGAGTTTAAGGTCCTATCTCAGTTTTGACGCTATTTTGTAGAAACCGTCAAAAGTAATACAAAACAAGTAGGTCGCTTGTATTTCCTGAGATATATTCTATTTCAAAGCTATAAATGAATTTGAAATATTATGTTTTATTAAAACGAGTACAACTTGTGATAACTATCATACCAGGTATTATGGCTAAAAATTAACTTGTATTGTTAAATAATCTCAAAAATAACCAAAAACTGTGTCTTTTTGCACTTTTTTGGTTAGGATATCTCAAAAATCTGACGGCTGAATTGCGGATTCAGCATCGAAAAGTACGTCAGAAATGAAAATTGTAGTTTTTGTTTGCTGACCCTTGTTGGTCTGTGCATTCTAGACTAACTTTAAGATTCTTATTATTTTTATAATTTATTTAATTTAAGAACATTTTCTTGGTATTTTGATTTTTCATTGGAATTTCATTTTCGACCAATGACACAATCAAAATCATAAATAATCCTTACTCTGAAGAATACCTCTTAACGTAACTTAAGAGTTCTAAGGCTATTTTAGTCAAATTTTATATAATTAAAGTTTATAATGTTAGACTAAATTATGATGTCATGTATATATGTAGAAATTATTCGGATAAGCAACAACTTTGACCAGGGGGCAGGGTTCGAACCTATGACCTTTGAATCGGCGCTGGTCTAACGAACTAAGTTATCCAGGTCTTTCGCTGTCGATGCGTTCTTGAGCAATTTTAGTTCTGATGAGAAGTGGGATCATATGTATTTCTTTAGTAACTCGGCGAAAATGAAAGATTTTTAAGACCCACTAATGTGTAAAAACTGCCCCCATCCGCTTCAGTAGTGAATTATTATTATTAATGTTTTTTATTATGTATACTTAAATAATGTACTATTGGGTAATTAATTTAATTAGGAAACATTAAAAATGAAATACAATGAAATCAAAAGCGGGATAAAATACACCCTGGTTTATTGATGATGTATTCGAAAATAGGTTCATTTACGCTACGTTAGAGAGACTGTTTGAACTTTTGTAAAGGTCCTTGCTTTTTAATAGATAGGAATTGAGAATAGGGATTATATATTCATGTTCTTACTCTGTTAAGTGAATGCGCATATGTTGCTATCACGTTATCAATTTAAAAATATCAACAAATAAAAATATAACTGCGGTATTGTTCTGGGGGTACTGTACGAAGACAATCGATGAACAATGGTGTCTTTATTTCTTCTCACTTTCATGCATAATTTTCCCCAATTTCTTGAATCATATCCATAATATTTTTAAGGACAATACCGATTGGCAGTCTCAACGATGAAAAAAAATCCTTAAAAAGATCAAAACTTAGACAGCAATTGTACGACACTAGCATTAAATAAAAACACTGAAAATTTCTCAGTTATGAAGTGAATCTCTCACTTTGCAGTTCATTCCCCGTAAATCTTCCTCGTTTTTGTGTTGTGATGAAGAAATAAAAGTCACCAGACCGCACCTCATTATCGGAATTAATCAACAAAAAAAGTCGCTTACAAATGATCTCAGCGAAAAAGAGACATTTTACGAAGACCCTTCAAGCCCACTTGGATTATTCCACAAAAATAAAAACTTTTGTGCTTCCTTAACGTTTTTCTTAATTTTATCTTTTGGGTGTTCTTATTTAGTAGCGTCTTGCGGTTGCGCTTACGTTGGTATGTTTTTTCGCTCGTGCCGCGGCGATCTCGCTCATTTTTCGGCACCCACTGGTAAAAGTCGCAATTCTTAGTGGTCATGTGGGTGCCAAGTGCCACCTCACTTAGCGCACAAGATGCAATTTTTTTTTTTTACTTTTTTATTCGCGACCGCACGCTGTTGGTCGTGATATCGGAGTCATGGTGCTTGCGAGCGTCTATTGTCGCCACCGTCATCTTATGAAAAATTGGCGGGAAAATGTATTTCCCGCAAAACGTTAGAGATTTGAAATTCAAATGCAAACAAGACGCGCTCATGATCAAAGGCGATAAAAGTCGTTGCGACGGCGTCTTACGTCGGTGGAAACTCTTTTCGACGGCACGCAAACAGACAAAAGGGGCGCGAAAACGAAGAAAACAAAAGGATTGGAAAAAAAGGTGCAAACGGGTTTATCTTCTCAAGAGACCCAGGCAGTCAGGATTTTTCGATTTTTGTCAAATGGCTTTTTTGGGCTCTCTTGTATTCACCGCACCGCCACCGCCGGTAGTTGTTGTTGTTGTTACCTCGTCGCCGTCTGTCTGGTGACCCAATTGCGGTTTTCAGATGTGAATAATTTTTTAAGGGGCTTTCACAAAGGTGAACATTATGGGAAAATCTCTTTTTGGCGATGAACCGTTAGCGGAATTTATTTTCTCACGTAATTAACTTCAGAATATGTTCTTATAAGAGCCAAGTTCCTTTATTTATTGAAAATATTTTAAAAGACACATTAAAATTCCAGAACTCAATCATGGAGTTATCTTGCTGTGGTCGAAATTTTCCGAATGCTTCCTTAACCCCTTCCGGTAAAATGACGAGTCTAGCTCGTCATTGGTTTTTCATACCATATCGCACAATGACGAGCTACACTCGTCATGCATTTTATTGAATATAATAATTAATTTAGTTTAAAATTTCTAGTGTACTGAAGAAGACAGACGGATCATCGGAAGAATGGTGTTGGAAGGAAATAGATAATGTGCCTGAAATAACAAAATTTACAGGAATACCTGGTGTAAACCCTCTGATTATGCAAAAACTAGGTGCTAATCCAAAGCTATTAGAGGTTTTTGAAGAAGTATTGAATGTGAACTTTTGGGAAATACTATCAATAGAAACTAACAGGTATGCGGAACAAGTAATAAAGAAAGAACATTGTCCAAGCAAGAAAATAAATGTAGAATGGTTTCCTGTAACTGTCGACGAAATGAAAGCATATTTCGCGCTATGCATTATTATGTCGCAAATAAAAAAATCAGATTTAATAATGTACTGGTCGAAAAGGTTAATAGTACATACGCCAATATTTTTACAGACTATGTCTCTCAGAAGGTTCTTAGCTATATCACGCTTCCAGCATTTTGCAGATAACGAAAAAGCAGACGACAACGATAAATTGAAAAAGATTCGGAATATAGAAAATTATTTAAATGATAAATTTACTAATCTTTACACAAATAAAAATTAAATGGTTATTTCATGCACACTTTTTCATTATTAAATCGTACCGGAAGGGGTTAACAATAAATTGTAAAACTAATCGTTTTAAACATAAAACAAACAAACCAAAATCCCAAAAAGGCAATCAATCAAACTTGTAAAATTATTCTAATTCTTTAAAAGATCCTTCTGGTCTACAAAATTAGAAAATTCTATTTTAACATATTTAGTAAATATCGTCGCGCGTAAAAAATTAAGACCACTTGCATATTGCCATGCATCTTTTACTCGTTGTTGAACACATGACGGATGGTGATTTTTTTTAGGAAGCCGTCGTACCAGTACACGATTAGGAAAAAGTTGAAAAGAACTCTCATCCGAGAACAGGGCCCGTTTTCAGTCTAGCGGAGTCTAATTTCTCTTTTTTGTGCATGTATTCTTGTTAAGAAAAAATTCTTGGATCCATTCTGAGCAGATAATCCTTTTGCGCATAGGATTCGTCGGATGTGTGTGTCTGATGGAGATCTATCGATGGATCATCGCTCGATGCCGTTCTATTTTCTCTAACCAAATCGACTAGAATAGTTTCGATGTTAGAACCAAACAAATTATTTAATAAATATCAGTTGGTTCTATGTTTTTGTATATCATCATAAAAAGTATTGAGATTATGGTATAAAAACCATGGTATTAATATTAGCTTTTTAGATAGATAGATTTATAATAATAACCCAGATTAGCATTGTTGTTTTTAAAAATTAAGCATTGTATTAAACCAACCCCAAGTTTAAATTAATTTTAAGCTCAAATGGGTTTCCAATAAAATTTCTCAGCCTTAATGATGGTAGTTCTAATGCTTCGATTGTACCAGTACACTAAAATTGCTTCTGTAGGAAATGCGAAGTAAAATTGTTATTATTATCATCGTAATGAAGAAAAATAAGCAACAAAAACGTTACTTAGAGTAAGTTTGTAAGTTTAATTGGTATCAGTAAATTAAAATTCTTTGCACTGTTCTCAAACCAAAAAAAATTGGTCATTTAAGCTTAGTGTAATCTCATTTCATTATTCAAATGAAAAGTATAATTTTCTAGTTTTATTAACACTTAATCGTCCGGTGTGTTAAAAATACCCATTTAAAAAACTTACGTAAACGTCCGGTGGGTCTGTAATACCCGTTTAGACTTTAGTGTAGATTGAAGTATTTTCTGTATTATTAATTACAAAAACTATTATTATGATTTTATATATCAGGGGTATACAATCAAAGTTGGTAAAGTCCACAAAATTTTAAAAGTGAGATTTAAATTGCAACACATTTTTTTCCGTATCTATATTTACCCCGTAGAATAATTTTATACAAATTCTAGTAATCTCGACTGTTATTTCAAATTGAAAATTGACTTTACAAATAAACAAAATATTCCAGACGCAAGATTGTAAACTCTTATTAAGTCAATCCCTATTTTTATTTATAAAGTGATTGTTGGAACTAAAGGCAAAACAATATGTTATTAGTTTTTGAAATATTTAATATTTACATTTCTTGGACTTATAATTTTTACACTAGAATTGTGATTAACATTGTTTGGAAATCGTTTATTTTACTTCAAATAATATTTACTACTACTTCATTTCACTTATTGAAAATATGTAAGAGGTACACCCTTTATTTGAATGATATTATATTAGTACTTTGTTAAATCAATAAAGAAGTATTAGACAAATTTTCTTGTATTTATGTTAGAAAAATTACGCATTCTTATTTAAAATGTTTATATGCCTAGTTAATAAAATTTATTATCTAAAATTACTACCAATGCTACCAGATGCTTTTAAAAAATATGTCGCATATGTCCTGCGAACTTCAACGACTTATTTCGAATATGTTTTAAGATTATCAGGGAAAAGTATAACGGTGGAATTCCCCCTGGGCTAATAAGGAGTATATTTTACTATTAACTAATCCTTAATTGAGCTATGTCAAGCATGATCCAAATCGATTAGGAAATCTCAGAGCTATCGTGCACTCAGAAACGTTTTCTTTCAAAAGCTTGGTAACCTATTCCTATTCCTCCCCATCTAAAGACCAAGATTGATTGCAATTAAGAAATGTACATCGGGTCGTGAGTGTATACTTTCTTCGAAATTTACGTAAAATCACTTCCCCATACTTTTGTTTGCATTAAATATTGTGTTTTAATTAACAGGCCATTGTGACTGGTCAAAAAAAATTCAATGTTTATTTTATTAAGTATATATTCAACTTCATCAGTACTAATTTTTATTAAAATATCTCAACAATTACAATAGTAAATTGGGCTACGAACTTTTACCCCATCCCGCATTTTCTCCAGATTTAGCACCCTCGACTACTTCCTATTTTCGAACCTGAAGAAATGGCTGGACGGTAAGAGATTTGGGTCGAAAGAAGAGGTCATCACTGAAACAAACGTCTATTTTGAGGGCCTCGAGAAAACCTATTATTTGGAAGGAATAAAAAATTTGGAAAAACGCTGGACTAAATGTATACTTAGAGCTGAAAAGAGACTATGTTCAAAAATAAAACGCTTAATTACGGAAAAAAATATCGTTTATTCAAAATATCAAACTGCCCTCGGATCATATTTATTTTTTTCTGTTTTTTAATACCTTTTGCTTTTATTCCAACAGTATGTACAAATAGTCCTATAATTAACAAAATTTTGAAAATCGGGTACACATAGACTTATTCGCTGCGATTATAAAAAGGATATTATAGCTGTCTTCGAGTATTCGCTGGGGCAGGGTTGAAAAAACTCGTTTAAAGTTTTCGTTGGATTTTTCTTAATATAAACTTATGTTTTTCCTAGAATATTGATGCATTAAACTATGTAGCTCTGGGTTATATGATGGTTTATCATCGTGCTCTTGCTTTGTTTTAGTTTTATGTGAACTGATTGATGACTGAAGTTTTCAAACTAGAACTCAACACAAGTCATAATCTTCCGCGCTACCTGGTCTCACTAAAGTGACTGTAACTTAATAAATTTTTGAAATTTGGACTTAAAATTTTACCTATATATTTTTGAATATATTATAATTAATGGGTTTATTAATTTAAAGCTTAAATTCACTCTGTTATGTTGTGAGCGAATTGCTGACAAGCACGCATTTACAAATTTAATAAATACATTGTGTGTACTACTTTGGCCGGAAAAGCTGTAGTACATCGTTTTTCTAACGCTATTGTAATTAATGTAATTCCATTTTATATCTTTCTAGGCTTATGAATTGTCAACGTTAACTGGTACACAAGTGATGCTCCTTGTAGCGTCCGAAACAGGGCATGTGTATACATTTGCAACACGAAAACTTCAACCAATGATAACCTCAGAAGCAGGCAAACAACTGATACAGACCTGCTTAAATTCACCGGATCCCCCGAGCGGCGGAGGTGGCGGAGATCAACGGATGTCAGCTACTGGCTTCGAAGAAACCGAACTTAGTTACAATATAGCTGATGAGGACTCGAAAGTAAGACAATTAATTTATAGTCATGGCCATCACGGGCACGCTCATTTAGGTCATCCACAAGCGGCCACTCATTATGGCCTAGAACAAAGCCTTATGCAATCACCTTACTCTGGGGGCCAGCCATCACCGCTTTCGCATGCACAGGCATACGGAACGCCCCATGGCGGTCACACACATCACTCTCATGTTCCACATGTTCCACATTCTACACATATGAGTCATGCGCATGCGCAACGGTAGTTTAGAGCTTCAAATCTGTTCGAAAAACTTTTCTATCCATTGTTACGCTATTTTTCATACTTTGAAATTCGTTTACAAAATACAAGAAAAAAAAAACATAGATAAACTCGAAAGACTTGTGGATGACATTCCTCAGCTTATTCTTTTTTTTTTTTGTAATATAAAAATAAAATTGCAATTTTCGTTCAAAACGAGATTAAAGTAGCTGTAAAGTAAGTGAGATGATATTTATTAAATTTTTAATTTATTGTCGTAAGTCCCCTTAATAAATTGTTAAAATTCCGAAAGAAAGCTTTTGAAAGTCACTATAGATGGCGCTATACTTACTTAGCTGCTCAAAGGCGCTATGGAAGCGCCAGTGTATACGCTGTTGTAAATATTAGGGACAAGATTAAAAGTAGTGGACATATATAACAAAATAACATCGAAACAGGAAAAATATCGCTTTTGTTCGGTACGTTGCTGTATAGAGAAATGGCTTATTCAATATAGGCCAGAGACCCTAATTGCAATTTAGTTATTTTCTTTATTAAACTAGTCAATTGAGTTGTGCCATAAAAGCGATCTTTTCATGTATGAAATATTTTAATTCTTTAATTTCAGTTTTTAAGTTCATTCAAAAATGGGTTTATGGTATTTTAAAGGCTAAGTTTGAGCGCTATCTACACTTATTTTATTATAAGTAATATTTCAGAGATTTTACGCGTCGAAAATAAAGAAAACAACAAATAGTAGTTTTCAGATAAGAGAGCTTTTACCATATACCTACTTCATCGATATTGATTTGATTGAAAATAAACATCACTAAAAAATTAAACAAAAACATTGATTTTGCAGGAAATTATTTTTGCCGAAAACAAATTCTTTTTGGTGTCACTCGGGAGAGGCGATAGGTGAACATGTCATACTCCTGTAGCACAAGTTTTGGGTTCGCTAGAGTAATTTGGTTGTCCTTAGCGAATTTTGTCGTGAATTAGTTTTTTTCTAGTGCGTTCTAAAAATGAATGACATCGATAATCACGACAATGCTTCTTTTCACACAGCAATAATCAATAAATGAGTTTTTAGCCAGTAAAAACAGCTCTTCAGCCTCCTTATTCATTTGATTTGAGCCCTTGTAACTTTTCCTCTTACCGATAATGAAAAATCATCTTAAGAACGTTATTTTGGTATATCCGGATACATTCAAACGGCTATAACCGACGAGCTATTCTAGTATCAATGAAAAATAAAAGTAAACATTCTAACAATAAATCATCCATGAATTCCTTACAGTTTTGGAGATAACGAATGAACTTTTTAATTATATTTAAAAGGAATATTTTATTGGATACAATCGTAGTCTCGAAGAAAATTAATTAAAAAACAGAAGAAAAATTAAAGAATGAATGCAAAAAGTTTTCCTCGAATTCCTTAATTAAATTAGTGTGGGAAAATCTCCCTCTTTATTTAGTCATTCCTTCATTAAAATTCTTTTAATTTTCTTATTCGTTTTATTTTCTTCTAATAAAGTTTCAATCATTCATTGTTCCGAATATTTTCTGATATTGTATTTCTTTCTCTGAAAGCAATGATAGGTGTTTTTGGTAGGACGTTTTCCGTATATTACGAATCCGATAGACAATATTCTATCACATCACGTTTTTGCGAAATATTGGGCTGAAAAATGTAACAAAAGGTGTATTTTGCAAATTTTTGAGTATTTATTAAAACTAAAATTAAAACTCTAAAGTTATGGTATATCAAAATAATGTTATTTAGTTACGGTACTTATATAATATCAGTTATTTATGATGTTTATCAAGACTTGTTTATTGGAATCTTCTTATGTACTTAGTTCATTTATTTCCTTTTAAGACCTTAAGGCTTAATTATAATCTGCATACCACTTAATTTGGAACTATTGTATATGAAAACTTGCGATAACCTACAAAACCTAACCTCAAACCATAATAGGAATAGATTTCGTTTCGTTTAATTTCGTCAAGTTTGTGTTGCGTTATCAGAATAAAAAAACCAAGGTAAATGCATAAAATGAAAGCTATCGAATATTAGTGCTTTCAATTCTATATGAAAGATGTGCACCTTACAGTTAGACCTTTGCTAATTCTATAAGTAAATTTTAATATTGTTTGTATTTAACTGATTTTATATAGATACTTAAGGGTCTAATCTTTTATTTCATTCATATTTTATTTTATTTTTTAAGAAGTTTTCAAAAATAGCAAAAATATGACATTTTCCAAAATAGCCAAAATATGACTATTTCAGTTTTTAACCCTATATTTTTCGAAAATGTGACATTTTCATTTGTAAATTTATAATCTATAGGTAAAATTCGAATACCCTTTCAGTTGTTCGAAGTAAACATTTTGCAGACCAATGTTATAACAAAGCCGACTACTTCTGCCTCTTGTGACATTTTTTGTTTGTTTGAAATTTAATTAAGATCGATTAATATCGGCATATAACCGACAATCCGATTATTTGGACAAAAATCTGACCAGTATATGGGTGCAATAATGCAAATTTAACAAGATTGACAGGATCTTTTTTATTTGAGTGAAAGGTTACATTTAACACTAGGTTTACCATGAGTTGACATATACCTATTTCTACCAAAGGGGTCAAAATGACCTTTTTGGGTATTTAATTGGAAAAAATATAAATTGACTTATGGTTCAATTAATTTCATCACCACGAATTCACCAAGAGGTATTGATGATGGCCTTACTTCATCCTTGCCTAGGTAAGGGAATCCGTTTATGACGTATTTTGTAGCTACATTCGATGCCAGCCAAAATTTTATGCCAAATTTGTTTGGTTTATTAGGCATATATTGTGTAAATCTACAGTGAGCTTTTGTCGGGAATAATTGTTCATCGATAGTTATATCTTTTCCTGGTATGAAGCCCTTTTGGTTGTTTTCAACAAAATCGCGCCAAACTCTTGATATTAGAGCAAATTTATCATTTTGAAGTCGTTGACTCCGTTCAGATTTTTTTATCAAAGCGGATGAAGCGTAAAATTTTTGTAAATTTGTTTCTACTCAGGGTTTGTCTAAAAAAAGGAGGTCCCCATTTTTTAGACCAAAGATATGATATCTTCAAATTTGCATATAGAATTGCTAAAAATGCACAAAATTCTTCTTTCGTAAGCTTCCATTCCGTTCCTAAAACTCGCGAAGTCTCTACTTTCTGTACATAATCTGATGTGCTCAATAATTTACTGAGTGATTATCAAAAAAAATGAGCTACTTACTT
Organism: Philonicus albiceps; assembly: GCA_963969385.1. Classification (NCBI taxonomy): domain Eukaryota; kingdom Metazoa; phylum Arthropoda; class Insecta; order Diptera; family Asilidae; genus Philonicus; species Philonicus albiceps. The sequence continues at coordinate 12,034,932 of OZ017773.1, forward strand.
CACCTTTAATTATTTTTTTCTTTGCATAGCCTGTTGAATAAAAGAAAGTAACCAAATAAATTGAGCTACCAGATATACTAAAATTAATTCGAAGGATCAAACTGACCCCTTTGGTAAAAATAGGTATACTATGTACATATCTCTGGAAGTAGAAGACAAGAAAGATTAGATTTGCGCTTATATGTATTATTAATATAAATAAGAATTAATTAAAATATTTTCAAAAAATACGGCAAATATTTTCTTGAAGAAAATTAATGTTTTCTCAGAGGGGTCAAAATGACACCTTGGTAAACCTAGTGTTAAATCCACATTAAATCCACACCTTCTGTGAAATTTAGAAAGTTGATAATTCTAAATTATATGGTGGTTGCAATTTCGGTTTCGTTTCAAAATATGGTTAATGGTAAAAGTATTGATTTGTTTACAAATATTCCAAAAAACTATTTTAAAATACTCAGAATTTAACACTCAAGGTGTTTATTAAGTTTTAAGTTAAAATATGAATTATTGATTGTAAAAAATCCGTAATTTGTTTTGTTTGAAAGTGACTTTCAAAAGCTTTAAGCGGTTAAATTTAAAAGCAATAATATAAAAATGATTAAAAAAAAAATGTTATTAAAACGACTAAATTACCTGAAAACTTTTAATACAATCATCGAACGAATGAATGAGCGTGCCCGTCCGTTTTATATTGGTTTGGTTGTTTGTGCAAGCAAAGCTTATATGTTGTTTTTAGAAAAAAAAAAGAAAGTAATAAGAAAAATCTTAAATATTAAAAAAAAATAAAGTAAACTTGTATAAGAAAAAGAAAATACATCATCCGGTTCAGTAGTTAGTCCTTGTTTGTTTCATAAACGTATTTTTTTTTGATTTTACCTTTTCATTTTTTTATTCTCATTATTTTCATTATTATTATTATTATTATTTTTTTGGCTTATTGTATTTTGTGCGTTGTCATATTTTATAGAAGCATTTTTTTTTATATATTATATTTTTTCTGTTTATAGCACATTCCAATTTAGTTTTATAGCGAAACAAAAAAAAAAAATGAGTTTTATAAAATTTATTAAATATTTCAATTGTTTTTCACATGTGTGTTTTTTGTTATTTTATTTATTAATTAATGTATCTCTTATTTTTGTGATTATTTGTGTGTCTGCTGTTTTTATATTGCTTCAATGTATACCTTTTAATGTGAGAAGAGAAACTTGAGCAAAGTATTTATGCAAAAATTATTGGCTCACCGCAACGCAATTAAATTCTTAAATTCTTCGATTCAGCGGAGGAGGATAATCGAACAGGTAGGTCATGTAGAGTTTTTTTTTTTTTTAAATTTTATTCGTCGATGCTTTTCTACGCTGTATGCGCGCGTAAATTGACTTCAGGCTGTTTTACAGACGTGTGATGGATTTCATTTGGTTTCTCATCAATTTTTGGAATATTCGAAACTTCTATGGATTTTCGTAGGGTATTGCGAATAGTGGACAATTTGATTAATTTATTTATTCTGCGTTTGAATGAAATTCTTTGCTATATGTCCGAATTGATTTGGTTAAACAATTGTGTTGAATATTATTGAAATAAAAGTTTTAATCGGAATTTTTAATGTATATATAGTCACCTACGGTACAGGATACCCCACTCAGTGATTGTGTAGTCATTCTTTTCTTATTTTATGGCTAACAAGCGAAATTCAGGTGGGCTGCTAATTTTAATGGGACATATCTCCCCCGTGAAGATGTTGTCCCCCTGTCATGTGAAATAAAAGACGACATTTCACCACTGGCTATCTCAGGTAATTCCTTATACGCGGAGTGGGTGCGATGACAAAAACAACCAGTCTAAGGTGTCTTTTTTAGGTAAAATCTCGCCAAATGAAATGAGAGGTTGCAAGTAGCCAGAAGTAAAAAAAAACAAAAAATAAATAAATAAATAAATAAATAAATTAAAGAAAAACCAAAAAAAAAGAAAAAAAAGTCGTTGGAACCTTACTGAAGTCGTCATTTCTGCAAATGGATCGCTGCTACTTTATACTCTCGACTGACTAACTAGCAACAGCCAACCAACAAACAAACGACAACGAAGTCCACTTTGAAGGAAAAGACAAGACGACGTAGACGCTGACCAAGAACTTTGTCTTCGACCAAGACCAAGGCAAAGAAAAAGTTTTTCTTATGTCTCGAACGAATCATGTGTGTGAGTTGTTGCTGGAAAAAAGGCTTCCGCCTCCTATCTGTCCGGCAAATTATTTATTTTCGTGTTTTTCACATTATCGTTTCTTTTTTTTTTTTATATTTATTCGACGCTTTTTTAGGTCTTATTCGGCTTTTGTTGAAAAGGTGAAATTTATTGTGAAACGGTCGCTTGCGCTTTGTTGCTGGCTGGCTCGCCTGTTTCAATGGCTCTGAGTCATGAGGAAAAGTTTAATCCGTGTGGGATGGCTTTAGGACAATTTGTTGGAAGGAAAAAGGGTTTCAAGCTGACAATGATGCTTTTTGTTTTGTTTTCTAGTGATTTATTCGGTAGCTGACCCATTATCTAATGGAAAGGGTTCTGATTTCTTCGCAAACTGGACGCCCTCATGGTACATAATTTGTGCTAGAAATATTTTAAGACAAACTGCTCAGAGTACCTTCAGGCCTTCAGTATAAGGAAATAAATAAAAGCTTTTTGATAAAATGTCCAATCCTTTTTGCAATTTTTGTACTAATAAAGGAACATTCTCAATTCGAAATTTGGGGGAGAAACCTCCTTCTAAGGTTTGAAAATTAACCGTATTCAGATATATTTATGACACAAATTTCTTGTTTATACGTTAATTATTTTTCGGATTTGTAATCATTGTACTCTCGGGTTCTATTCCAACATCCCGTAGCCTTAACTGGCATATTGATGGCTAAAACCTAGAGCACGGCCCTGGATTTAGTGTCTATAAACCCAACACTAAGGTCTCGGTTGCAATAGGCAAATGGCCCAGCGTTTTCCAGGCCTAAATCCATGCTATCAAAATTTGCGTCCACCTTAACTCTAGTAAAGGACTTAAGCGCGCCACTATTGACATAATCTCTGATAGGTAAGGGGTTCACAGGGCATAATCATCATGGTGCTTTTCTTCAAAACTCCTCAAGGACTTTCTTCAGTGTTTGGCTGCCTCAACGGCACACTCGTTTGGGTACCGGGGCACTCGCATTGAAGGAAACGACGTAGCTGATGAATTGGCTAGAGGAAGATCTTTACTATCTAAGTACCAAGGCCCTGTACCACCCTACTACAGTAGGCCCTGTACCACCCTACTGTAGTAGGTTGGTACAGGGCCTGCAGTATTGGCAGGGCCTGCAGTATTGGCAAGGCCTGCAGTATTGGCAGGGCCTGCAGTATTGGCTGGTCCTCAACCAAAGCTGTGATGGAAAGATTGGTGGAAAAACAGCAGCAAACCCTATAATGGGACAATGCTCCGGGTTTACGGCAAGCTAAAGACTTTGTTAAGGCCAAAGCATACTCCAACACCATCAACCTGAGCAAAGGCGATCGAAGACTGCTGCTGGTCACTACGGGGTGAGATATCATCTACATAAAATAAATCTGTCAGCTGAATTTCGACCATATCTAGGGGACGAGAAATCACATTTATCAAAGAGATTCTCAGATCGGCTGAAATCCAAAGCTCTTCTGTGAGTGACCTTCTAGCTTTCCTCAGGATTGTTTACTTCACTAGTGGAGTTTTGGCACAAAATACCGTTTTTGGTCGAAGAGCCCACCTTAAGAGCTACCCCATTTATAATAATAATAATAAAAAAAAAAAAAACAGTGTACTCAGTACTGAATACATTCAGTTTATATTTTATTTGATTAATTTAATTAGACAGGTTTTTTAGCCGACTACAAACATATAGTAAAATTTTTACTAGATTACTAAAAATAAAAAGTAGTACCAGAGGATTTTTAAGTTAAATTATTTAAGCGAAAACACCACAGTTTTCTGACCGAAAAAAGGATCTAACTTTGACGATTTATTTTGGGGAGTACAGAAAAATGAATGGGATTTCTTTTGAGAGGGTTTTTTTAATACATATTGAAATATGTAACAGCAATTTTTCCTTTAATTTTGATATAAAATAGTGGCGACATACCCAACCTTTTTTAAAAAAGGTCGTCCTTCACGACGAATTTTTCGTAAAGCATAGGACCTGAGACAAAAAACCAAAAAATGCTATAGTCTAAATTTTTGGCTATGGAAGTGTAGAACTTTGTAGAAATGGTGCACTTGTTTGGTCAAAAATAAGCAGTAAATTGTTTATAAAAAAAAAAAATATTTACATCAAATGTACTTCCATAGAGAATTGTGAAGCTACTAGTAAAATTTCAGAGTTCCGAGGCGCTGAGGTAATATGGCTAATGAAGAATTTGAATTGGACACAAATGTAAAATGCATGACTACAAAAATCCCCATATACGAAATTTTGAGTTTTAAATTCAATTTTAAGCATATTGAGATCGACATTTGGGTCCATTATTTTGCATTTTCAAAATAGTGATACCAAATACGATTTTAGCAATTTCAAAATTGAACGACTTAATTTTACGAGATTTTAATTAAATGAGGGACCATTTTGAATTATTTATAATAACTTATTACCTTACCGGATTTATATGGGGCCATTCTGGAGGTATACTCAATTTAATAAAAAAAAAGAATATTTAAAATCGGTTAATAAATGTCGGCCATATCATGTAATATAAAAATAATCACAGCCAAATTGAGAACCTCCTTTTTTTGTGAAGTATGTTAAAAAGGGCTGAAAAATCTCAATAGGAATTTACCATTTATATTACTCACCTTCCTTGTTATTAAAATGTTTTATTTGCTTTGATTTGACATGGATTTATGAGATGCATAAGGTGTATGAGATTTTAGCGAATATTTCCCTGTACTGTAATCTACTAAGTTTGACCGCTATTGCAAATTGTTCTTAACAATAGACAAATATTTCCGTGCGTTAATTAATTAATTGTTCAACAAATTAGAAAAAAGGTGCTAAGTCAAGGAATTCAGCAAGATTTAACTCCGAATTTTATGCATTCATAGTCAAAAGTCTCTTTTATACCTTGCTCAAAATAGAAGTCTCTGTATTGTTTATATATCCAAATAAATAAAGAATGGAAAAACTTTTTTTTAAGAAAAATTGGGCCCGATTTTAGAAGTTCAAATCAATTATGCAGTAACTTTAATTTTGGAACAACGGATTGTTAATAAAAATTTACTTGATGATGAAAGCGGTGTTATACCGTATCATCCCACGTCTTTGTGTGGGATTTGTTTAATTAAAGTTTTAGTTTTAATTTTATTTTTTATTATCTATAAAAAAAAACTTTCTTTTGTACATTTTGTTTATTTAATGTATCTGCTTTTCATATCTGTACAATGTACATATCACCATATCAAACAAAATACAACAAAATTGAAAGAGGCCAACGCAAGCCGGGCATTAGCTAGAACATTAAAAGTGAAAATTGATCCATACAAAATTTATTAAAATACTTTTGTTATATGTTTATTTATGTTTTACATTTTTCCATATACCAGTCTTATTCAAGTGATGAAATTATGTATCTTGTGAATTGTGTTTTCTGAAAATAATAAATGTATGCTTCTACTATTACTTCTTCTACTAGGATAATTTTTGGGTAGACCGGATAACTCATTTCGTAAAGAATAAAAGTTGTTTAAGATAGCTACCCTGCGATACACCAGAGGTATTGCATATTTCTTTTAATAACTTTACAGTTTGAATGTAAACCTGAAAACGCTTTGGTTTGGTTTAAAGTGAAAAATATTCGCTTACCAGGAATCAAATTTGCGAGACCAAGTTAAATACGATTTTCTGATTTATTTTTATTTTAAATTTATGTAATTATACCAATTTATCATACCAGCATTTAATTTTACATTAAAAAAATTGCTGTACCTTTAAATTAAAGACGTTAAATTCGATAAATATTTGAAGTTGGGACATAAATTATCGATACTAAATATCTGAAATAATTTCTAAATGCAGTCTTTAGCTAATATTTTTAACGTTTTAAAGTATATCGAACACTACAGACAGAAAAAGTATATTATGAAAAATGTAGAAATATAGTAACTCTTTCTCGGAAGGAAGTATGTATGGAACCCTACCTATGCATGACCATCACTCTCTCGTATCTTTAACAATCGTTTAACAATAAATGCTGCCTGTTGTTTCCTCCATATCCTCTGTCTTGTCTGAAACAACAACAGTATCAGTCCAACTCCACGACATAGTAATTATCGCGAATAGCCGGAAAAGAAGTGAACAATTTTCGCTTAAAAAGAGTCGCGTAAGTGCTGTTAAATGCTACAAACAGCGCCCACCTACACATCCTGGTAAATTCGAATTGTGGCTTACGTCACTCACGCGTGTGTTACCACAAATCACTTGGCCATTATGACTCCAACACGCCGGCGCACTTCACACAGTGCGCGCGCTATCATGAAACAGAATCTTGTGTTGCGCGACCAGGTAAAGGTATAATCGCGCACAAGAGAACGTTTCTCTGGCGGTTGGCCCGGTTCCGTGGCCCAGCGGAGGAGCAAGAAAACAAAATCGATTGCCTCGCAGTTCGTGGGGTGCGTGGGTGTCCTGCGCGGGCATATTTACATATGACGTAGGGCCGGAAGCAGGAACAGCTGATGATGCAAGAGGCCAATGTAGGTCTCGCCTGTCGCTCTTCTCGCCCTCATTGATTAGCGGCCCAGGTAAAAGGTAAAAAATAAAAGAATAAAATATTAGGTCTGGACTTTGGGATGGCCGTGAGTGTGCTGCTGATCTTGTTGTTGATCGCGTGTTTGCTTGGGTGGAGATTGCGCCTAGGAGGACCGCGAAATTTGAAACCTTGCTCTTGGAGAGCGTGTCGATCGATTTTTGTGCGCTACAACTGCCCTCCGTCCGGGGAGAACTTGACCACCTTGTCCTGTGTCTGCGCCCGCGGTGGACAATTTTCAGGCTCACGTCTTCGTCGGACAGTCTGAGTATTGGCCGCATGACCGCGCATGTCCACGTGGGCGAACTTGCGCAAAAGACACTCTGCGCAGCGAAGTGATCCGGTGTACGCTGCTTTTCTTCAACGAATCGGATTTATTTAGACGACGAGGTCTGTCACCTGTGTGTCGGCGTTTTGTGTCAGGCAAGGTCGGGACTACAAGCGCAGAAGAAGCCCACTGCGCCCGCGATCTGCTGTCGGACAAGCATAAAACAGACCCCGTATATAAACAGTGTATTATTCCCGCCAATTTTTTTTTTTTTTTTTTTTTTTATTTATTCGACTTGATCGCCTTTTATCCGAGCTTAATCAAAATTTTACACGTGGGTTGTACACTTCTGGTCTTTGTTAGAGTGGCGGCCCCGTGTGTGTGCCCACCGATCATCGATAGTGCCGCGGGCCGCACTTAGCCTTGCCCGCGAATCCTACCAGTGAACGTAGGCCGATCTTGAAAATGTGTTAAAATTAACGAATTCAAATTTTGGGCCAGTTAATGGCCATTTTTAAGCTTCCAATAAGTTGCAAAATTACATGCCCACTTGTCTTGGCCCATCAACAATTCATTGCAGAGAAAGTCTGCAAGATTTCGGTTGAGGGTGGACAAGTGTGGGTTCCAAATGTGATCAAAATTTATTGCAAAACTCTCTTAAACGTTTTGCCGAAGAACTTGAAAAATTTTTTAAACAATCCGATACAACTCTGACTAACTGACCTAAAACTTTTTAGAAATAATCATATTAATAATACTCCTACTTACCTTATGTAAACACATTTTAAATTAAAGTATAAAACAATTTTAAAACAAAATATAGTGAAATATTCAAATTTTAAATCTTTATTAATTGAATTGAATTCTAGGGCATCAAATGACATCATTTGTTGCCAATATGTCGTTCTTTACAGCTTATGTCATTTATCATTGAACAATTTTGAGGAAACTTTATTAGTTTTGCATTTATTTTTCACATTTTAAACTGATTCACATTATTAGGGTATTCTACTGAAAATAATAAGTATTAAAAAGTATTTGAAGTGTTACTTTCAAACGTGTGATAGTACACTTTTCACATTAAGATGTTGATTTATAATACTTTCAAAAAATAACGACTTATTCATTTCATCATAGTCATAATCATAATAATTGAAAACAAAATGTACTTACCTTCATTTACTGAAATTAAAAAGAAGTTCCAACCGAAAAATTTGGGACAAAATTAGCTCGGTATAATATTAAATTTTTTATAATGCATTTTTAAGCACATCAATAGGAGCATTTAATTTTTTAAATGAGATTAAGATCTTTCACTATAAAACATTAATAATACTTACTGGGCGCAATTCTTATAAGCGCATCACTGTTTTTGGATGAAGTGCATCATTTAATGATATAAAGCAATGAAACACAGGATTAGTTATAACTATTAGGATTATTATTCAAAAGAGCGATGGAACAACTCAAAATATCAATGACTGCGTGTGAACGGAATACATAGATCAGTCCGCTAGAAGAGATTTTAGTTTTACGCAGTTTCTATCTTTATATTCCATTCTCTTCTTACATAAAATATATAAAATCGACCAAATCTCCCAATTGCAACAGAAACATAAAAATGCGCTCTTAGATTTTGCTAAAATTCACATTAACTGATTTGAATAGTGACAAGACGTTATTTTTTCTTTCGAAAAACAATTTAATTTAAATATGCCGAGGGTATATTTAAGAAATTTACGGAAGCTTGATTCATCTTGTCTGAGCAGAAATATTAGTGGTCGAAGTTAAATTTTCCTATCATGGAAAGTTACCTTTGTGTTATGTTCCCACCCCAAATGATCTCCACAATATAGGCACACAGAAACTGTTGGAAGAAACTTTCATTCAATATTTAAAAGAGAATATGGAAAAGGATTTGATTTTTCAGCAGTCTTACACCTTAATCTGTCGAAACAAATGTTGGTCATATGAAAGGCATAGTCCTAGTAGTCCGTAATTAAATTCGATGGAGGAAATTTAGCGAATCATGAAGAATTAATGCAAAACGGTCCCAAATTTTCTTCATTATCTTAACTGAAAACGGAAGTTTTTAAATGTTGGAGCAAAATCGATAAAAATTTTATTAAAAAATTGATAAATTCGATGTTTGATACGATTTTTCAAGTTGTAATCAACAAAAGAGGTAAAATATAATATTTCGAAAATTTACATACATTTATTTTTTGGCAAACTTTTAAATAAAGACTGGAAAATAAAATGTGTTTTTATTAAAAAGAAATAACTTACTTTAAGAATATTTTATATTCTTTAATTAATATGTACTAATAGGGAATTTATGTAGTATAATTGCTCTTGCAAAATAAAATGTAGTTCTCTTAAAACATAGAAATTGTGCACAATGTTTATTCAAAAAAATTATAGTAGTAGATAGTTTCTGTTATAGGTATTTTCTAATATCAGACTCAGTAATAATCAGTTTTGTTTATTTTTGTCTTATATCAATAAAAATGTAATTGCAGCTAGTTTCAAACAATGCTGCAGCAAGCCCCTCTTTTGATTCCAGGATTTTTTTGTAAATATGTACAAAAATTATATTACTTATTACTAGACCTGATATTACAGAAGATATTAAATTGTTTACAATTATTATACAGGAAAAGCCAAAATATAGAGTACCTATATATGGAATTGAATTTATTATATTTTTCTGTACAACTTATGATATTTATTTTTGTAGTAACACTTTCATTGAAGAGACGCGTAAAGCATCACAACTCCTACTAACTTTTGCAAAATCTCTAAAAAGCGGGATTACCAAAGGTAGAAACAGAAGCGTCAGCGACAGCCTGAATTAAATTGAATTGCTTTAATTGAAATGGCTGAGGGCGCTCAATTAAGTTTGTCATCAAAACGGTCCAATGCCACCTACGGAATGGGACATTTTATTCGGAATGCAAATGCTTGGACATGGTTTTCAAAACCATGACTAGCCGGGCTGAAGCATCATCGCTAGAAAGGGGTACCTATCACTGGTGCGCTTGGACACAATTTGAATTTTTATTTCAAATTTGATTAGTTTCACATAGTTTGCATAAAGAGTGCGCCCTGCCAAATGGATGGGAAAGGACCCAGCTGTACGGTTGGCTGGTTTCATCTGGGCAATTTTTAGGCGCGCGTTCCAAATGGGGGACCATTTCGAGGGTTTATCGGTTTTCGTGTCGCTTTTGATTTAAGCCGTTCCCCCAAAGTGCCACTCAGTGAAATTTATTCACAATTTTATGGAGAGCCACTTATGAATGGGATATTCGGGACACTGAGCTTTTAACAATTTTTTTTTCTTTGTTATTTTATACATTGGAAATTGGAGTGGACATTTTTAAATATTTGCGATGGAAAAGGATTTTGATTTTTATTTCGATTTTAACTGTATGTTGATTTATGATCCCCGAAAAATTACTTTTAGGGAATTAGAAATACGGAGAGGGAATAAATAAACAATCAGTTTTTGTTTTATTCAAATTATTTTTGTTTTCATTTGCATTTATACGGCTCTTTGTTTGATAGCCCGAGGAATCCAATTAGAATTACTCATAACTCTCATATTTGAGCTTGGTTGATGCACAGAAATCTGCAAAATAAAATAAAAGTAACAATTAATTAATTAATTACAATAAATAATGTGAAAATATACAATAAAACGTATAGAGTTGGTATTGTAAAATATTTTTTAAAAATTTTTTATTGATGTGATTCATTTTAAATTTTAATTGTGTACATCCCTCTACATGATTTCAAGCATAAATATAAATTATGATACCCAAAACCACTTAGGTCAATTAGGTTTCAGTACTCAAAAACTCTTAAATTTACGACTGTAAATAGGGTGATTTGAAAAGACGTGTTTTGATATATACATAGTAATACATAGTGATCTTCTGAAGTGTACTGATAAAAGTTTGTTCCACCGCCCTCGTAATCATTTTTCAAATAAAACAGAAATCCACGTAAATATGGGTAAATAAGGACATTCAATAATTCAATTAAAAACCAGCGATTTCTTAGTAATTGAATTCTGAACTTTATATTTGTCCCCTTTTTCAAATTTCCCATTTGGTGAGATTTGAACATTTACTAATTGTTTTTTTAGAATCTCATTTTATTTGTCCTGTTTAATCAATGTATGAGCGAGAGAATTCATAGTGGAATTGTAGTCCCTGTTCTCAAATACTTAATAGTTAATTGTGAATTCTAGATTTACTAATTATATTTCAAGGAAAATTCGTTCCCAGAAATTTGTGTCCTAAATTAGTTTCGGTTGTGGCGATATTTTATCTAAATAGGTTAGTCTGGGTTATTAGCTAATGCTAGATTTTTATACTAAAGGTTGACATATTTTGTGGATGTTGGTTGTTATAATATCATTTGATTTATAATACACTCCCATACCATAGAAATATTGTTTGATTTGCTTTATGCCTAAACTATGATAAATTTCAATCATGCAGTCGCTTGAGTAACGTGTAAAATTTATCCAGACTTACTAAAAATGTTATTGCTTTATAAAATTTCTGTTTATTTCGAACTATTGGTGCAGTTTATGGGTCAATGACATCATTGGACCGTACCTTGGAAAATACTGACGGAGCCACTGTTATAATAAATTCCAAGCGTTACCGTAACATACTAAGGAAATTTTTATGGCCTAAATTGAATGAAATTAAAGTGGATTAATTCTGGTTTCAACAAGACGACGCTTTGTCTCATACAAGTCATGAATCAATAGCTTTATTGACGTAGAAGTTCGGTAATTGCTTATGTTCTGTTTATGTAATCATCTCCAAAAACGGCAGGGTTAATAATGTGCTTAAACTCCTTTGGATTAATTTCTTTGTGGTTATTTGAAAAGTAAAGTGTATACAAATAATCCGCAAACACTAAAAGACATTCGGGTTTCCATAATTGATACACTTTTATTGGGAAAAGTTATCGAAAATATTGATTTCTGGATTATTGCCTGCGTGTAAATGAAGATATGGTGGTCATTTAAGCGATATTGTGTTCCACGCATAATTTCCAGAAAGTCAAACTTTCAGACAAATAAAGATTTCCGAATGTTCACTCATAAAATGTATATTTTATTTAAGAAAAACGTCAACGCTTGGATCACCGTTTACCATGCTCTGAACAAATTCATAACAGTCACTGGGGCCATTACAGGATTATGTAAGCGGGCTTTGCCCATTTAGACCGATAATTATTTTTGTGAAGATATTGTAGTTATTTTCTTTCGTTTCTGTCGGGGAATTTCAAATGTAAAATTAATTGCTTAATAATAATAATATTTTTAACGTAAAACTAACGCTGTAAGGTTACTGTCAAAAAAGTGTAGTGGGTACGTGTCAAACAATTTTGCTAAGTAACTGTATTACATATGGTACGGTGGGCCTATATAGGTTTAGGATGGAGAGGCTAAATGTTTTTTTTTTCTTTTTGTTTTTTGTTGACAGAAGGAGTGAGGGAGATCATAAACCTTGCATAAAATGAAACCTACAAATTAACTATTAATTTTAAATGATTTTCAAAATTTATATAACTATCTTTTTATATTTTTTAACAAATTCAAGCCAGGCATCATTTTAACAATGATATGGATATAGAGTTTATGATCTAGTCTAGTGTAGTTCAATGATTCTTAGTTATTCAGTTTAAAAGAAGAGTAGGTGTTTAATCTTCAAAATAATTTAATTGTTTTATTTTAATTTCGAATGTTAAAAAATATATTATAAATGTTGAATTGGTGGGAATTCCAGAATTAGCAAATGATACAATTGTTTTTTACATATATGTAAAACTATTAAGTAAATTTCGATATTCATATTTGACTAAAAGTGTCAGTATCATCACTTTTATAAAGAGTGGTTAAACTGTGCCAGACTCCTCTTAAAATTATATTTGTGAAGAAAAGAAAGAAAGTTGTTTTCTTGTTTTAAAGGTTCATACCGGATGGGAAAACACATTTTACAATATAATAAAAATCGTTTAAAGGAAAAATTCCCGCCTATCATACTCCCCAAACCAAACCCACTAGAGATATCTTTTTATCGTTTTCAATTATCGTTGCTATAGTCAACTCCCTTTAAATTTTTCCAACGTTGCTCTCGCCTCGCAATCAGTCCCCTGTGGAATCTTTCTTGTTGCCTTGAAAATGCTCAATAAAAATTGAATTTTATCTCAGATGAAATTTTAGTTCGATTGAACATTTTCGGAATACGGCTTTCTATATATGCCCACATGTCGATTTCGATAGGTATTCGAGGAATAGGGTAAACACTATTCTCGTATCTGATGGCTTCATTAGCTCCATTTTTTTACACGTGCAATTGTTTTTCGAACTCTCCGTGGAAATTGTTCGACAGAAAACAAATTGTATCAATTCAGGGATTTCCCATGTAATCCCTCCGGCGAGAGATCGTTACGTGCCTAAACCTAATGCAGGTGGATGCATTGCACTCACGTCTTCCTCGAAGAAACTTTTATGCTCTTATTTCGTGTATGCGGAGAATTGATAGGGCCAAGATTCCTCCCAGGATGATACTGAAATTTTGGCTATCGCTTACGTACATACAACGGTTGTCCTTCTCCTCCCAATTCCCGTTCCAATTTCTTTATTTAGGTGAAATTCCCCCTCACTCAATCGAATAGGAACTTTTCCTGGAATTGGATTGTATCAATGCACTGGGAGGTTTCCCAGCGTCGTTTGAGAACCATTTTTCGCTTCGGGGTAAATTTACTATCCATCCGAAATGTCTCCAGTAAATTACTTTAAAAAAGTTGCAAAAACTTGCGGGATCCTCCTGCCAGCTTGCGCGGGAAACAAATTAAAGTTGTCTGAGAGAATACTAATGACTCGGGACGTTACATCCCGAAAAAGGGACATCGAACGAGCGTCGAAAGGATTTACAGCTGATGTAGTAAGGGAAACTTAATTTAGGTGGGGGTGATAGTGAAAAGCTGAAAAGAGCAAATTCCTACATAATTTTGGGATAAATTACTTAACTTTCCGGGAAAGAAGACCTAAAAATTTTTCATTTTTGAGAGGAAAACGGAAGATATTTTCTTAAAAAAAAGCCATATCTCTATGCCTTTTTCTTACAATTCTAATCTTATTTTCATTGCTTAGCATAAAATTTACTTAGCTACAATCAAGCTAAAGCTTTTAAATACATTCAAAATTTTTTATTGGGTATATAAATAAGTTTTGAGGGACTTTTATTTAAAAAAACATGTCAATTGAGAACATAAGCAATATTTTTATTTTAATCAAAGTATACTTCATCTGAATCTACAACCTCTGCCCATCTTTCTGGTAGTAAACGTATTCTCTGAAAGAAGAAATATGGTTTCTTTGAAGCGATCATATTGTCCAGCCAAATTTTTATACCTCCATACGTGTTGACTGTATCGATCGGAAAAAAATGGAAATCTGATGGAGCAATATCTGGCAAATATGACGGGTGGAGTAGAACTTCCCAGTCTGATCTTTTAAGTAATTTATCACAGGCCGAGCAACATATGGTCTTACGTTGTGGTGTTGTAAAATTACTTTGCTGTGTCTATTCGCCCAATGTGGCCATTTGTGAATGATAACTTTAATAATGTGTTAATTGAGTCCTATAATTCTTCAGTAATAGTTTCTACAGCAGATTACAGCTTCCAATTCTGCATCAACAATTGTATGTTCTTTATAACTGACATCGAAATCTTCACTTTTAAATCGTTTAAACCAATACTCGAAAGGTTTTTATACATGGACATGTTCACCATAAATTTTTGACGTCAACCGATAGCTTTTAGCAGTACTCTTTTAAAAAAAATAAAGTAATGTAGTAACACTTCCCGCAAATACTGTTAATTCTCCATCCTTTAAAGAATAGTGGTTATACGTCCACGTTACCCAAGTTACCACTTTGATTTCTTTGAGTTTTCGCTATTTCATTTCTAGTCAACGTAATAACGGGCGAACTTTTTGCTATTTTCAATTATTTTAGTAGACATAAATATTTATTATATAATTTCTATACATAATAAACATAAAAAACGGAAAATTCTTGAAAAAAATCATTCTTGACGATTTTGTTTAGATAATTTTTGGAAAATTTGGTGAGGCATGTCGTCGCTGATTAGGATTCTGACTTCAGATTTACGGAATTTAAAATTAGGAATTATGAAATTTTTGAGAAAATGGGTATTTAAAAGCATTTGATGTCATGATTCAGATTCCGATTTCAGATTCAGAGCAATTATATCAGTTTTCACAACAATTCAGTAATTTTTCGAATTTACTTACGCCATATTAGATCAGCCATTTTGAATTTTGGAAATCTAATTGTAAATTCGTAATCAGTGACTTAAAAAACCCCTGTATACAAATTTTCACAGAAATCCAAAAATTTTACGAAATTTCGTCCGCCATATGGATTTGCCCTTTTGAATTTCAATTTTCTGACTGCGGATTCGAATTTAGTGACAAAAATTCATAATTCGAATTCGACAACTAAAAATAGATGTGCATCAAAGGCTTAAAAAGAAAGTTTATATTTGCCACAGAGTGTGCCTATTTTACAATAAAACAAAGCGAAATAAAAATGGTTTAACTTTTATTTACATTACAAGAACCAGATGATGCCTTTCTTTCGAAAGTTTCGAAGTTCCTTTACTTTTGAAAGTTCTGACGGTTGGCTGGTTTTAATTTGGAATATTGTTAATTTATTTTTATATGTTTAATTGTTTTTTTATGTGTTATGGATAGTTTTCAATTTATGTGTACGTGTTTCATTTTAAAAAGTTATCAGTGTTATCACAGAACCATAGCGTTTTAAAAGGTTGTCATAAACATATCTACAGGATTTCTTTATATATACCATACCTATGCATTCTTCTTTTCAGTTTATATGGTTTAAGTTTTAGTTGAACCAATCCTTATTTTTTATACGCATACTGCGCATTGTTTTAAATAAATTTAATTTATACAATATATCGCGGAATATTACTATCGTGTAAATTAAGGAATGGATCAATCTCGTATTCTATTGTCTATTGTATTAAAATTTTGGACTCGGATTCTACGTAAGAAACGCTATACCAATCGATTTCCTGTGGTGGCCTAAGCCATTTTGTTCATGCCTTCAGATATCCTGGAAAATTTTCGATTTTTTGTATCAGTGCTCAAATGATATCTGAATTATTATCAACAGGATAAGGCATTTATCGATATGTTGAAGATGTCAATGTTTTAAAAAATTTGATTTGAACAAAAATACATATGTATGTTTATTGTGCTTGTGATCTGAGCGTTTTAAGTAAAAGACATCCTCGGTAAATTATTTGCATTATATTAAGAACGATTGCCTCGGCTGTCCCTCCAGTTATCAAAGCATGATTGTACTAATTATAACATAAAACACTTGTAAAAATGTGTTGGGTAATTCTAGAGGAACATAATAAGCAAAATTGAACAGTTTCTCCTTTCGAAAAGTTATAAAAATTCCTCCCAATTAAACACTTTTTAGACGATGTTATCACAACTATAGACAAGTGCTTGCAATTCACACGTAATTCAGCAAATTGGTATGTTCGTCTTTGGTTGGTTGGTCTCTGCATTAGAGAATAGGCATTAGGGTCACGGGTTTTGTGCAAAAGGTCGCCTATTTCAAACGGTTAGGGAACTTAAAAAGTGTATTAAAATTTCCTGGAACAATATTTCAAAAGGAAACATTTCAAAATTTGATTAAGTCGAACGAATTTTGAACTTATAAAAAGTCAAGATAGTCATACGAAAATTTAGTTAGTTTTTAAGGGGTAACAATACTTACACAAAAGATCGATCTTTTTCAAAGTGCACCATTTATACAAAATTTGATTTGAAAAAACCCTACCTATTATACTTTCGGTTTTTGTTTTAGGTCTTATAAATACTTTACAAGAAATCCGTCCTGTCTTGAAGAAGTTTTAAACAAAGGCGATTTCAAAGATTGGTTCTATGACTGCCTTTTTGTATCAAAATGTTAATAAAAAAACTTTTTTTTTCATACTTTAATATGTGTTGAATAAACTCTGAAAAGAAATCCTATTCCTTTTTCCGTACTCCCAAAATAAATCATCAAAGTTAGACCGGTAGAGCGGTGGTTCCCCTTAAGTAACATTAGTCTTTAGATAGATTGGGTTAATAAATAACGAATATTTATGTGTTTTTGATACTTCTTATTTTATTTCTTTAATTATGGTTTTGCCTTTTGAAAATATCTTCTTAAATATTTACTTTCTTTCTGGCGTCTGAACGTAATTCATTTTTTTTAAACATAAGGTCTAGGTTTAATTTTAACCTTAAAAGCGTTTAAACAAATATTACTTACCACTGTATGTGACCAAACTAGGACTTTTCTTAAATTAACTTGTGTTAAGTAGTTATATGGATTTGCAATAATTCTCAAGTCGATTTGCTGGGGTGTGTTATTTTAGCATTACTGGAAATATTATCTAATTCGAAATGTTTTCTCGGGTATCGTCGATATTTCAAAGAAATTTCCGCGAATCCCCATAAATCCCGGCTCCGCGAGGGTCCAGAAAAACTTGAGGAGGATAAAAGGAAAAAGTCGCTTTCCAGGTCAAGAATTTGATTTGATGCGACTGGTCAGAAGATGAATTTTGTGCCAATGCCAGCGAAAAAAGTTTTAAGGCCTTAATCACCCAATTATAGACGACAAGCAAAAATGATCTCAATCGGATGCTGGGGCTACAGAGGGCAGGCTGTTAGGCCACGGCGGCTGGTCAGCGTCCTCAAAATGCAGAGAGAGAGGTACATGCGATGCGAATATCGGAGCCTGCGGAAGAAATTCACGAGGAATTTCGCTGGGATGCTGCGGGGACGAAAAACAATGGAGACGTATCGGTTTCAATAGCGGAGCCCGACTCGTTCCAGGGGGGTTTGGAGGAGGGGGCTACACCGGCGGCAGCCTGACCGTACGCGAATTCTTTTCGGTGGTTCCAAAACGTGGGCAGGCATATTTTAAAGAAGGGGGAATTTAACCTTATGCCTGGCTCACAGGCTTGAAATCTTTCGTGAGCTCTGATTCTTGGTGGTTGCTGGCATCTTCTGACAAAGATGAGGATATCGTGCGTTCCGGGAGTTTCGAATATCTGGCGGAAAAGTGCGTCACGCTT
The DNA here is from genome assembly GCA_963969385.1 of Philonicus albiceps. Lineage (NCBI taxonomy): Eukaryota > Metazoa > Arthropoda > Insecta > Diptera > Asilidae > Philonicus > Philonicus albiceps. The sequence goes on from OZ017773.1 coordinate 12,053,209, forward strand.
ACAGCATCGAAATATTTTTCTTTACCTGTGTAAGGCGCACAGGTTCTCCCTCATTAGTGGAAAATTTCACTTAGGTGACTGTGGAGGTTAACGTTTGTTAGCATTTCTTTTCGCTTTTAAGTTATTTTGATTGTTTAATACGATAGCAGGAAATTTATTTGAAGGTGAGATTATGGTGGGAAATTCCTTTATCTATATTTCTTTGATGCCTGTCTAATTCCTAGGGTATGAATGAATGAAATGAATGATACTTGAAGTACCTTAATAATAATTCTGTGCGAAAGCATTTAGCAGCTAATTGAAGAGAGATTACACCAGAAAATGTTCTTTCGTCATGTTATAACAAAGGTTTTTTTAAGCGGTTTACTTTTAAATAACTGAAGTAATTCCTTTACTTTGATGTATAGGGTGTTTATGACTATTTCCGTTCTCGATGAAACTCAAAATACGATAGATTACCATTTGTACCTATTTGTGGAGTTGTAATAAAGTACTTATGAACTAAAGACTGCTTTTCCTAACCGTTTTGAACAAGCGACATATTTGATCTAAAAATGATTCTTAGTTCACGGTATGGGATACTTTTACAAAAGTACAAGGGATGATGAAAGTAATTTATTGAAAATATGGCTTGGGACTCCAACATTTATACTTGTACTTTCGTTTGAGGACATCTGTAGTCTACTGCAAATATGCTTTGAAGTGTTTTTGTTTTTTAAAAGCTTTCTTTTGGCTTGAAATATAAAAATTGTTAGGAAGGTATCAAAATACAACAAATTATTTTTATATCATAGATATAAATCTTTTTAGACGACGTGTCTCATTTTCGCATGAGTAGATTTGAAGTAGGACGGGAGACAGACTAATATGAAAAATTTAATTGATTTTGAAAGGAAATTACATGAATTAGTTTTCTACCCATTATGAGACTTTGAAAATTGGCGTAACTTTAAAAATTTTCTATTTTTAAAAATAGCCTATTTTTCCCCATTTATACTCAAAAAAAAAATTAGAGAGTGAGAGGGTGGAATTTTGAAGGGTAGAGGACTACGAAACACATTGACATGCATTTTGCGTATAGTCCGATGTAATTCGGGGGAGTACTTTCCCCTGGAATTTATATAAAGTGATAACATTCGGAACACATTAGCTCCATCTAAAGGGGGTACTTCCACTATTACAATTCTAATATTATATTTCCTAACTGCTACAACTTATTTGGAGTTATAAATTTGACAGTATGTATAGCAGATGATTATAAATTAATATTGTGTATCATGTTTAATAAAATCAGGAGAATATCCTTTTATACTCATAGATTTATGCTTTTGTCTTTTTAGTTAATCTGAGATCACTGCAGACGGGTTTTTTGTTTTTAATATTTTATTTTATGTTGCAAGATTTTGATAGTTCGGGAGGGGTAACGGTAGGTATTAATATAAATTGAAAACACTAGAGTTAAATGAATAAACGTAACTCAAAACAGACGAAATTGCGGTTCGACGCTAGTCATATTATATATTTACCACATTTCACTTAATACCATACACGATACATTTGCTTATTTTGTTTTTTAAAGTGGACATTTTTAACAGTTTCTGTCTGCCATATTTACTCTTTGCTAACATCACATATCGTATGTTACCCGCGCGATTATGATGAGTCAATTGATATCTCAATTTAACAAAATTTGATAACTAGTTTGGCAATTACGGGGCAACATACCAAACAAAAACATTACCCTCCTTTTAGGCTCCACCGCAGTTGGGTAAATACTTTAAAAAAGGAAAAATATGGAGTTGAAATATTTAGAAAACCCTGCAAAGTATGAAATAAATATTTCATTAATGGCACTTGATATTTGGATTCGTCACAAAAAACAAATCGATTGTCTACTATTTCATTAGCATGCGGCATAAATTTTATTTCATTTGGATTGTCGTTACAATTTCTCCTTCTTTTAAGACTTGCAATTATTTACTCAATAAACTCAATAAATACATTGGCTTTTCGTATTTATAATAAACATCATTAAACAACTTTTTCTTAAGACGAATTTTTTCTCCCGACATTTACAATCTGTATTTATTATTATACATTTTATATTGTAATGCCTGAATCTGAATTTGAATGATAAGGAGAAACTTACAGAAAATCTCATGTTTTTTTTAATTTAATTTAAAATATGCTGAGTAATTACATGGTCAAAGTCATAGTAATATAACTTTAAGGGGGAACACCACTGTGATAGGTTAAAAAAAGGAAATATATATGTATATTCAAAAATATCTAAAAAAAAATTAAAAATCTCTTGACTAAGTTGCAGCTAATTTAGTGGGACTTGATAGTACGGGCAGATAGCACGGTTGCGTTTTTTATGAAATAACTTTTTTATTTTTTGAGTATGCCCATCGGTTTCTCGAAGACCAATGGACCGATCGAATTTAAAAATTTTGATAATTACTCTTTTTGAACCCAACTTAAATAAAAACTGAAAAGTTAAAATATTAAACAACTTTTTAAAACGCTCCCCTTTTGCGAAAAAAGTAATAAAAAAAACGTTTGGCATAACGATAGTTACATTGATGATTAGTTTTCTCCTATTTTATTTTATTTTATTTATTTCGCTTAATACAAGCTACATAACAATAACACTTAAAGATTAGGATTAAAACTAATTAAAGGCAAATGGGTGGAGGGGCTAAGGGAGCAGGGGATGGAAGAGGGGAAATCACGTGAGACGGTTGAGCTCAGACCTCAGAGATGATTTGCTCACGTGGAAGTCAAAAGAAGGGAGGGAATTGGCAATACGAAGCATACGGATGAGGGGTTCGGAAAAACCATAGTTGGTGCGGTGGAAAATTGGGCGAAAGAGGGGGTTGCTCTTAGGTTACGGGGGTTGGTGTAAAAGGAAATTTGTTGAAGAAGAGAAGGACAGTCAATCACACCGGAGAGGAGCTGATGGATAAAGATGACATCACCAATGTCACGCCTTTTCCGCAAGGGCTGTAGGTCAATCAGCATCAGGCGGTCTTCATAATTACAAACTTTAGCCTTATTCTTTCGAAGTTTTCGGTATGTGTGTTAGTTTTGAGTAAAATTTAAAGCGTAATTTAATTAAGATCTAATTATTTTGTCTATGTTGTTACATCTCAAAAATTATTTCCTGATTTATGTGACTCTCTAAAATTTAAATTCAAGAACAATGTCTTCAAAGTTTACCCAAGCAGATTATCCACAAAATTTAGGAAATAATAAAATTGTTTAGTTTTCAAAAGAACATTGTTTTTCGCAGAATATTCTCAATTTTTCATATTATGATTATATTTTCATGAAATATTTATTAATAATATGGCTAAATGTAAAAAAATATATCTGTAATTGTACCCACCTGTTTGATTATGACTATTACTGATTATTATCAATTTTGTCTGCATCCAGTTCCTTGTTTATATGCGCATTTTTCCTTATATTTGTTTATTCTGTGAAGATGTGAAGATCGTCGTTTCTAAAATATCTCTCCAATTAACGATGATCTCAGTGGAGGACATGATAACTCCAAATTAGGTTATAAGTCCCCTGACAGTCTACTTGTATTTCTCATTCATTTGAGGCATTTCTTCCTTTTCGATCGTTGCCGCCGTCGCATAATAATTGATCAAGCCATTTAGCATTTTTTATCGAAATAACAGAAACGGTGACATTCAGCGGAAAACGACAAGACGGCTTATCTTCATGGTGACAAGTTTAGGTGGGCACCACCTGCCAGCTGATCCGCTTACCGCCCTGATCTTACGCCTTCTGGAAAAGGAAAGAAAAACTCACATTACCCAAGAAGTCAAGCGAGTCAGTCAGCTGATTATATTCAAATTTCTCAGTCTATTTGTCAGTCGCAATAACTTAAAAAGCAATTAGAGCTCTGGCAGTGAATTAATATAAAAAAAAAAATGAATTAAGTAAATGGTGGGCTCCCTGCGCACGCCAAGCTGTAGCAACTTTCATCGGTTAAAAATCGACGCGTTTTCTTAAAGTTTTTGTACCATTGCCGGCTTGTGCTGCAAAGGTGGACCTACGGGCCGGCATGATACATCAGCTGAGGGAATGGTTTAATAAATTGAGCCCCGCAGAGGATAAATTATGACTGGGCGCACGGGGAGAGGCGGAAATAAATAAACAAACAAAGGGAACAAGAAAAAGACCGCGACATTAATATCACCCACGTGCGTGCCAATCTCAACAGCGATCCATCCGTGGATTTCACACAGCTGTAGACCTGGGTGTTGGTGGTTTTGCATGCAAATCATCGAACGATGACGCATCTCGCGGCCTGTCGCCGATCGGAGATGATCACCACTTGCACCTCTAACACCAATTTAAATGAAATTTTCGCTAATTGCAGTAATGGCACGGTACTTGAGCAATTTAGCACTGAGACACACCATCGTCTTTTACCGGTAAGACTCAATTATCGGGCGCGGATCGCCTGTCACCGGTTCGCAAGAGCAGAACGCGCCTGTTTACCTGCACAATCTGTTCGATCCGCCGATTGACACGGCGATTTTGTCTGCCGCCGATAATGAATGGAAGGCAATTTGAATTCGCATCGATGCGATATTCATCGATCATTAATTTATTCAAATTTGCGGATCGACAAAATTGCGTTTAATGATCATGTTGCCGAGTGGTGAACGCGCACTTATCGCAACTCGGCTCGACTGTCCGTGCTGTTGTGCCTGTCGAACCGGTGATATTAGCGCGAACGACAAATTGAAATCGCACATGCGTCTAGGGCTCAATATCGGATCTGATCGATCGATATCGAATTACCTGGTAGGGTAGTATGAGAAACATCTTATCTTGCAAATCGTCTTCCTATGGAATTGCAGTTACAGGACTTGTCTTTTGTTGCTCGAACTCATATTGCATCTAGTTAAGTAACACCTGAGGCGATTAGAGGGCTTTTTAGCTTTAGTATCGTGGTTTAGGAGCGGTATTCATTTGTTACATATAATCGTTTGAAATTATTTAAATTAATTGCTATTAGCTTTTTATGTTAAATGTTAGAATAATTTAGAATGGCTTAAGGATAGTATTTCATCTTTGAAGATAAGGAAGTTTAAATAAATACGAGTCAATTCTTTTAAACTTTCTACGAGTCTAGGATTTGTTTGAGCCAGTCAAGATCAAAAGCAGTAAATTTCCTAAATTTTATCAGGTCGTCAAGTATGAAATTTGTAGAATAGGCAAAATTGTAAAATAGGCAAAGTTTGCTGATAATTTATAAACACAAGAAACGATTTTTCTCATCAAAGTATGCGCCCAAATTGTCAACATATTGTTGCCATTTAAGCGGCAGGTTGTTCAGCCCGGTGGTATAAAAACCTGGTGGACGAGAGTCTATGAATTCCTGGAAGGCCATTTTTACTGCATTATCGGAATTGAAATTTTTTCCTATCAAGAAGTTGTCCAAATTACGAAAGAATTGGTAGTCTGTGGGAGCTAGATCTGGTGAGTATGGAGGATGATGAAGAAGATCCAACTCCAATTCCTGTAGTTTTGCCACGGTCATTTGCGCAGTGTGTGGTCTGGCGTTATCTTACAGTAAGATAGGAGTCGATCTGTTGACCAATGAAGGTTGTTTTTTTTTTAAATTCTAGCATCATTTTGTCTAGTTGCTTACAGTATATTTCTGCTGTGATCGATGAGCCTGGTTTGATGAACTTGTAATGAATCACACCTGCACTAGTCCATCAACTTCTTCTGATGAATACTACGCTTTGGAGTATGTTTTGGAGATTCGTTCTTGTCTAACCACTGCGCTGAACGCTTGCGGTTGTCATATTGAATCCATTTCTTATCACAAGTGATTATTCGATGCAAAAATGGATTGGCGAGAAAGCAACATCAAACAAGCTTCCAAACGCTTTTGTTTCTGGTTTTCGTTCAGTTCATGAGGAACCCACTTATCTAACTTTTCAACTTTCCCGATTTGAGCTAAATGAGTTAATATTGTTTGTTTGCTTACACCGAACTTTAATGATAATTCATAAGCACTTTGAGATGGATCAGACTCAACGGTTACCTTTAGTACGTCATTATTCACCTTTGATTCTGGGTGACCGCGTGGATCATTTGTGAGGTCAAAGTTACCACTCCGAAATTTGGCAAACCATTTTGATACTGTTTTCTGCGTAGTTACAATAGAACCAAATATACCATTTATGTTTCGCGCGGTCTGCGATACCGTAGTACCACGTAAGAACTCATACTTCATTGCAGTACAAATTTCCGATCGATCCATTATCAAAAACAACAGTTTTTTAAAAAAGTTAATAATATTTTTTAGGGCTTAGGATAATTTCCCTTTACCGGAAATATGTGTAGCTTCTTAACAAAAAAACAGCATAGAAAAATATTAAGGCACTGTCAAATACCAAGCTGTCAAATTTGGCAAAACTGTAAACTACAAGTTTCATTCTTGACGACCTAATATATACCATAAGAAAAAACCATAGTATTACACTATAGAACCTTAGAATCAACAATCCCTGATGCAATCTTAAATAATACTGGGTTATTAAATAAGAACTAACATTTAAAATGATTAAAACATAAAGGATATTTTGATAAAATTATGATGTACGAATATTTATTTTAATTCAAAGTATAAAATCGGTAATTAATAATTGAATAGAATATTTGCCAAGAGGGTCTCCCAGTCACTTTTTGAGGAAAATTTCCAACAGATTTTCGTATAAATTTGACTCAATTTCTCCAATGGCTTGGATATTGTACTTATGTGCTAGAATTGTTTGTGGATCATTGTCATCGACTTTATTCTCAACAGAGCTTAAAAGAAAAATCGAAAGATGAAAAATTTATTGAATTTCGTAAACCTTTAGACCAAAATTCTGTGTCCAAAGTTCGGTATAGAGTGCCGAATTAAATGCTTAATAGCTGTGAACGTCTTTGCATCAATAAACCTTAGTTTTGAGCAATACTTTAAGCTAAGGACGTTACTAACGTAATTTTTTGTTCTTTTATTACAATTAAAAATACATAAGAGATTTAGAACTGTTTGTACGACATTTTCGATATTTTTGTAGAGGAAAAAAGTCTGAATCTTTCTCAGAATTAATTATGAAATTCTTTCGTCCAATATCTTAAAAGGTTAGTAAGGAAAATTTTAAAGTTTACACAACCATCTGCATTCTGTGAGTGAAAGAAGAATATTTGTGTGTTTTTATGGGTATGCGCGACAACATAATTTTCTTGTTAAAACTTTCTGATGGATTTTTATTTAGATGCTCGAATGGATTAGTGCGTGATTAGCGTGATTGATTTGATTTTCATATCAGCTATGGTACATTTATTTCGTATAGACTTTTTTTATTTTATTTTTTCCTATATATAACATTACATTAGAATTCTGTTAGAAATGTATCGGATGTCGTGAGACATTGATTCATTTTCAAGGCAGTCTTAAATTTAGTTCCACTATAGTACGAGTATATTCGATTTTCGTTGTCCCCTCTTATCCTTATAGAGTAGGGAAAGGTCGGGCGGAATTATTTAGTAATATACCACTAGGAATAACATTAATCAACATAAAATTACTATAAAAATATTTGGAATAGAATGGCGTACCGTCCCATTCAGCCACAATATATACAACTGTGAAAAAAGAAATTTGAGTTAAAGGGTGGACAAATTTGAGGTTAGGAAGTAAATTGGCTTAAAATCACTTTTTTTTTTTGACAAATTCAGTTTTATTGATAATAATGTAAAGTAGAAATATGGGAATTAATAATGGAATATGATGTCGGATAATGTACAGCGGCTATGTTTGCATCACTACAGCCACTACGAGCGTATTGTTTTGGTCTATTGTCAGCAACAGTATCGTAAGCCTCGAATTTAGCGATTAAATTACGCACAGCGGTCTCAGAAGGAGCCTGAGTACGAGGAAAAGCTGTTCGAATTTTACGAAGGGATACAGTAAAATTTTCACCATTTTGATAGTAAATTTTCACAATTAAAATTCGTTGCTTAAGAGTGTAGCTTTCCATGGTTAAAATTTCCCAAGTTTTTACTAAATAAATGTCAAAGAATTACAGCTCAAATCTTGGCATTTCATCTTTTGACAGCCTATTTACTTCCTAACCTCAAATTTGCCCACCCTGTACTTATATGGGTTACCATAATTATGATAAAAGTTAAAAATAACATAACCTAGTTAGATTCAATATCTATAATTTTTACAACTATGTATTAGGAAAATTTTACGATATATGTATAACCTTTACATACTTTATCGACTTTTTTGTTTTCAATACTTGAGTTTAATTGTGCTGTTCGAGCTTCATTACTGCTCTTATGGACATAAAAAACACTTGTTATGACTCTGTATGTGAACTGATACAAGAAAAAATATATGAATTTAGATGAAAGAGTTCAAAGCCATTAAAGTGACTTCCCCCCTATAAAGGTTAAACTGGCAGAATGCGTTGCGCTACATAAACTAACTACACAAAAAATATTGCATTCCCATTAACTGAACCTCGAAATGCAATTTGTTTTACTTCTGCTTCCTTTCGCCCTCGCTAAAAATTTTTTTTCGTTCTGCCCCGCTACCCCATTCCGCTATGCTTTCCCTTGCATCTATATAGCGGCCTAATCAAAGCATGTGTGGTAAAATATTCCCCTTGGAACTAACCTATTTGGCTTTTGTCTCTCTTTGACAATTATTTCCAACGTAAGCATACAAATCTGCTTATAAAGAGGGTTCTAAATTTGCTAGAAATTTTCTAAAGAAAGACGGGTAGAAAGCTCTAAAACTGCTTCTCTCCAATGACATGCCTATACTAAAAAGATACGGATAGGTAAACGGAGTTAATTAATCTGTGCTTCTAAAATATTGCTTATTTACTATTTATTGTACAATATGATTCCGGTTCACACTGGAATAGTTCTGACTTTGACCTTTGATAAAGCAGAGCTGTGCTCAAAATGTCAGTTCTTGTTGGATAGTAAAATAAGAACTCAAAATCTAAATGTATAATATAGCTGAGGCTAAATCTAATCTTTATTATACAGGGTCTTTTAAATTGGGCTTTCAAAAGTAATTAAATAATAATTATAGAATTTGCATTATTGTCAATGAAATCTTTATTGATTGTAAAAGTAGAATGTGTGGCAATTATACTCTGAAAACAAAATCCCGCATGTGACCACATATGAGTCCTAGCAGCAGGGCGATTTTTTTGTTCAAATTCTTGATAAAGTTTTGATACAATTAGAGCTCTATCTCACGAATAACACTTACAGTGCGTCAGTAGTTCATGAATTATTCTAATAGACCTCTTTTTTTAACGTAGTCCCAAAGAAAATCTGATCTGGGCGGTTGCGACCAGGAAATTTCTGGTGCAATAAAGCGTTCCACTGGCTGTATGGCATGTATCGTCATCTTGCTGGAATCATATATTGCTCATATCAAGTTTTTCTAATTCCGTTCGCAAAATATCTGTTATCTTTTGTCTATAGCGCACTCTATTGATGGCTACAGTTCGATTCTGCTCATTTTCCAAAAAATACTGATCAATAACCGGACATAAAGCACAAAAGACAGTAACTTTTTCTGGATGGAATGGCTTCTCCACAATCGCTGATGGTGGTTGATCCTCACCCCAGATTCGATATTTCTGTTTGTTAACGTAACCGCCAAATTCGAAATGCGCTTCATCTAAAAAAATGATTTTAGACGAAAAGTCTTTTGGATGTTGTAAAATTCAGTTGCAAAATTACGATGCTATGAATGGCCAGCTGGTTTCAATTGTTGTATTATTTGAATTTTGTAAACTTTTAGCGCAAAATCGTCATGTGTTAGTTTTAAATAGGCCGAAATGTTGAGAACACTTGCAGCAATATTTACTCTTGTAAACGACACAATCATATATTGAAAGTTGTCTCTTTATCAGCTCAAGCCACAAAGCTAAAACTATATGAAATTTGAAATTTCGCTACTTTGTTGCAACACAGTTAAGTGGATATGACCTTCACAAAGGCCTTTGACCATGAATGCCGCTTGGAAAAAATGGGAAAATATGACTTATGCGGATCTTTTTATCTGGGATCTAACTTTTTGACCATAGGTTGAATCTTGTTTTCGCTGGTCGTTTGACACTCAAATTTGTCCTTGTATCTAAAGCTTCACAGGGATCAATATTTGGTTCGCTTTTTCGTTACTTGACTACTAAGATTACTTCTATTTGTCTTCTAAATGCTGAAGTCCTCAACATTTTTAAAGTAATGTAAAGCATGACTTACTGTGATATAAATATCGTCTTGATGTGATGGTTTTATTTTGTTTCCCAGTTAAAGGATCTGGATTTGGAGTGACCTTTAACATAAACTAATTACTCACATTGACGACATTACTGAGAAATCTTACAGACACGCTGATTTTATTAGTTTAGTCACCATATTATCAAAATAAAATTGACAGAGCTGTAACCGTACAAAAGCAATTTACCCATAATCTTCTCAGAAAATTCAATAAGCCTTATATGTCAGAGGTTATCATTGCATCACTTTTAGAATATATAAAATAATATTAAATATGATATAAACTGATGAATTAAACATTTGTCTGAACTGCCCTCTTATTTATTTTCAAAAACCACGTTCTCTGCGTAAATTGAATCGCGTCGGGAATATCTTAGGCTAGACCATTACTTATATAAAATTTAATTTATTCTTATCAGTTGGCGTGTATTAGGGAATTATATATAGTATTTAAGTACGTAGCTGATTTGTAAACAAATAAATAAGTGTACATTGATGATAAGTTCATTTTACCAGGACTTTACCCAGAACATTTTATCCTATAAGAAAATTTTTTTAAGTACGAAATAATATGAGACCATCTGAAAATAAGGGCTGCTGATTCAATTTTGGTGAATGCCATTATGATTGTTCTAGCACATGTACGTGTAGCCTATATCATATATTGCAGCTATTCAAGATAGTTCTATGATAGTTACTATATGTGTAGAAGTAATAAAGTAGCTTACCTCCAAAATTAACGCTTCATTTAACATTGAAAGTATATTTTGCATTTGTTAAAATATGCTACGTCATAAAAGTGTTCCAGTAATTCATCTTATTTAATTAATATATTGCAATTACAGAACAGAAACGAATTTCCTAGTGTATTAAAGTACTTAATGTTTGGAAAGGCAATTCAATATGTACATAATTATCAGATATCCATATTCATTAAGTAATGTTTTGAATTCATTGAGAATTCTTTTTACTCACCCTAAAAGAAAACTCCGAATTCGTTCAGTTGATCAACATTTTTAATTTTTCATTAGTACGTAGAGTTTGCGGTCGTATTCACTCATTCTTGTCACGCTCCTTACCCTCCACCCAGATCTTACATTGAAAATTTTATAGGTCAGATGATGTCGATGACGATGTCAAACTGCAAGAAACCTTCCCGAACGCCCAGGAGCGATGTGCCTAGCGGCAATGTACTAATGAGTTTCTGCGTTCAAAACAACATTTTGAATGCAGACAAGAACGCTGCCTGGCACACAGGATATTGTTGTTTATTCGCCGTAAGTTCTTTCACAGTTGCCGTGCGCCGTGTGTTTATTGATTTTTAACTTTTCCCACATAAAACTTTACTTTTCCTTATGTGGCCCGCTGCTGTAACATTTTCATTAGGTCGCTTCTAGGGCGGGGCGGTAGAGAAGAGGAAGAGTAGACATGTGCTGCTCAGAGGAACACGCTATGTCGCACCTCCTGTCGCCTTTTTGCGAAAAGCACGGGCATGTCGTGTTTACATTGATCTCTGGATATGCATACTTTTAATATGATAAATGAATATTTATGTGTTTTCGAAAAATAGGGACAGCAGCAGCCGGGAAATGCTTATAAAGAGATAACTTGGAGCGATAAAAAATTCAAAGAAATATGGCACGTTTCAGGGGTTGAGATACTGCAGAACGAAAAGAGGAACGTTTTTCTTCGCCAGAAGTTTTCTTAGTATGTGACATTTGAAGGTATTCAAATTCAAGGTTAAAAGTTATAATAGCTTTACTCAATACAATTATGCATAGCAGCAGACGCTCCAGTCTTTATTATTATTTTTAAAATCGAATTATTTTCATGTTTGTCGAGAAAGCATTTATTAGCTAAATAGTCAATGCTGACATCAGGCATATATGTATGTTATTAATTGATTCATTTGAATATAACAAATATAAAACAGAATTAAAATGGAGGCCACAAAACGCATTAATTTTTAATAAGGCGAGTGTAGGGGAAATAAAAACGTGCACGCTTCTCTGAGATGAATTAAAAAGGAAATTCAAGTAAATATTCTTTTACGATAGTACATAATGCACTATAAGGATCGCTTAAAACGTAAATAGATGGATTAGTTTTATTCGGTGGAAAGAAAATTAATTAAATTTCAAATTTAAATGTTGAAAGCCGATAGTTTTGACGATCGTAAGGTTAGTTTCGTTAAATGCTTATGTTTTGTTTATTACGTTCCTATTGTGTTTCAGGCTTATAGAAAATAAAAAAATTTATAAATCTTGCACAATCTCTAAAATTACAGGAGGATATGCACATATGTATATACTATATTTCAGGGGTATACTTGAACTGAGCGTGATGAACACTTGTATTTCCATTATGTATTACATTCTGCATATAAATAATGTTTTTATCGTTTACTGAACATTTTGGCACTGTGGACTTTACCAACTTTGATTGTATACCCCTGATTTATCATAATGAAGTAAACGTTTATTGAATATACCATTAGGTCTTCTATAAAAATGGCTTACTTTGATTTTCTATTGATGAAACTGCTATACTAAAATTGGAAAAGGCTGTGTTATTTAATAAAATTTACCATATACATAACAAATGTTACCATGTACATATATTGGGTATGCTTGCAGTGCAATATGTAAATTTACAAGTGACACAAGTAGCTAGGTATGTTAGTATGTTAGTACTACGAACATTATAAAAATTGCCAGATCAATTTGAAAAATAAGGCTTGGAATATCGAATAAGAAAGGTGTTTTTAGCTAGACAATTTTGGATTGAATAACAAAAAAATGATATTAATGTCTATTTACTAACTTGGTTGGGGAGAATTCTCCTGCTTTACTTTCCCAGGCTAACAAAAAAAAAAATGCATTTTTTTCAACGAAAAATGTATTGGCACAACCTTGGTTAAGAGTTGATTTTGCTACAGAACATATTAATTTAAATATGTGCTGCTGGAGTATATTCACGGATGAAAGCAACAACACTTTTCGTTGTAATGGGCAAATATCAATACTTCATATATAAGCCAAATATCGAAATAACACTTGAGGGTTAGATATAATTTGTATTGCATATAATAGAAAAACTTAACCGAAAAGGTACGGTGACCTTAAAATATTATAATACAGTTTATTAAATGTAATTGTGCGAAGGTTTTTTTCAAATAGTAATAAATTTAAAAGTAGCTTAGTTTTGTTAAATATGTTTACACTTATCAAAAGATAATTAAATGCGGTAAGCTTAAATTAGAATGTCTTTTTAAAGTACAGTGGCCAAGTTCGACAAAGTAAGGTACAAATAATGGTTGAAGGGAAATATCAATGTTTAAATGAAAAAAATACACAAGAGTGCTATTTTTCAATATTTGCATATTTCGGATCCCTATGGCACTTCAATAATACTTTAAGTCTAAAGGTTAAGTGAATTTTGCCAGTTTATATTTTATTGGTCACGACCATCTTCCATAGAATCCTACACTAACTGATGTTTACACACAGAGTGGGTATTAAATTTTTATTCGAATAAAACACATATATTGCAAGATCGTGTAAATCAATAAATTTATGACTATCTGAACGTATTAGGAACGTACTTTTAAAATTATCTAAAACAAAAGAATTATGAGATCGATAACATATTTCTTATAGCATAAGTGGCCAATCCGCCTCTATCAATGTTGTGAATAATACACTGAATTAAGAATTAATTTGTATAATATGAGTACTTATAAAACAGATTTTTCTGTGTATGGACTTTCGTATAGAATCACCAGAAGAGCAAAGAACGGTAGATAAATTAAGACGAGATTCTACTTGTCTTTTCGGATGATTCTACACGAAAATTTAATTCTTATAATATTTTATATTTCTTTCGGTTTTAGAATGGTGAAAAATTGTGTTTACAATTCTAAACCGCACTTTGACCTTAGAAGTAACCCATCTTACCCATTGGGTGGGGCAAGATGGGTTGAAGTGTCATGTTCAATATTTTAGATATTTGTTCTCAAACTACTTAAGACATGTTTCTATTGTAGCAATTAATAAAAAGACTGATAATCAAAGGTTGCTCAATAAGGCATTAGTTTCCTATTTTATATACTGAACAACGAAGTTCTATTAATCATCTAATCTTAAGTATCCCGTATTGCCCCACTGTCCACTATTGCAAACCTAATATTACCAATTCAAAAATTTAAGAGGGATGTCTTATTGACATGCCTACATTGATTGTTAGTTTTAGTATGTAAGCGAGATTTAATTAAAATCAAGTTGACTACTAACCTAAATACCCCCATTTGAATTCAACTACGATTACAGTGCAGGAATAGCCCTCACGGCCGACTCCGGACCTAAAGCATACTAAACGCCGCCTAAATACCGCTATACTGTCGGGTAAAGATAGTTTAGAAGGCGCAAGTCCCGCCAAGTAAAAGAGGGAGCGATCTTCTCGTAAATCTTTCGTCGAAATGTACTGGTCGCTGCGATTATGTCGACGAGCTCCTGTTAGCCCACTGTATCGACTTTGCTTGCTGTACCCACCGTGCCGTGCCGTGCCGTCTGCGCCGAGCCAACTAGCGTTGTCGATCTTTAACACCTTCGATCTGCGCCGGCCATTAAGGCGATGTAAACGTAACCGCGGGAAAATGGTGAAAACAAAACAAACGACGAGTACCAGGCACTTAACACGTAATATGTGTAGTGAACGATAGTTTTACTCACTTGTGACGATCACTTGATCACCTCACGGTAAGCCACGGTGAGGCGTCGTTCCCAGGCGGCTAGGCTCCTCTTTGCGTCTGCGGAGTTTTTGCATTTTCCCCGATCCTCCGCGGATGAGTACCACGGTTGCACGCACTCGTTCCTACTAAGACTTGTCCGCCTTTTTTTCGTTGAATGTTGCTGCTGCTGTTGCTGCTCGATGCTGCGCGGCACACTCATCATTGGTTCGCAGAACAACCTTCCAAATAAGGCTGGCACATGGTAAGTCCAGGCCCCATAACAACCCGAGAGATTCCCCTAATTTAATTGAAATTTCAGAATATCTGCAATTTCAAGTGCAAAGAAATCAATTTTATTGACGAAATTGCGGTAAAGTCGCGGGGTGGGTGCCAAAATTTATCACAAACTTGCATATGGGCCGATGGACGACACCAGTTCGCGGGCAACAAGCACTAACATGCTTTGCGCGTCTAGAAAACTGTGGCCCGCGTGGTACCCTACCCGCAAAGATATTTTGCGCGGAGGAGACCTGCAGAGCGCCGCTGATTTCTTGCCTGCGCGAAACAGCTAAACTGCTTAAGAAAACTCTAGTAAGATAAAAATAAAAAATAAAAAAATAACGTAAGAAATAAACATCGCGTCCATTGCATTAGGCAACTACCAGCAGAGCTCGTGTACACGATCGCTCAATAATCTCCCCTGCCGTCGCACTGCGCAGTTTTCCTGTTCCAGCGGATCGTCTTATCCGTAGATTTGGTGGAGTTTGCGCGGCTCGAGATCAGCCGCTCTTAAGTAATGCACGCATGGGGCTCGGACCGCAGGACAGCATCGGGGAGAAAATGCGATACGCGGGTGCTCGTGATCTTTATGACCGCGGGGAGATCTTAAGACCGGGTCAACGGGTGGATTGTGGATAAAATGTACCGGTATATAGTTAGGATATATAAAAAAAAAAAAGATACATTACAGGGAATCGTAGAAACAATGACGGGGGGTATTGTAGATCCCCATGGCTTTAAACAAAGACGCGGTGAATTTTTGCACGTGGATCGAAACATTTCTCAGTGCTAATCAACCGCAGAGTAGATCCACAACTATGCGGCGAGGTGAGGGAATCGCAAGAAATAGGAAAATTTGTCCGCTGACTAATTGGCAGGGATTATTCATTTTTGTGCGCTTGCTTTGAATTGTTTCGCATGTCAAGGGATTCCTTTGAATTTTTTTTTTGTTTGTTTTCGAGGTAAAGGAATTTGTGACGTGTGTCGCTCCTTATCGACATTGAGGCTAGTTAGGTAAAGCGTCACTCTTCAGCGAAAATAAATGTGTTTGGTAAGGTAATGCGGTAGACCTGTATTTCTCACCCCATTAGCGAACTTTGTACTAGAGCATTTTTTTATTTCTGTAAAGGTCGAACGGTACACGCACTTATATATAAATATTGAATTAAATTAATATATATGTAATTCATATAAATCGATAAATCACATCATAAATGCTACCGCTTATGTATCACATCACACACGAAACAATTGCATTGCTGCGAGACACATTTGCTAGCTCATGTAATCTTAAGAATTGGTCAGCAAGATCGTGAGACCGTGACATTTGTAAAGGGTAGTCTATCTAGTTTTTGGAATTTGAACTGCCGGTAATTTCAAGTTTAGTTAATTATATGTCATTCTCGACTTGACACAAATTTAGTTTAAGGTTTGACATTTACGAAATGGGACGGTAATCGCTTGAAGAAAGTTAAAAAATATTAAAAATTTATTTCCAAAGTGGTGAGTTTTCTACTCAAAACTGTGAGAAATTTGAAAAAAAAATTTCCAAAAACCCAATTTGTGGATCAATTCGTGAAGCAAGCTCGTGAAACTGGAATGTTGGTGGATAAATCAACCCGTGTACGTACTCGTCCGATGCGCTCAACTGAAAACATTGTTTCTGTTGCTCAAAGTGTGCGTGAGCAACCATCAACATAAACTCGTCATCGTTCTCAACAATTGAACATTGCACTCACTTCTTTAATACAAATTTTGCGTAAAGACCTTGCCATGAACCCATATAAAGTTCAATTGATACAGCAACTAAAGCCGGTTGACCATCCGAACCGTCTGCGGTTCGCAAATTGGGTGGAAAATCGTTTGGTCGAAGATGGCCAATTTTATCGAAAAGTCATCTTTTCGTTCGAGGCTCATTTTCACCTCGGTGGTTATATTAATAAGCAAAACTGTAGCATCTGGGGCACAGAAAACCTGCACGTCATCGTGGAAAAGCCAATGCACCCACAACGAGTGACTGTTTGGTGCGGATTTTGGTCCGGTGGCATCATCGGTCCATTTTTCTTCTACCGCGCAATGTTTTCAATTTTCTCTTTAATTCAACCACTGTTAATTAAGGATTTAATTTTATTTTATCATCACAACTTGTAATTTTCTTTTTTCGTCCGGCACCAGACTTATTTTTAATTCTTTCTTCTAGAAAGTATCTATTGCATATACACTGAATAGTGGCATGATTTAAATTTAACATTTGCTCGATTTTTTGCAATGTTTTTCCTTTTTGCCGATGATAAATCGTTAATAATCGAACATATATCGATGTATTTTTCCCCGTTTTAATCATTTCAAAGAAAAAAGTACTAAACCGCCACTTAAATCTTTAATAAGCACTACACTATATGGCAATGCGTACTGTGTTATCAGTTATTTATTTTTCATATAATTACACCTTTATTAAACAGATAATATTAGAAAATAACCAGTTATGTAAAAAGTTCAATATTTACATTTAAAAGGTTAACCATTTTGAAAATAAGCTCATTGTATGAAAAATTATTGTCGTCACTGCCGTCCTTTTAATATTTACTATTAGTAATTGCACTAAAAATACATGCTTGTCCCCCCTATGATTGCAAAAATGCATATTAGTTATGTTTTATATAAGTTGCAATATCATGAGTTAAACATATTTCATGCATTTAAATCTAACTTAAATACAAGATTTTAGTAATACCAAATTGGAGCTATTAACTATCAGTAATGCATTATTACTTGTAGTTTAATTTAAATTTAGACATTATTTATTTGGCCAACGAATAAGAATAAGATAGACTATCGATATTTTTTTCTTCCAGACCAATGATATAGCGTGAATACCACGAAAAACTGGACAAACGCAAAGAATTTCTTTACTCCTTAAGTTTAGGAAATGTAAAAAAGAAAAACAATTTTATATTTCTTAACTGCCTTCTCATTTATGTGCTGAAAAAATAGGTACTTTTGTTTTTTATTTTTTGTTTATTGGCCACTGTGTATAAAATGTGTAAATATTAAAGTAAATTAATCATCCAAAAATTAAAATCCGCACTAAAAGTAAGAAAATGCGTATCTTAACCAGTTTTGAAAAAAAACAATTGTTCAATATCCGTGGTATGTTAATAATTACAGTTTTCTGAAATGCACATATTTCATTCACGCGCTTCTGTTCTTCACTTACTGTATAGTGTAGAAAATACGTTCGTTTATTAAAAAAAGTATAAATATAACTCTAGATTACTAGTGTAAAAAACGGATATATCTTGATAGCCATACACTGCTTCTATTTGTATGTAGAATCCTATTATTATTACACTAGTCCTTCAACAATTTAAACAAATTTTGCTTAGCTAACTTTTAAAGTTGCAACACAATAATAAATGCGAATAATAAAGGCATACCTACTAACCTTGAGAATTTTGAAGTTTTAGCTTCAGAAACCTAGACGAACAGGGATGAACGGTGATTTTTCGCTTATTTTGGGGTATAACTCACTCCTATTAAAAATTGAAAAAAAGTATTTCATAATTTTCAGTCATCGAAGTATGTGTGCGTCGCGAGGGCCTAACATTCTGTAAAAATTTCAAGTTTCTACGTTACGTTGTTTTCGAGAATAATTCAAAATCGCTAGTACGGAATCCTAAAAACGAAGAAGAATTGATTATTCCCTCCCTCACAGAGTAAGGGATGATATTGGAAATTGTTGAGGTAATGATAAGGCTAATTACAGAGTATTAGTCCGGATCATTCGGATACGATAGCTTTTCGCGTAGGTACAGCACTTTAAAAGCTACATTAAATTTTTGATATTTTTATGTGATTCGTTAGATGATGGACTCTCAAAACCCATGGGGTTACAATGGTATAGAGAACTAAAAAAAGTATTTCTATAATTTTTGTTGAACAAACTTGATTATTTTATTTTAACAATGGAAAGAGCTTGCAAAATGAATTATGGTCAACGAAAATAAATAATATATCATCATATATTGTTCCATCAATAGTCAGTACAATATTTTGAGAATGATCGATTGATTCGTTTTTGAAATATCTTTCCTACCGAATATGAAAATGCTGTATTAAAAAACTTGTTTAAAGTTTTACGTTCGGCCGAACGAGCCGTATAAGAGGAGTTTTAAAAGTTTCTCACTTCTACAATTTTGCTCGTATTGGCTGAACACTTTCTCATGTCGTACTATTATATAAAAAATTATCGCAAAAACCGAAGTGTTGAAATTTCAAAATCCATGTAACGTCTTATTTCTTTTGAGATGTTCATTTGGTAATTGTTATTCTGATTTTTTTCCCAACACTATCCAGTATAGGTACGAACTTAATATTGGACCTTTCACTTTAGTAGTGTTAAAGGCTGCTTAGTTTTAGATTTAATTTTGCGGGTCTGGGTAATTAAACAGCTTAGAATATTTTAAAAATGAATTTTTGTCTATTTTCCTATTTATGAGTTTTTTGTTATTCAGAAGTAGTATGTACTTTATAAAGCGCCTATCTTTCTACTCAAATACCATGCTCCCAATTACGTGCAACGATGCAATAAAGTGCATTTAAGAAAATATGTGCATTCCGATGGAAATTGCACTAAAAATCGATGGACAATCGGGCCTTGGACACCGCTCCCCAATGGCACTTGACATGTGCTTCTATGCGGTCGGCAAAATTTAATAAATCACCTTGGCGGCGGTCTACCTTCCGCTCCACCTGCATAAGAGGCGATTTCGCGGATTGGCAAAAAAGGCGATCGAGGCTCGCCCGTTCTATCAAATTATCGTCGTGTTTTTGCTCCCGGTACCCGAAAAAATCCAGAACAGCCATACTGCACGGTCGTAAATCTCTACACTTTATAGCTGCTCGAGGAAAAACTTGTCCCTGGGCAGCCCTGGAGCCTGGCTTCTGGAACTCGCCTCGCATCGACCGCGAAATCTTTGCGAGTGCCTGTTCTTGCCCCCCGGTCGGTGAGGAGTGTTGTCCGCAGTATTTATCCTGTCCGCGAAGGATGACGAATCCGCCAGGTCCATTACTGTTGTCCATCATCATGATCATCGACTGACGACGGGGACTATTGGTTTTCTGGTTGTTGTCTCTCTATCCGGTCAGTCTTGACCAGATTCGAGGCTCCGCTTAAGAGCACCCGGCCTCCCCTGCTCCGGAACAGCAGTGCGTTATCAGACAAACAATTTATCAATGCATGAGGAGACAACGATGGGGTACCGAGGACAAAACCGGCCAAAAGCCCGAGACCGGGCGACAATCCCTGAGGACTTGGAGGAGGCAAGGCCAGAGGAGGTGCCCTCGGGAATTGTTGATTGGAATTTTTGCGAAATTAATTACCGGCGTGTTCTATGGACTGTCCGTCTTGAGGAGTAAGTTTTTCCTGGCGTTCTGTCCACTGACTCTCCTGCAACAGCCTCCAGCCTCCAGCCTCTGAGGACGCTGCCTGAACCCATAAATCTTCATCCGATCGAATATCAAGACGATGTGATTGACATGGTTGTTAGGGCATCGCTGCGATGTGGCCACCGATTGGCTTTTTTCTTCGACGGCCACTTCACTTTTTTATGCCTCGGGGGTTGACCTTTGGTCGAGTCTAGGTGAACGATTAACTGAATAATCTCGAACATTATCCGGCCAAGTAGTTGAATATCTCAAAAATTCTAGATCTATTACTAATAGTATAATTTCCAATTTTAAGTTAAGGTATGTTAACATTTACAAGGAAGACGAAACCCTGGCCTCCCACACCCCAAGGTATTACATTACTCTGGCGTTAGCAAAAATTAGCGTAAAAAGAAACAAATTTCTTTTCACACAATTATCAAATATACGTGTATATTGTTTTTTTTTTATTATCACTAAATACCATAGCAAAATATTGTCTTTACTGTCACAACCGGTATTAATCGAAAACGAAAAACTCGAAAAGCTTGAAATAAAATCTAATAATTCAGTTTTCGAACGTACAACAAGTTTTCTTTATTTAATAACATTTTCGCTGCAAAAGTTAAATTTTGTTGTCAGTGAGTATTTTTGAAGTTATGTTCGTATTTTACCAAATTTTTCTAAAGCCGTCAGTAATGAGGTAATAATATGAGGTTATTTGTTACATGTAAAATAGTCCCCAACATTTTTACTTTTTTATATTTACATACTTATAATGGGTAAGAAGGTTCAGCCAAAAAAGTCTAAACTTCAATTCTTACGAAGATAAAAATCTGTGATACTTATCTCTAGTATTGTAATAACATTATTCATATACCATACGTGGGGTTTAATTAATATGCTTATTTTTTTAAATTCAATATTACCATATCGTTATGAAAATATTGTTCAAATATAGAAGACTGAACGACCAAATAAATTGATAAATTTAATAATCTAAACTTATTGCTTCAATTTTCAAAAATGTTTACCTAGATGTTAATTTTCTGGCAACTAGTACACGCCTCCCCTCCTATACACTATGAATGTCTTTACTTAAAAAATAATTAAAAAAAAATATTATTCTTTAGAACTATGACGAGACCAACAGAAAGGACAGAAATAAAAATATAAAAAAAACGTGGGGTTTTTCCATTTATTGTAATGTGTTCGTAAATGAAAATTTATATTATCAACATATTTTTATGTTTCAAGGTCATTACATTACATTGGATAATTGTCTGTATGGGCATCAATTTAAAACTTGATGTTAAAGAATTTATGTAATAGTATAAACAATATATGGTATAAATGCCAACAAAAGTCAGTTAAGTAGTCGTAATAATCTCCATCAGTTCGCAAAAAATAATTTCAAGAGAAAAGCTAAAGAAAAATAAGTACCCTGTTAGCTTTATACATACTATAATCAAAAGTGTGTATTTATTACTTCTAATATATCAGGGGTATACAATCAAAGTTAGTAAAGTCCATAGTGCCAAAATGTTCAGTAAACGATAAAAACGATTATTTTAATAATTACAGGTAACTATTCTAATGTTAAACATTATTTATATGCAGATATATACATTATGGAAATACAAGTGTTCATCACGCTCAGTTCAATACTTTTGAATAAAACCTTAAGTATAAGATGGACTTTCCCAGTTTTGTTACCAAGTTTTTGATTTTACTAAGTTTGTAACTGAATGTTTAGGACTTTCCTGTATTTGTTACCAACTTTCTGGACAGGATTGGATTCAGGCGTCAGTGAAATGGAGGCAATGGTCCCTTCCTATTGGTCGAAAAGGACTTTACGCAAATTGAAACTCAACTCACTTGAACTTTGCTAGGTTTGTTTGTAAAGTCAATTTTCAATTTGAAATAACAGTCGAGATTATTAGAATTTGTATAAAATTATTCTACGGGGTAAATATAGATACGGAAAAAAATGTTTTGCAATTTAAATCTCACTTTTATAATTTTGTGGACTTTACCAACTTTGATTGTAATACCCCTGATATGATCTTTTTCGGAAGGTGGGTACTTATTGTAACTTCATATGAAACTATTCAAGTCTATACTCTGCCACACTCACTTTAAATGATAATAACTTAGGTAATATTCGGAAAAGAGGTTAAACTCTTAAAATATTCTTAAATGCATTAATACTACTAAGCAACAATAGCAACAAAATTATATTTGTTGACATTCTGAGTTGCATATGTTGGACCCCTTAATTGAGAAAATCTGTTCGTGATTTCCCCCCTTTTTATTTTTGCAATATAAACCAATACCATTTTGTAATTGGGATTTGTTAGGGTTGGCTTGAATCTGAGTGTCAGTAGAATTTTAAACAAAATATATACAATACCAAGAAATTATAAAAATTGGGCGATAAGAGAAAAGTTAACAGAAAAATACTTCTAAAAATTGTAGATTTTTAATGGCCTTGAATGAGCTTCAATTTTGAGTTATCAAATTTGTTTTGAAAAGGGGCAAAGAGAAGGAAGACAGATGGACAGATGCCCTAGATATGAATTTTCTAATATATTTCTTAGGATTTTATGAATAATTCAATAATTTTCTAAGTAGTTTATCGGTCTTTAAAATTGGTTATTTCTCGAAACGCAGTTATTTTTTGACATGAATATGTGTTATCCCTGGGGTCTATTTGAAAGAATGTGCGGAACAAAAATCGTGGCCGTGACTAATTACTGAATTTGGGGGCTTGGTCCTAATCTAGGTATGTGCGTAGTGGGGGTAGCAGTGGGCCTAACAGAGGCCCGCACTAATGAGTTATTAACGATGGCATGATATTTTGTGCGCAGTAATTATGCGCAGATGTATGCACGTGGTATCAGAAACACGTGCATTGTCGAAAAACGTCTCAAATCATCACCAGTTATCATTCACTGCATTTTTAATAGTTTTATTACGTAGCGGTTTTCACTTTTAAGCACGAATACTGTGTAAGTATCTTAAAAAATAACGATCTTGATGTTTCCACGACGCGCAATTCAACATGTATCGACGTAGTTCTTTCTCGCCATATCGAAAAACTTGAAACAAAAGCGTACATCTCGTATTTCAGTACCCATCGTCCTCTTCTGTCCACAACTTCGCCTTGAACATTACATAACTTTATGTATGTGTTTGTATGTATGTATGTATAAGTTTGAATGTATGTACCATATATACGTATGAATCTATGTATCTTTGTATGTATATAGTGTATATAACAGATCGAAAAAATACATAAAACCATTTAAATCTTTCTTTTCATTTATTATATAAGACATATTCATTGTCTACTGTGCCATCGAGAAGCCATGGCACTTTTTTTTTTTTTTTAATATTTAATTAATAACTTTTAAAATTAAAGTTAAAGTAACTTTGAACAAAGAAATGTTTCAAAACTCTAAAATCTTGCTGGGCTTAAAGAAAAATGTATTTCGCGGCCTTCCTGTTGGAAGATATACTTGGTTTTCATAAATGCATTCCATGCAAAAACTGTAGAAGCTTGCAGTCATTACTTTGTATTGTATGGGTTTTCATCCTGCCAATAAGAAAACGAACTGTCGTTTTTGGTTGCGTTCTGCTTAAATTAAATTCAGATTTGTGTTTGAGTGGAATTACTATTGGTGCGGTATAAAAATTAATATCAGTGATATCACTGAATTTAAGGTACATTGTGTTAAGCAAATAGAGTACAAATACTTAGGGAGTATTAAGGGAGGAGGACATTTTAAATAAGGGTCGTTCCATTTGAAAACAGTGGATTAGGATGAAACTTTTAATAAATGAAAGATTGGTAGAAAGGCATTTTTTTTTTGAATTTTCTTTTATAAGATTAACAGACGAATAAATCTGAGGGCTTTTCAATTTCCTTTTTATTTGTTACATAATTTTCAATTAGTAACTTTTTTCACATAACTCATTCCATCTTCTATACAATAATTGAAAATAACCTTGATGTTTTGTTAAAAAGCATACAAAAATATAATAATAGTATGTTGGATTTAATTAAATAAAAACAATACTTTAAAAAAATAATCTCCCAAAAATGAAAATAATGTAAGTTTTGTGTTGCGAAAAGGCAGGTCAAAATGTAAGATTTTGATTTTTAATACTCGTATCAAATATGAGACCGTTTAAATATATCAAAATTTATATTATAATTTATATTTTATGAGTGTATTTAAATTTTTATGTGAAGCTTCTTCAGAAGCGACAGTTAACATCCCGGGCGATTAACAGAATAATCCCGTACATTATACGCCTGAATGGATGTGGTCTATGAAAATTTGTCATAGGATCTTTCCTACTTCACAGCCGATAGCATCGATAAATTCAATAGTTTCTATAGTGCACGGACTGCAATGATAAATTTGCGGCTTATGACGTCGTAATGAAGATATTTTCCGCTCGGGCTGCGATAAGTCCCCTGAGTGATGGGCATGCGCACCGTCAGCGACCCGTTGCTACATGGTTTTGCCGCGGCTGAGCCTCTATCTTGCGATTTCACGATATCTATTTACATATCAACGAATATTGGCACCAAGCCATGTAGTCCCCGTCGGAGTCGCGGCCCGGCTCCGATATTTATTGAACACGGTTTTTGGGTTAGGAATTTTGTAACACATGTTCGGTTACTTGTTATTTCTGCGCAGCCACAGGCCAGAATATCTCCGGTGCGCCAGCAACTCTGTCAATCGCCGATGTATCCGGATACATGGCCAGGAGGGCTCTTAATCGCCAGCTCATATCTCGCCTTGACTATGGCTCTAGACGGATTCGCCTCCGCGAGCTGGGCCTGCGCTGGATGATCCTCGGGGCCCCAGCATAGGTGTGCACCGACAATGGCTCGAATAGACTTGTTTTCAATTTTTATTGATCTGTCCCAAGAAGTGGCCTTCGGTTGGGAATCGGCAAACCTTCCCATCGATTTGATTGCCGGCCGTGGACTTTATTGTGCTCGCCCCAATAAGTTGGCCAATTCAGTTTTATTGTTATGGGTCCGCTGTTGTTTCTGCCAGTGAGTGATGCTGCTCAATTTATGGCAGTTGCAGTGATTAGGTCCAGCTGATAAAGTTATTGTCGTCGGCGTTAGCTTGCTGCGGCCGCAATTATCGGGATGGTATGAGAATTCCATCAACGGTCGGGAATCGGTAGAATGCCCTTCTACCAGCCCATCGTAATGGATTGATTCCACATAAGGTGCTAAATGGATATTCCAATTAATGCGGTGTAAACATAAAAATTTTCGAGGCTGCTTTATGGTGGCGCTGACCAACAAAAAGCAGGAGGTCTTGTCGTGCCGATGCCAGACGCTATGGGAAAATATCTGTCCAAAGGGTAGCTTTATGGCGATTTATGGCTGTCGTCAAGACGTTTTCCTCTTGAATTGGTGCGCGGAAGAATCCGATATTGCTTTCAGATTAAGTCTAAATGAAATAATTTAGCTTGGTTAATTCAAGTTACTGCAGAGGTAATACGCGAAACTAGCGTTTTTCTTCTGATACTTGAAGCAATATTTTCTAGCATTATTAATTTATCCCAATTGACAATTAATACGAATGTTAGAATTTCACCAATCTTTAAAAATCTCAACCTAAAAGGGAAACACGGTACCCTTATACTATCACTTATAAAATTAAATAAAAGTAATAAATGTGATTGTAAAATGGGGAACATCTATTGGTCACTAATTTCAAATCCCCGATTCTGATAATTCAAATAGTAGGCGTTAGTACTATGATTTATTTTAAATCACACAGCAGTATTTATTTATGGAGTTTTAACTTCCCTGGTTTTTCAACCGTCGAATTTAAAATATTTACATTTACATTTTCACAAAATTTGGTAAGAGTTTTCTTGAATTTATCGATTTGAATTTTAAGTCTTATTTCAAAAATTCGATATGTGGAATATAAATACAAAATTACTTTGGTGGTACCATTTGAAAACTTTAAAAATTAAAAAAATTTTTCAAAGACTAATGTCTTTTTTATAAATTCTGCGATATTTATGTTTTACATTATATTTACGTAAAAACCCAATGAAAAATTTATCAGGCCTTCCCAGGGAAGGCTGATGGAATTGTTAATTTTTATGGGTTGAAAAAACAGCTGTTTTTTAGTTAACTTCAGGGAAGGTAGTTACACATTAAGCGATGTGAATTTTCGATAGGAACAAGCTTTTCAGGAATTTTCAATGTCATAGTAAAGAAACATCTCACTTATTCCTATTTTTTGTCCAAGTTTTTGCAACGTGAGACAGTTTTTTTGTAAAGTTGGTTTTTAATTAAAATAACACCGTTCATGATGAAAAATTATTGGAAAAATCTTTTCTTGCCTTTAATAACTTTAAATATAAAGTCAATAGAAAAATTTCCGTTTACTCTGATCTAAAGCCAATTATAATTCGGTTAAATTTACCAGGTGTATATGTTATGTAAAAGCAGTATAAAATCAATTTTTCGATTGCTTCTTTCTGCGGACATGTAATGTTAAAAAGAAATGAGAAGGAATTGCTCATTGAAGCGTCATGGATCCCATGTCTTCTGTACAGTAGCTTTTCCGTTTTTATCTAGTACTGTAGTATTCTAGTTCTTGGCTAGTCTTAGTGTTACTGAGTTCTTCGACGCAAAGGTATTCACAAAATTATTAATATGTAGTAAAACTAGTGTCGTAGGGTAAATAATTGAACTTCATTCATTAGCAACGATTCTTGCAGAAATAAAGAAGTTACAAGATACTTTTTGGGCACTTTATTTCAGTGTACCGTATGCTCCAATTAATCTTGCAAATCAAAATAACTCGAATAAACGCAACATGCACTTTTTTTTTATAAACACCCTTTGGGGGTGGGATGGATGGTAACTTTCAAATTACAATTAGGAAATCCCATTTTTTATTGCAAAATTAAATTTTACGTGTAGTTTTAATTGAAACGATAACAGGGGGAGAAAGCTTATTTTAAGAAAGCCAGAATTACTCTTTGAAGATATTGATTTTTTGTCGGAGCCTTTGTTTTTAAGGACCCAATTTCTTTGAATTATTTTTATTCATGAAGTTAAATGGAATACCCGATATTTAAGCAAACTACAATAAAATGGGGAATATATATTTACACTGAAAAATGTTTTGGGTATAACTCAATAATTACTAAATTATTTAGTAAAATACGACATCAATTAAATTTAACTTTTACTTTACTTTACTTTACTTAAAAATCTCGAAAGGGGAGGGCGGACAGCTAGTTTTTACTTCGTAGTACAATAGTGCACTAGTTATAGCAAACTTTAGTATATGGTTGCAAAAATCTGTTTTTAAACTTTTTTAGTTATCACGACTAATTTGTATTTATTCCCAGTGACTAAATTTATATATGTAATAGTATTGTGGAATAGGAAAAGATGTTATAATTATAATACCAGCTATTTGAAGTCAAACAAAATTTCTTCAGTTGAAATTATAGCTGTTTTTTTTTTGTGTAGGAGTATTCTTTAACCCTTTCCAATCGAGAGCTCCACTATGGAGACAAAGTCAACCATTTTCAATTCATAATAGAAAGGCATCAAACAAATCGTAACAATAATTTCATTAATGGTTTTATGTACTAATTATTTGATATGAATATGATATTTGCAACAAAATTGCAAACTACATTTCTGAATTATTATATTTCTTAGTGAGAGATACAATTATTAAATTGCTTATAAATACTCAGTATCGTTTGGTGTAATTTGTGGAAGAAAATTGAATACCTTCCATAATGGTAATAAAATTACATTAAAACTTATTACATAAATTACTATGTAAAAATCAGATATTTTATGCTCAAATTTTGTACAAACACAAAAGTTTACATAATAGATGTTGTTTATTAACTTATACTAAAGTAGCTAAATTTACATATAGTAGAATTAAATTATTAGACATAATTACTCCTGTAGTACCTTTACACTAGATACGAGTATGCCTATTTAAGGAGACGATGTTCATACCTGTGAAAGCATTTATACAGTTGTACTCATTATTTTTTCTATTAATACTAAAATTTATAATAGTTCAGAGTTAAAATTTCAAAAATAATGAGTAATTTATTACAATATCGTATATTTGGTGGTACGTTTTAACTATAAAAAATGAGAGAATTAAGGTTGTACATTTACATCAGTTTGACGTAATATTACTTATTCGTGCGACTGTTTACACCAATTTGGTGTAAGATAACACAAAAATTACAAACTTGATTGAATGTTATACCAAAAAACTTAATTACACAAATGTGTACTTTCAGGATCATGATAAATATTTCCATAAAAAAGTTTAAAATTGCTCTTTATTCTAGTGTGATTTTACATTCAGTTTTGAGAGTATTCTTATAATATATCAAAATAAAACTTAAATAGAAATTTAATATTGAGTTTTATAGATCTAAATTCCCATATAAGTAAAGTTGGTCAGAGTGGTGTCGCACCACTAATTTATTTAAAAAATGCTCGTCCATAATATTACCGGACAGTAGGCTTCAACCGCCTCCATAAACATGTTGACCTCGGGAGCCGAGCCCACCATTCCCAGTTCATATTATGGTTCGACGTAGACAGGACAATTAGGCTAAATATGTCGTAACCATTATTTCAAGACAGAAGTTTTCAGATTCAGTAAGTTGACAAGAAACTAGAGTCGAATTAAATTTGAACATTTTCCCATGTGCCAGCGGTCTGTCCAATTATATCATAATTTGGTCACGATTCATTCGATCGCCACCGTCCAGTATCCACCGATTGGATAAATTTTGCATATCTTATCGCAGCCAATAGAAAATTTCCCATCACATCTGTGACCATCAAAAAATTTCCAATTTTCTTGTTTTCCACTTGGAATTCTGCTGAAAGATTAATCAGCCGATAAGATACAGGAGAGCTCTTCTATCAGTGGTCCCAACACCGCTTGAATACAATCGGCCATCAGCAGCAGCCGCCACTGCACTGCACCGTGCCGTAGCGATCCAGGCATCGTCCGCTTTCGCGAGATGAGGTTCGCTATGCCGCAGCCCGTTGCTTTCAAGAAGCCTCATTGTTTGCGAAATTCCGCGCGCGAGACATATTTCTCCAGGAGAGTTTCCCACATCTCATTAGCTCGGCGACCAGTTCAAGTATTTTGTCATTAAATTTTCTCGTTGTTATTGTCGAGTGATCGACAGCCACACATCAATTTATGATGTGCGCGCAACGTTTTGTATTTGATTAGTTTATTCGAATTTAATTAATAAACGCTGGAGTACGGCATGCGGCGACGCAGCGGGATCGTGTACCCGTCTTTCTGGAGAGGGCAACCATGGGACAAACCTTTATCAGGCAAGTCAAGAATTTTGTAGTAAGACAATGTGAAATATCTCAGTAATTAGTACATAAACATTTGACATGCTTGTATGAACGTTTAACTTCCTTAAAAAAGACAAGGTACAAAAAATTGTTTCACGTTTCTTGAAAGTTTTTTTTATTGTATTTGGAATTTTTTTTTTTTAAGTAAATCTAGACTTACGCTATCCTGCGACCTCTGGTAGGTTAGTTGTCAGCGCACTGGACTACCATCGCAGAGGCAGTTGGTTCGAATCCCACCAAAAAACTAAAGTCTACTGAGTTACGTCGCAAAGGAATGCGCATGTTCAGACAACAACTTCACCCTAACCCTAACCTAACTTACGTTAGGTGCACATGATAGACGTGTTTCGCGCGTTTTCTTTTCGTGATTACGAGTCTTTTAATAGTTTTTCTATATACTCTTATAAAGCGAAAATTCAAGAAGATTCTGAATCTTTAGATCCAGTTTAATCAGAAAAGAAGTTTAAAAGTTGCAAACTTCACAAAAGGACTCAGTTAATTGAAAAAGGGTTCTAAAGAAGAACGCGTTTCCATAGCAAAGCGCTGAGTTAAAAAGACTGTTAGACTATTATTATTATTATTTATTTTACAATTTAGAATTTAATTCTCAATTTGATTTCTTATTTTTCGTGCACTTGGGAACTAAGCCAATCTGGCAATTTTCTGAGTTTATTTTTATTTTTCATATGGGAATCGAACCCACAACCTCAGAATGGAACACTTTGTAAATCACAGCCAAACCGCTCAGTCAGCTATGCCAGCCGAGGCCCCCAGACTGTTAAAATGTTACAAAAATATTTTACGTGAAAAAGGGAGATCACTATATCGTCAGCTGAACTTGTTAGATTTTATGAAGCTTTCTATGTACTTTTAGGAAACATACTCATATATTTACCTAATATGTATTTTTATGCAAACATTTTATCCGACTTAGTAGTTTTTTTTCTGGTCCTACCTATCACTTAATTTCGAGGTTATATTATATTGCAATTTTTGCATAAGCTAAGTCAACTAAAAGCTACAGAGTAAGCTTGTCGCATAAGACTATCAATTTTTTGGTCCTTTGGTAGTTTATGTGTTTATTTTTATTAAGATTTAATTAAAAAGTTACTGCAGATATAAAAGCTGGTTATGTGTAAATGTTTAATGATATAAAGCAACATTTTTTTCTGGTTATAATGAGTGAGCATTTTTTTTTAGGTAGGAACTTTACTTTGGAAGTTGCTACAATTTTGTTTTGTCATGATTATGTTGGCCGTCATAAAACCCAGTTTAATTTATTTGGGAATTCAAACCTCTTGGTCCTACCGAAGTGTGCGCTAGATCAGTTCACTGAATGGAAAATATAGAAAATTCTGAGCATACAAAGAAATGGGGGTTTGCAGCGTAGTTAATGTGTCTCTATACATAGAATGTAGTGGTAGAATATTGGAGTTCAAAATTTAAAAATATAAGTTGTTGGGTTGGTTAAAAAAATATTAGATAGTTGGTAAGCTTATTAACCCTGTATGATCGCAGCAAGATCATTAGTCTTGATTATGTTTTTATACTGATACCGCGAGGCGCTATCTACGGTCGCAAGACCAAAGCGCGGGATCTTCAACTGGTCCACAAGATGCTGGACCGCTTACAGCAGACTTTCTTCCTTATCCCCTCGTGATCGGGTGATATTCCTGGTCGCGCTCATGTGAGATCGCGTTCGCGTATAGCGAATTCGAAAAATGTATGCGCGCGCAGATCACAAGAATTTGCGGACTGCGTGTAACTTGCATTCCTTTTCCCTTCCCCGTGGATTGACTTTGTCTCGGGGCTGGCCTGAGGCTCTTGGTCCTTCGCGGTCGTGCCTCGTTCGACATATGCAATATACGTTACTGGTGCGATGCGCACGGTAGCGCTATTTAGCCACCGTACCGTTGCTACCTGAGATGCTGCCGGGATGCTGGGCTGCTGGGCGCTCAGCAGCCCTCATCTTCGGCATCATAACCATACGCCGCAAACGCCGTCGGTCGTCGCGGTTGCGGTCTCATTTTTGCATTCAGAAGGATACGCTACACTTGTTCTCCATGCAGACTCGGCGACAAGTTTAGTTCACACGGTGCTCGTTATGAATTTCTGTCACGAAATTTTCAAGTTTCTTCACTGGCCGTGTATGCGTGCGTGTGCGCGGTGAAAACAGATTGCGTGCGTGCTTCTGCGTGAGTGGTTTTACCTTTGTTTCTTCTTTTAATGCTTCTTTTGTTTATTTTGTTTGCTTTTTCTGTCCCGCTGATCGAAGGCTGCCTGCGGTTAAGTGGAAAATGTGGAGCAATCTTTTATTTTTTTGGGGCTACATATTGCCTGCGAATTTATCTTCCGGGTGCCCACAGGCCGTCAACGCCGCCTCTGCTCATGGGTGTTTTAGAATTTAGCGGTGATCTAATTCCCATGAGAAAGCTGGGCTTCGCTTCTTAAGCTGCTCTTCAGACGTGCGAACCAACAAATATTACGTCGACTGGGAGTGAAGACGATCAAAATAGAATATGAACAAAAAGTAGGGGCTTGGGGGTCGCTCAATGTTTTAAGGGAAAATTACATTGAACAATACTTTGTGAAACGCAGTGACATTTCCACTTTTGTAGGAAGAGGACAAAAGGAATGTTTTGCTGCTTTTTGCTGACAAAAATAATTCCACAGAGGAAATTAAGGAGACTGCTCCAGGGGACTCCGTTGTAAGGGAAGATAGGACATGAGACGATGACAAAGGGGGGAATTTCTTTATTAATTTAAAAAGCGCTCAGCTGTGTGGGAATCTGTTGCAAAACAAGAAGAATTATGGGTAAACAAAGATGAATGGGGAGCTGGACTCCATTCTGACCTTTTGGACAATTAAATGGAAATTTTACTTCCAACCCATGGGAGATGACGTCCTTTGCATCTTATTAACAGAATTACATGAATATTTGACGATTTTGTACGCGATATTGCAAAGAAAATATATGATAAAATAAAATTTATACTTCCCTATAGGGTGTTGGGTGGAGAGGTTTACCATATCGTTTTGAATTTTCCGACAAAGGGAAATGAAAAGCGAATGTTTGTTATTCAAAATGTTACGAGACTTGGAAGTTAGATGTAATAAAAACAAAAACACTTTGGCCCAAAGGCTGACTCTGGATACGAAAGAAAAACAACGTTTAAAAGTAAATTAAAGTATGATGCCCATTTGGAACCAAAAGTGACGAATATTACAATAAGTATGTCATGTGCTTGTAATTTCGGATATACATATTTAAAATTTTCAGCTTTCATCATGATTTTCTTCATATTTTTAGAATTTTTTTGGCTTACATTTTTGAAAAATAAAAGATGCGTTCACCTTATTTCTAAAAATTATTTATATGCAACTAGGATAGATCTATAATTTACTGTTTGTGTTTTGTTTTAATATTCATGTAAATAATTCGGTAAACTTAGTGTCCACTTATCAGAAGCATTTCTTATAGGTAATTATTTTAAGTCTCACCTGTTGATTTTGGGTATTAGTAGAACTTTCATCAACTCATACAGAAAATTATCTACTCAGAAAATAAGAAACAATCTTAAAAGCCTTAAATGCAATCTGATTTTACAGGTCAAAGACATTTATACGATCTGATTTGAGAACACATATGAATTGTTCGAAACACTTGAGAAGGTAATTTTTACTGTGCTAAACTGACTTGAAAAGTGACGACAATCTTAAAAAAGGTTACGCTTGTAATTATTCGCATTTTGTGAAAGTCTACTTATTGTTTTTATCGGTAATACAAAGTTAAATGTGAAAAACTCAATTTTTATATAATACTAACTGTCCCCATCCGATGTATCATAAGTACTTAATATATAGGTAGTTAAAGCTTTCTTAAATTCTGAAGGTTAATAGTGTTCTTAAAATATTGATATAGAATCATCATAGAACCATTGTCCATTGTCCACAACTCATTTTGCTACTATGGTTTATATTTGATGGCGTATTTTGCTTCTTCTTATGCGTTTTTATTTTTTTAAGTGTTAAATAAATACTCATTTTTGTTGTATTAATTTTCTTTAAAATCCATTGAATTTTGGTCGACCGTTTTAAAATTCCATTTTTTGACAGATTCGAAATTAGTGACTTCTAAATACCCTAAGTGCTCATTTTTATTAAAGTTTATTCTGAGACTTTAGACGCCATATTGGATCCCCTATATTTAATTTATAGATTTTGAAAGCGTAACTAAAGTAATGTAAAAGTAGAGCAAAGCCTCCTGGCAGCGCTTAACAAAATCTTCCATATACTTTTTGTAGGCCTGTACAAGAATGGCCTTTAGTTCCTTTATTATTATTATCGATCCATTCGACTCAAAAAGCTTCCAACGAAGTGGTAATTTGAGATTTCGGGAACAAGAAAAAGTCACACGGGGTTAAATCCAATTGCTGTCCTTCCATTCACGGAAACGTTACATTACGTTTAAATTCTCTATTGAATGTCTAACCCTCTGGCAATAATTCGTTCTGGACAACACCGCGATAATTAAAGAAAACAGACAGAATAACTTTGATTTTTGAGTGGCTTTTGCCCGATTTTTTAGGTTTTACTTCGTTTTCGAAGCGCTTTTCGGACGATTATTGATTAGTTTCAGCGTCATACTCATAAACCCATGTCTCGTCATCAATAGTGATACGTTTAATGAATGTAGGGTTGTTTGCATACTCAAAAATCATTTGTTCAGAGACGTTTATCTGGTACTCGTTTTGCAAAAAAAAAATGAGGTATTTGAGATTTCAAGTTCATGAGGAATGTTTCTTTCACTGTCTTCAGTATTTGATGTTGATGGACGTCCAGAACGAGGCTAGTTTTCGATCACTTTACGACTATTTTTGATTGTTTTGCATCACTTGTATGTCTGTTTTCTAGACATGTCAGATTCCCATAAGTTTTCTGCGTCATTTTCAACGCTTCAATACATAAAATTTCGTTCAAAACACAACATTTCAAACAAACTTGTTGCTCAACAATTTTGTCCATATTAAAAACCGTGATCTCACATAAATAGCTACCGTAAATAAACTAATTGATAGATCGTGCTCAAATTTATACCATATGTCAAGAAAAGATGTACCAACATAACAGAAAAAAGCCTATTACTTAAGGAGTATTTACTTATTTATTTATTTATTTCGCTTAATACAAGCTACATAGTAAAACACTTAAAGATTAGGATTAAAACTAACTAAAGGCAAATGGGTGGAGGGGCTAAGTGAACAGGGGATGGAAGAGGGGAAATCACGTGAGACGGTTGAGCTCAAACCTCAGAGTACTGAGTACTTAATAAGCAAAAGCTATATATGTATATCATATAGATTTGTATAATTTTAATTTTCGATTTGATGAATTTGAATAATAGAATTGTTTCTTTAAGATTAGGCGGTAATGGGAACATGTGCCCACCTGCAGAAACATTAAAAATAAATAAAAGTAGAGTTTTTGAATAGAATGAATAGATTTTTTATAATTTCATTCCTGAAATAATATAAAATGATTTAGCATTGATCAAGATGCTTCAGAGATTGGTATGTGTTCGATCAAGTCTTTCCATGTTACCCTGTAGAGGGTAAGAGTTAAAATGTTTATTGTTTTGAAAAAAAAAAAAAATAAATAAAATTGTTTTTTTGAATTTATAATGGAATATTACACTTTTGGATCAGCGGAAGATGATATTTGCAATGCGGTAAACAAGGCTCCCCTTTATAATTTATTCATTGCAATTCATTTTGTATGGACGTTTAAACAGGTTTACTTTTCTACTTCTTACTAACTTCTCCAGCGAAATGGCATGATATGATAATCCTGAATCGGGAATGAGCCTGAATTTCTTGAGTTGAAAGGTCGTTGGTCTCGTAACATACCCTGGAAAACTCATTGCCACTTACCGAGCTTCTCTACTGCAAAGATTTAGCTATAAACGCTGGGTATCTTCACATGACCCAATCAAAGAGAAAGCCATTCTGAGAAGATTGGGGATTTTGGTTGCCAAATGGGAGTTTCGTCGCCTTCATCCGTAGTTTAGGTATACTCCAGAACTTTTGTACATTTAACAGGCGCGAGTGCAATGCAAAGTGCCCGAACCCTTTATGGGGTACCCCGGCGTTCGATGGATCCTTAAGAGGCTCTTTGAAGTGTGAATGATGGCCACAGCCAGCACGGTTCAGTTTTGAATACAATCGAACCTTCCGCAGATAAAAATCTCCGTTGATGGCAGCCAGATAAAATTTTGACAGGCGGCTCAATAATCGTTAGGATTGGCGGTGACATGTCCTCTTCTCCTGGCCAAAAAGGTAGAAAAGGCGCTGGAAATTGAAATGAAGACGAGCAGCCAGCGCACAGCAACATATTGCTGAAAGCAGAGATGTATCTGTTCATTCTGCTGTCACAGAATGATGCCCGCGGACTGGATGCCTGAGGCTCCTCAGTACAACATCCATCCATTCGCCAGTCTTCGGAGAGGAGCCCCCTTGGAGGCAGTGGTGACACGACGGCCCCCGGATAGGTCCACTGCGTCGCTATCTAAACCATCACCACCGAGAAATCGCGGATGAATCTTTCCGGATTTTTGCATTTTATTGGACCATCCTGTACGTGGTCCAGCCGATGGTGCTCCGCTGCTGCATTTATGCTCAATTTGATATTTTAATAAATTTTTTGAGGAATTTATGGACTCCGGGGACGTTGCAATTGATGGGGACATGCATTCCCCCGTATATGCGAATTGTCCGCGTGACTATCGCTTTGACGAAGTTTATAAATTCAGCAAGCTGCAGATAGTGCAGTAAAATGGATTTGACTAGATTCCTCGTATCTGGGGTTGGGAGCTCCACGGTCAGGCAGGGCCATACTGCTTTATGCGGGGCTGTTGGTGACCTGCACGAGCAGCGAATATTTTTCCATAAAGCATTTGCATGATAGAATGTATGCTATTCGAAATGCACATATAAAACGGCCTGTCATTAATCTGTTTTCTGCTGACTGATGGCCTATTGATTAAGCAATTTCAGTTAGTCTTAACCGTCTTAACGCATAGTGGGACAATTGCCCAACCCATTCTGTTCTACTGTAATTCATTCCAAAATGGTAAAAAAATGAACTCCTCCAATTTTGATATCTGCCAAACACGTGCATAGGTATCGTCGCTTTTTTCTTAGCAAATGCAGCGCTTTCAATATCACTTACATTTTTAATGACGAGTTATATAAATTCATTCCTACAAATTGCATAAGTGTTCTGATATATCACTAAATTTCAAAATAATATAAAAATAGAGGGAAATGCCAATGATTTGTAATCAAGTCGTAAAAAACTGCTTTTAGACTTACGCTGACTAAACACTATAAGAGATACAAAAAATTAATGTCCTGTAGAACTGTAGTTTACAAAAGAGTCTAAAACAAAAGTCCTGTGTTTGTTTATCTTTTAAAGATGACCCATAGTAACAATTTCGACTTTCACAGTTTTGATCGACATAATGTAAATCCTTATCCCATAGAAATATGTGGGTTACCTCAAACATTTAGTTAAAGTGAAATTTGTTCCGCACACCATCTCAGTGAAAGGAATAACTTACATATCACAGGTTTACAAATTATGATACACAAAATAATTACATCCTTATCATACCCACACAGAACTCAAGTAACATCGCAATTCAAACTTATCATAAACAACAATTTCTAACATACAAACAACAGAATAACTTAAAGAGAGTAGTTTATTTTGATTTTAATGCAGATTAATAAATAATTCATGCTTCTATTATTTTATTCCCCTTAAGAATTAAAAAAAAATTAAATTGCCATTACTCAAAATTTTATTAATAATGAAGACTTCATAACATTTGGTTTTTGCAAAAATAATACTGCATTTATATGTATGAATTTCAATTCGTTGAATCTGTTGTGATTTGTGAAGTCCCTTACATTTATCTGAATTCACTTGCATTAATTTGAGTTCATTAAATTCTTTTGAATTACATTTGTAATAGTAGTAAAAAAGTGAGTTTAGAATTTGAAAAGTATTTATCTAAGTAGTTCTTATAACACACTGGGTGAAACCGGATTACTCAACTAGTGGATAAATAAAAATGTACCTATTGAAAATTCACTGTCATTAAATTGATTGGTAGTAAAAATTAATGTCGAATATAGTAAAGTATTTAATGACTATTCGTTTTTAGTAGCATTATAAATAGTTAAAAATCATCAAGTAAAAAAAATTGTATTGTGATTAGATCATGTAGCATTTTTGTTCCTAAAAAGTTATTTATCTAAGATAGAAATTTTTTTAATTTAAAGAGATATATCGCCTAACCTTACAAAATTTGATCTATTTTTGTATCATACAACACCAAATTCAAGCAAACTGTATGAAAAATTGGACTTTGTGGAAAAAATGGACTTTGGGATAAATATGTCAGTATTTAAAATAATTTAGATTTGGTTTTCTTAATCATCCTGTTTAGTGGGATTTAAAAGTTTTGAAGTGAATTACTTGCAGCCTATTAACATTATTTACCCATTTCCGGTATAAGACTCCCTAGGCTTTTAAATGGGTGTTGAGTCACTCATTCAAACGTATTTTATTGTATTTAACTTATAGCTTCAAAATTGGAGCAAACGAATTTAATAGAACTACCGGCGCGCAAGTCTGTAATTTTAATAACTTTCTACACCTTTAATTTAATGCGCTTTCAAATTTTAATAAATAATTATTAACCCTTTGACCCATACATTTCTGTAATGTATCATTTTGCACTAAAATTCGTATATGAGGGTTTTTTTGGTCGCTGAATACGAATATGAAATCAGATTTTCAAAATTCAAAATGGCGGCCAAGATGGCGGACCAAAATCCAAAAAAATTAACTGTTTTCTATGAAACTTGGTATATAAGGGTTTTTTGACTCGCAAAACACGAATTTGACATTAGATTTTCAAAATTCAAGATGGCGGATCCAATATGGCGGAATAAAAAAAGAAACTGTTTTCTATGAAACTTGAATTTTGAAAATATGATGTCAGATTTGTATTCAGCGATTCAAAAAACCCCCTTATATGACTTTTTGCCATAAAGTGATGAAAATAAAATCATTTCGAAAAAAGTCTAACTTTTCGTCCGACATTTTTTATTTTGGAAATCTGACTTCATATTCGTGTTCAGCGACCCCAAAAACCCTATAGTATCAACTTTTTTCGAAAATATTTCATTTTTCAATGAAAAAAAGGAGTTTGAGTAAGGTGGGTCGTTTTGAGTCCCACCATGGGTCAAAGGGTTAATGGAAAAGGGTTTTTGAATATGTCGTAATTCTCATTTCTATTAAACTTTGGCATAAAATTACAAAAATATACAATTAAATGAAGGAAGGAATTGAGTACCAGTTAAATTGACTGGTTTTTGTAGTTTTAGTGTTAATCTCATTCTTCTACACTTTTGTAGACATTCTTACATTCTTACAAATTATATTAATTTAAAATTTTTATTTAAGACAATACAGATATGGAATAATTTGTTAAAGGGTTTAAGTCATATTTAAAAAGCAACACCTTTTTATGAAACAATTTTAAAAGAAAGTTCCAAACTACTGCCCGCCACAAGAATTAAAACTAAGATAAATTATTACTATTGATTATTATTCTATGTGCTTTTTAGAATATTTAAAAAAAAATTATTAAAACATTTCGTAATGAATTTATAAACGACCTAGCAGGGTGCTAGTTAATAAAAGGTTTAATCTTTAAATCTTTTTTTTCTCGAAGAAACGTTTTTCGATAGTGCAGAACTATATTTAATAGCCTTTCAAACTTTTTCTTGATGAAATTTTTTTTTTCCAAATTTAAAAACTTTTCTCTACAAGCATATTTTTCAAATATTCGGATTCATCGATTTATGGTATTCTTTAGAAAATATGTCAACCATCAGACGAGATAGGAACTCTGTTATAAAACCTCAATTTTCAATTATTCTTTCTAAAAAATAAAAATTGAATTCGAAAATAAGTATTGCCAAATAAAGCAATATTGTT
This sequence comes from Philonicus albiceps, assembly GCA_963969385.1. Lineage (NCBI taxonomy): Eukaryota > Metazoa > Arthropoda > Insecta > Diptera > Asilidae > Philonicus > Philonicus albiceps. The sequence goes on from OZ017773.1 coordinate 12,093,496, forward strand.
TGGAGAGAATTGGATTTCAGAAAGCCTGCGAAACTTGATGAAAATTTATGCCATCAAGCTATAAGAAAATTTGAAACAAAAATATTTTCACTTAATGCCTAACATTATAAATAAAAAAATCTTTAGCTTTTCAGGGGATTAATACTTTTATAAGAATGAGAAAATTTTTACAAATTATATTAAATAAAAACAATTTAATACAGATATCAGAATACAATTCTTGGAATGTTTAACAGTTTCCGCGATAATCGATCATTATTTGAAATTTATTTTCAATTTAGTGGTAAATCCTCCTCTATCAATATTATGAATTACATCGTAGTAGATGCTCTAGTAAATCCATAAGTTGGACTAAAACTAATTTACTCTGATTTAATTTTATTTGATCTAAATTTTGCTTTGAATTCGTGGCGTGATTATTTTTTATACTTTTCGATATATGAACTTTCGTGTAGAATTACCCGACAGGGTAAGATAGGATAAAGACAAGATTCCACTTAACCCATCTTGCTTTTTCGGATAATTCTACACGAAAATTGTTATTATATTTTATATTTCTTTCGATCCTAGAATGGTGAGAAATTGTATTTATAAACTTATATTATACTATTCCGCATGCGGGGTATTAACCTCTTAGATGGGGTAAGATGTGTTGATGCGTTATGTTCAATATTTTAGTTATTTGTTTGCAAACTACTTAAAATATGCTCTTATTAAAGCAATTAATAAGAAGATTGATAATAAAACCTTTGAGTAATAGGTAGTATTAGTTTTCTACATACTAAACAATGTAGTTCTATTGACCAAGTACCTTGTCTTGCCCCACCTTTCCTTACCTAATAAAGAAAAGTGAGAAATAGTAACTGAATTGTATGTATAAAGTATTAGAAAATGCTAAAACGGATCATACGAGTATAACCGGCGATGATGTGATTTTAGCACAATACGAAAAACAAAAATTAAGTTTCCGTGTTTGGTATTAAATGAAAGCTCTTTGTGACCACCTACTTGATGTAGGTGCATAAAAATCTTCTAAAATTCAAAAAAACAATCTGTCTCAATTTGGCTTTGAAATTTCTAATTTTGATAGAACATTCGAAATTAGTGGCTTTGAATTATCCTTAGTACCAATTTGCATTTAAATTCGTTGAATTTCAAGGGGGTACCGATTTTTATGGTACTCCCTTGATATTTACAATTGTTTATATAAAGATATAGGGATATGGGATCGGGTGTTCGGTTTGTCGTTGCTTTTCAAGTACCTAATTTGCACTTGTATAGGTAAAAATATTTTTAATTGAGGCCCATTATTACTAATTCAGGGTTTTGAGCTTCCTTTATAACATTTTATGGTTGTATTCAGCTTTTGTGTAGTCTAAATTTCGTTTTCAATCTTTTATTTTATCAGAATCTATTTATGAAATATCATACGTTAAGAAAAACCGAAATCGAAAATTCAAAAACGAATATTGTCTTATTAAAAAGTTTATTTTAAACTGATGCGATCTTATCTATCTATCGCATGATAGCAATATACTTTTATAAGTATGTGACAAAAATAAGCAGTAACCCTACGACCAAACAAAGGTGACTAGTGCCCTATAATGTCGAGGAACTGCCATAAAAAGTGTCTTTCCCAACCAGCCTCCCCTCTGGCTCCTTTAAAGTCGGCAAAATTACAGTTCTTGCGCGATTCCCATGTCGAAGACGAGTTCCTCAGCTGCTGAAATCAATGGCGCGTTAAAAGTTGCCATCATGTCTGATAAGAGGAGCTGTCTGAAGACGATTCCGAGAATCTGGTTTTACACCAGCGTGCGCGCTATCCAGATCCACACGGAGGGTCCCTTAATTGTCCCTCGAGGAGGAACGGCGTGTGTTTGCAATTTATCTCGGGAGGACGACGGCGACAGCGGTGCCACCGAATCCAGGGGACTTTCTTTATGGGCATGGAATCGCGCGATGTCACTGAGTCTGCGGACCCGATCATCTTACGGGGCAGCGGCGGCCATGCAAATCGATACGTGAACCCGTCAATGTCGGGATTGGCGGGACCACGTGAAATATTAATTCTAGGGGGCCCTAATAGGCCTTATCGCAGGCTATGGCTGGCCAGAGACGGTGTGATATATCACCTGTGTCGGATCGTTGCTATGTGTGCGGTATTCGGCGAGATAAGATGGGCTACAGGCTGCAAGACAAGACAAGGGAGAGACAAATTGCAAAGGTGGCCATTTCTGGAATTGTCGTAATTAATAAGAAGTCGGGGGGAGCTTCGACCAGCCGGCCGACGCAACTGGGCACCGGCGGCCAGTACGGCGATTCAAGCGGAATAATCCTCGCAGTCGATAAATTGCTATCGACAATTTCTACGTCGTCTTATATCCAACTTTGGCGAACAAGTTCCACCACCGGGTGATAATCTGCGCCAGATATATGCGAACGCCACGGTGTTCGGGCGGCGTTTGTTTTGCCATCGACACCGACGACGAGAACGTCGACAAGCTCAGCTCAGGCTTCTGATAGACTCTGGAGTTTCATTGAAATTTTCTATTCACGTAAATTGAGCGCGCCCCGGAGTGATTTAAGAAGTTCTTAATTGAGCCCCGATAAAACTCCCAGACCGACCCTAAGCCATTTGTCGGATTTTCGCGTGATTTTTTTTTTTTTAACAGTAGACGGGTAATTTACGCTCGGGGGCTCTGGCATGCTCTTTTCTGTGTTTGAGCAATTAATTGAATGAATGCCGTGAAAAATAGACCACTTTAAGCTGAGCTCCACCAGCTGCTCGAATTACACAGTGGAGGCTGAATTGCTTTGGTTTTAATTGTTGAACGCTTTTTTTTTTTTTTTGCAATTTTTGTGGCGCCACAGACGCTGAGAATTTTGTTTTTGCTTTTCTTTTAAAATAAATGTAATTCACTTTCGCCTCAGGTAAAAATACGTTTTTGAATTAAATTATGTATTTATTTATTTATTTATTTATTTAGCCAATAGGCAAGCCCTGGCAGTACAAAAGTTTATACATATATAAACAGTGTCGGGGCCTCTGATAGTTGAGTTTTTAGCGCGCTGTCCTACCGTCCCAGAGGCTGTGGGTTCGAATCCCACGAATAACCATGGTCTCCTGCGCTACGTGGTAAACACAATGGTCCAAAATTGGCCTTTCTAGGCAGCCACAGCAACATAACCTAACCTAAACAGTGTCGGTCCAAATAAAGGGAACTGAAAGCAATTTCTTTTGATATATCTTTATTGCAAATGGTTATTATAAAAACAAAATATTATTATTAATTCCTTCACAGCTCTTTGTTCTTCTTAATATAAAATTTCTGAAAATAACCAATACATAATTAATTAAAAATAAAATAAGGTAACATTTCCATTTTTCACGAGGTCAAAACAAAGGGAACTGATAAATTTCTATTTAGATTCTTGCCAATTAACATATAGAAATATTTCGTTATGTATTATCCATCTACAGTATATATTAGAGGTTAGGTAAACTGTTTATTAAATTCAACTTTTGTGCTATACTACAATAAATATTAGTGCTGAGAAAGATAATACGAAATGGCGCGAAATAAATATAACACCGCATTTAAATTAAGAATAATTGCCGACTATTAGCAAGGATTAACGCAAAAACAGTTATGGGAAAAGCGATTTGGAATTGAATGTGATTGAAAGCACCATCAAAAGAAGAACTAGACAGGTCAAACTTAGAAGTTATAGAGTTGTAAAAAAAAACCAGCACTTTCGGCATGGCACAGACGAGCACCTTTAGATTGGCCCCTTCAACGCTGGAAAACTGTTCTCTTCTCTGACGAATTTAAGTGTAATCTGCATCATTCAGATGATGATATGCATTCGGAGACAGTCTGGTGAGCTGTTAGATCCAAAAAATTGTATTCCGACGGTGAAGCACAGAAGAGGAAAAGGTGTGATGGCTTGGGGATGTGTTTCCGTCCAAGGAATTGGACATCTTCATAGAACTAATGGTATCATGAACAGCTTTCAGTATAAAAATATACTGGAAAGTGTAATACTTCCATACGCCGAGGATAATATGCCATTAAGATGGAGGTTCTAACAATACAATGACCCCAAACACACTTCCAAACTTGTAAAAACAAGGCTAAATTGAAAGGAGATTGAAGTAATAAAATCCCCAGCGCAATCTCCGGAGTTAAATCCAATAGAGAACCTTTGGGCTATTGTAAAGCAAAAAGTAAGAAGACGTGGAAAATTTAAAACTGCTGATTCGAAGCTTTTAAAACAGGATGGGATATGGTTTCTCCACAAATAATTGATAAAATTATTAGTTCTATGCCAAAGTGCTGTAATGAAGTGATTAAAAAGAATGAATACTCACTCAACTATGTATTAAATTTTTTGTAGTAAAATGAAGTTCTCTTATCTGTCCTCTTTGTTTTGACCTCGTAAAAAATGGCAATGTTACCTTATTTTATTTTTAATTTATTATGTATTGGTTATTTTATGCAATTTTGTATTAAGAATAATAAAGAGCTGTGTTATTGTTTTTTAGAATAACCATTTGCAATAAAGATATATCAAAAGAAATTGATTATGCACTCAGTTAGTTCCTTTTGTTTTGGCCGTGTTATATGTATGTGATGATAAACTAAAATACAATACAATTTTAAAGTGTCGAAAAACAGAAGCAAATATTAATTATTTTTAGACTAATTTTATTATTTGTAGTTTATTTAAATTAAAATCTAGCAAGCAATAATTTGTGTTATAGAAAGTTATTACCTACCAGTTATCTTCCAATTATCTATCATAATTGGTTCGATGAGCCTAATTTTGTAACATATCGGTTGTTCAGGAATTATGGATTAAAACTAATAACTAAATTATAAATACTACTAATGTTGAGCAAAGGAAGTAGCTCATAACAATTTAAAAGGATGTTGTAAATGTAATGTCCACTTTAAATCTTAATGTATTTCAAAACGCTTAAAGTGTTCTATTTTGACGTCACCGTCTCGATCTTAAAACACTTTAAAGCGTTTTAAAATCGAGACAATGTTAATCAAATGGTCGGCGTTAAAATAAAACATTTTAATCGTTTTGAAATAATATACTGAGATTTACAGTGTTGGTGTTCCAATTTTTGTAAATACAACAAGTTAAATCTATTCAAGCAAGGTGGTAATTCCTGAGAATTACCCCAAGGCAATCTTCGCAAGGTAAAACGATGGAATCGTTTTGGTACTGTTTCAATTCGAGAAATGTGGCACGCATAATAAGGAGAACATACCGCACTAGCATATTCAAGAATAGGTCTTACTAATCAAATGTAATTAAATCAAAACATAAGGGTCACATAATGCATTAGACCAGCGCCTAATAAAGCCTAAAATTAAATTTATTTTATTTATTAGAGAATCAATGTGAATTCCGAAATTAAGTTTTTTTCCCAAAAATACCACTGAGATCAGTAACTTGGTTAGTATAAGATAAAAGGGAGTTAGACAGACATTATTAAAATTATAAGTCTTGCGCCAAGAGACGAAAAAAATGAGGTTATTTATTAAATTCTTAAATTAAAATTAATCAAGTCACTGAAATGTTTTATTTCAAAACGCTTCGAAACAAACCATTTGAAAACATTGTTTCACATTTAAAACAATTTAAGGTGTTTAAAAACTGAGACAATGTTAATCAAATGGGTGACACACTTAAAGTGTTTTGAAATAAAACACTGAGATTTACATTGATAATCTAATATTAATATCGCACTTTGAGATAACTGATACCAACCCAGAACAAGATTAAAAAGAAAACGTACCCGAACAGAGTTTAAAGTAAGGCTGATACAAAAGGTGTATAAAGGATACACTTTAAATTTTTTAACATCGCACTTTGAGATAACTGATACCAATCCAGAACAAGATTAAAAAGAAAATGTACCTGAACAGAGTTTAAAGTAAGGCTGGTACAAAAGGTGTATAAAGGATACACTTTAAATTTTTTACTGACGTGGGGCGTACAGGGTCTCTACACTATAAATCTCAGTGTTTCTGATTTCAAAACGCTTAAAGTGTTTTATTTGACATTGTTTCGATTTTAAAACACTTTAATCAAATGGGTGACGTCACAATAAAACACTTTAAGCGTTTCGAAACAAAACACTGAGATTTACAGTGTACATGGTCGTCTTGTAGGACAATTGGGCCTTACAATTAAGTGCGGGCAAACAGGGATCGTATAGGGGCCATTTTGCACCTAATAGATAAAAATTATACTTTAGAAAACAAAATTAAATAGTATTTAATAGTAAGTACTCGTAATCATACGATCCAGGCTTGTTTGGAGCTTATTTTATTGGAATTTGTCGTTTGTAAAGCTCGACTTTACAGTCGTTTTGGATCAGCGACCACACAAAAAAAAATAAAATAATATTGTCTTCTGGTGCTTCATAAGGTTAAGCCTTAGCTTCACCCTATAGAACATTTACAATTTCGAATATGCAAAAATATCTAGTTTCACTTTACAACAGAAAATAAGCTGCAAGCTTGCAATCTGTGCTGTTCTATGCAGCACCAATCTAGAGTAATATCACAGCAGTACACATCAATAAATTTTAAATAGTGCAAAATCAATTCCTAAAAATATTATTAAACAAACCGTAGGAAGGCAGAAAAAAATTGGTCTAAGAAACAGCATATCAAATGAAAAGTAAATTCAGAATGAAATGTTTAAGTTCTAAATACGTTCATATTAGTTATTGGAGAAAACTTACAAGTATAGACAAGCTAGATTAAATAAATATGTAGCTAGTAAGGATTTATGCTAAACAAGAAAAATATCCAAAATATGTTTCAGTAGTACACTTTTCCTTAAATTAACATAACCTAAAGAAATGGAAAAATCATTCGACTGTAATAAATTATACTGAATTATTTTAAACTAGTGGATGTAAAAACAAAAAATCAGCTCTAAACTACCTTCTTTCCGCACGTAAATGTAAAAGATGTTATAACAAGTACTAAATAAATAAATAAATAATTACTCCACTGATAGGCTAACACCAAATTTGCGGCTGAACAATTGGCAGATAATTTCTATAGGTTTATTTCTATAGGTTATGAAATGAAACAGAAATACTTAATTGGCTTTCAATTTCAGGAAAAATAATCTTAACTTAAAACTTAAGCTATTATATAAAAATTCAAAAAGGTATTTAACGTTTCGGAATATAGCGTAAAATTGTCTTTGTTTATACATCAAATATTTCACACAGAAAACTTGTTGGCTAAATTTTTTAGAAAGTTTTAAATACTAAAATACGATCTTTGTGCATTTGAACTCATTTTTTCTTGAGAGTGGGAAGTAATTTATAATTTTGGGGTCCTAATCTATGGAAAAAAGCTAAGGTACGACTATTATTACATGGCTTTATCATTTGTTCTGTTGTTAAAAAATAAAAATATAAAGTTATGTAAATTTATTGCAGTTTTAAGATATTTAAAGACGGATTCATTATGTTTTTACCTGTACTATTGTTTGTTTTTCGTGTTAAATTCATGTTATGTGAAACATAACGAGCTCATTTGAAGCATGTGCACTTTTAACACTTGTGCAAACATAACAATATTTTTTTCGTGGCAAATAGGCGTCATTTGAATAAAACACAACGTGTGGAAAAGCCATGACACGGTGCCTTGCATCTGGCCGTTCTGAAATCATTTGTAAAAATAAACCTCGAGGAAAGAAAAAAAAAAATTATGATTACGCATTCGTATCACACCCACGGCTGTCCACTGCCAAATAGAGCGCTAATCGTGCGTACGTGCCAGGACCGCGAAAATCAGCCGCTGATCGGCAGAGTGGGCCGGTTGAGCTGGGAAGTATAACCCGGAAACGCGTCAACTTCCGACCGGAGTGGTCATCAATCCAGAATTAGCCGATCATGCCCAGAGGTGTCACTGCACCTAGAATCCCTAATGAGGTGGGTCGGTGTCGCGCAGACAGAAGGTCCCCGGCCGGCTAGATACCGATCAAAGCCGGCAACTATTAGTGATGGACATTCGAATGGGGAAAAAACGGTAAACAACGGCCGAGGATGACAAGATCCCCAACCGAGTCCCGCAGTAATTAATAATTCATGTAATGCGCACGCAGGTAGCTAGCTATTGTGGACGGGATAGGCCGCCGGACCGGAGCGGGACTTGACCGCACGGTTTGCGGCCCAAACCCGATGCAACACCGCGAGATATGGCCGTGGCCGGGAAAAGTGTGGTACACAAGGCCTCCGTGGCGGTGGCAATTTTCATTCTGCGAATTTTTCCAATTATTACAACTGGGCTGCGCTGGGACATCTGGAGGAGACATGCGGACTAGTGTGACCAGTCGCTAGCCTGTCATGATTCCGCTCTGCGCAATTTCTACAAAATTTCTTGTGGACGATCTCATGATCAACCTCCGACTGGTCTACCTCATTGACGCTTCGCTTCGCAGAGACAAAGCGATTCCCGGAATCGATGGGGAGTCGATGCTTGCACTGAGACTTAACCTCCTCGCGATAGATTCCTATAACGTGGGAAACGATTTACCTTAGCGGGAGTTTCGCTTTTTTTTCAGAGCTTCTCTTTCCCAGCCGAATGCCGGACAGGCCGCATTGGCAACATGGTCTCAATATCAATTGGGCTTGGTCGGATTAGTCCATGTAATAGGTGCTCGCGATCCACAGTAATCGCTATTAACCAGTTTTTCGCACAAGAATCCGTTGTTGAAAGAATTTAGCAATATTTGAATACGAGCTTAAAGTAAGCCATCTTGGGGCGACCACTATGTTAAGTCTAGAATAACCTTAAATAGCTTACCGTATTCTATTCCACAAACCCTTTTATTCGATATCCCCATCAATGGGGTTATGAAGAAAAAGATAAAGAGTCATATGTCGGATATTAAGTGTCACCGAATTTCGGCTTTGACTTAATTAGTCGACATTTTTATTATAAGATCTGAAACAGGTAAACCAAGCTAAATGCTTTTAAAAAGGAAAGTTTGTGCCTTTCGTCAAACTTAAAGATTACATTTGTGAGTTAAATTTTGTACAAATTCATTAAATTTAATTTTCTTATTGATGTATAAAGGTCTTATTACCCAGCATACAAAAAGTGGTGTTGGGTCGGTCAGTAGGGTTTTTAATAATTGTCCGCCTGGCCGAAATTTAGCTTAAGGTTGCTTAAAATCTTAATATAACTTGAAGCCTATTTAAAGCTTAGGATTATCGTGAGTAAATTTATATTTCGGTTTCAAAAATGTTGAGTTTTTATCTAATGGATTACTTAGTTTTCTTTCTGAATTGTATCCTTCTACTGGAAATATTGCTCTAATTATTTCTGTTTTTTTTTTTTTTAACTCAAATGAATTGAAAGCCAATAAAAATTTAGCTCGATCACAATTTCAGTGTGGGTTAAGCTAGTTTAAGCTCAATAATAAGTTTACGAAACTAAAGGTTTACATTTAAAGCGAAGCGAATTTACTCGTATGTATGACCTTAAAATGTTTGCAAATGATTTATAGTGATAAGCTGCAAATCTGAAAAATAATTAATGGGAAATAATGCGTTTTAAATATACCCCAAAACGCCTAAGTGTTGATCTATAGAAAGAGAGACCTAGAGGAATGAACTGGGCCGAAAACGAGTTTTTAAATGTCACACTAAGGGTAACATTTCTGCCAAGTTTTATCAAAATCGGAGATTTCGTGTTGTTAGTCAAGCACAAGCAAATACCTTGTGTATTAAATTATTAACATTATTGCAAACTATCAACCAAGTAATAGTTGAAAAATAAATCAATAAAGCTGTGAGGGAATGAATTTGTTAGGACACAGGTAAAATTAAATTTGAAAACATATTTCATCCCTTTCCCCAATAAGCGAATTTTCGGAAAAAAGCAGTATCTTCGAGATAAGTGTTGATTAAATGACTGAAAGGGATATTCAGTGTTGAATGATATTAATTTAATATATATTTGGATAATACATATATGCGTATTTAGGTATGATAGGGGCCTCTGATAGTTCAGTTGTTAGCGCGCTGTCCTACCGTCCCAGAGGCTATGGGTTCGAATCCCACGAATAACCATGGTCTCCTGCGCTACGTGGTAGCACAATGGGCCAAAATTGGCCTAAGTGTGCCTTTCTAGGCAGCCACAGCAACCTAACCTAACCTAACCTAGGTATGATAGAAAGTTTGATCTTTAATAGAAGTAGGAAGATATCAAACTCAAACTCCAATTTCTTCTGTATGACAACGACTACATTCGATTTATAATTTAAGCCTAGTAGCAACTATTAATCTTAACATCTTTCGTGGACGTGTTAATTACCACGCCTATTACACCTGGTGCCACTTTAGGGTCACAGAGATGGCAGCGCCGCAATAATTCACTGATCTACACTTCATTACCGGCAGGCGTTCGCCGCAGATGACCAAGTTCGCTGGCATGACGCTGACACTTGCCTCGTCCGCCTAATTAGCATATCTTGAATGTGCGGTCACTGAGCGCACATGAATCTAGTGACTTGCGGCAGTCCAGCTATTCGCGCAAAAGACGATTAGGTCCGCTGGCGTCTCTATACTGTGGAGAAGAAGGACCGTGATGTTGCGGTCTCAGCGATCGGTCTTTTGGCCCCAGAGGGCCCGGCCCGGCAGAGGCGAACACATTTCCCTCGTTAGGCTGGCCGGGGCCGAAGTTAATTGATGTGTCGGTGGCTAACTTAATTGAGCGTATAAAACGCGAACCGATTAAATGAGGTGAAATTAAGTAATTGGGTGAATTGGCCGCTACCAGGGAGCCCAGGCATGGCCTGTCCTGGTCGAGGGCACGTTTATAAATTGATTGGCCGGTTAAATATTTTGACTCTGCGCTATGTTATCGCGGGAGGATCAATGATTTAGGAGCTCATGCGTTCTAACGTCGTCTCCGATTAGCTCCGGCTGGAGTTCGCCGCGGATTAATTCGATCAAATGATCTCGTTATGGGTAACGATCGTGAACCAAATTCGTTCGGATTACCCGCTAAGCATGTGTCATGCGGAATTTCGAAATCGCCTCAAGTTGACCGCCTGATATCGCATTAGGCCACTGGGAGTGACACGACTAGTCAAAAAATAACATTTTTCGAGGTAGCCACCTGATACCGGCTCTTCACACTTTCGTGCGGCGCCTTAATACTCGCCTGGTTAATTGTTTTGAGGGCATACCTGCTAACGAATCTGTTGAGCCGACAGCTGTAATTATCGCACTATCCATTCCCAGTTAATTATAAACACGGTCAAAGCGCGGCTTATGCGCTTCAAACGGCCAGGACTGGACACATAGGGTGTGCGACAGGTTCCGACTTTTCATTATATCAAAAATTTGCATAATTCTCTTTCATCGATGATTTATTTGCTGTTTACTAGAAGACTGCGCTTTATAGCGACACAGATTTGCCGTAAATGGATAAATTTCATATGCGCACCGATCAAAAGAGAAATGTTCCTTTTGTATGGGGGCGGTCAACCGGCTGACTCATACCTGATTACCTTTTATGGCCACTTTTCTCACGCTATATCTGGTACAGCAATTGTTTTATGCAACGTCCGATTATGTCTTGGAATTTTGCTACAATTAGTCGAGCAAGCAGCACGTCGCTAGATAACTTTTAAGGAAGTAAGCTAGAGAAGGCAAAAGGCCTTCTATATAAAGGAGAGTTACGTAACTTTTCATGTTCTACTTCCCAATTTGTTGACACCATGTTGTTGGATAAATTTGTCGATAATTAAGACAAGCATGCTACATACATTTTATATTAGGGGTAATCTACCTTCTGAAGTATGTAACTGGAAAATTTCATCCAAAGTGTTTATAAATTGGTTTTTATAGATTTTGGTCATACCAGGCGATTTAATGTCTTCCTGTCCATTGTTCTTCTTTATAAAAGAAAATAGCAAACTTTATAGTGTCTGTCCAGCCCATGAAATATTCAGGTTTATTATAATAATTTCGCACTAGCATATTGCACTAATTTTACAAAATATGATCAGTATTCTTTTATTAGGATTTTTTATTATCTATTATATGGTATATGATCTTTTATTTTTTAAAAAGTGTAGAAATCGTTTTCACTTTTTCATTACTAAATTTTAAACAGGTTAAATTATTGCAGAAACCTTAAAATATGGATATTTCTTTCAGAGAATTTGTCTTGAAAAATATATACTTGAAAAATTAACTGTAGGGTTATATACCATCTAAATGTAATGGGCAAGTAATTCATGAATTAATTGCGAAATTTGAATATTGAATGGTGTTTTTTGGTTTTTTTTTTAAGTGACTGTTCGTTAATTTGTCTCCTTTTTGTAGATTATGATAACAAAAGATATGAGCCGTTTATTTTGAAAGTGGCGTAAGTAAAAAATGTCATAAGATCAATTTTGCTTGAAAAGAATATAGAAAAACCGACCTTATGACATTTTGGACTTACACCAATTTCAAAATAAACGGCTCATATATCAAATCGATGATTCGAAGCAATTCAGTATTTACTAACAAATCAGTTAAGTTTATATACCTTCATCTGCCATGTGTACTTGAATCAGAACATCTTAGAAATTTAAAAAGTTTCTTTGGAGAAAATTATTATTTATTATTTTATTTATTTTTAATTTATTAGTATAGAGAATCGGATGGTTTACTTTAGTTTTTATTGGTTCTATTATCATGAATGTAATATTTTAGTTCTATCTTTAGAAAATTGTGATTTTCGCAACATTCTAGATCGTTTAATTTCCAGTAAATACGTTATATGATATATGTGTACGACTTCGTTATTAACTTTCGCTGCCTAGGTTGCAATAAAATTGTCTACTTAACTTTAATTAGAATGCAGAAACTGCAACTATAGAGCAGGCGGTAGTGCTCCTGTCAAGGTCATTATATGGCTTAATAAATTCATAGATGGAAAGCAAATTCAGCTCATTTATGAAAAATGTGGTTCTTTATCCGGAATCCAAGCATTAATCTCATTATGAAATGCAGCAGCATAAAACGGGTACGCGAAAAGTGAATTAAAAGTGGTATCTATACCATTCCTACCCACCGCAGCGCTGTTGCACTTTTTATTACTCTTTTCAACTCAGTCCCAACGACGGTGGGTGCTAGTGGTCTTTGGGATCATTAAAAAAAAATCATTCGCTTACAAATTTTGTTTGCAAAGTGTTTAAGTTTGGGAAAGTCGTAATAATTTTTATTTAAGAATGGTCGAGAATAGCGAAAATCTGATTGCATTATAAACTTTGTTGGTTGCATCTGTGTGAAATTTTTAAATAAGTAATAGCAAACATGAAGAATTCTATATGGGAAAAGTAAAGCTTATTTTATATTGAAAAGTTAAAAATTATTAATTTTCCTCACACATAGTAACGCAATTCCCTAATTTTTTAAAAATTGTTAACTTCTTTGTTGTTTTTTATGGGGCTTTGTAATTTTGTTGAAGAAATAATTTGCATTTAAAATAAAATTTCTTTAAATACATTTTCCTATTTGTTATTTGATGAGATTATGATCATGTTGATAAAAATTTAGGTTTCTGTTCATATGAAATTTAGGTTTTTATAGGACTACATCAACAAAATGTGCGTATAACATTTTGCCTAATATTTACTATAGGATAAGTTAAATCTTTTTAGAAAACTACTACTATTTCGTAGTAAAATAAACAAAACACCTAAAATACTATAATACGAAATACTTATTTACTCTAGAAATCCCCTCATCAGGCAACTAAATTGCCAGTAAGCGTAGGCTAGTTTAGTTATAGTAATTAATAGCTATTAATTAGATTGATAGGCAGTTTGTAAGTTTTAATTTTTCAAAACAGTCTTGGGTTTTTGTCAACAAATATTTTTTTTCCCAATTTAAATATTACTAGGGGCCTCTGATAGTTCAGTTGTTAGCGCGCTGTCCTACCGTCCCAGAGGCTGTGGGTTCGAATCCCACGAATAACCATGGTCTCCTGCGCTACGTGGTAACACAATGGGCCAAAATTGGCCTAAGTGTGCCTTTCTAGGCAGCCACAGCAACCTAACCTAACCTAACCTAAATATTACTAATGAATACAGTTTCGACTACGTCTACTTACTAATATTCTAGATGTATGAAGTTCAAATTCGAGCACTTAAAATAGCAGTCCTACTATGTGTACACAATTGTAAATCGTGAATTTTAAGTAAAATAAATAAAAAAAAAATTATTTAGTCTAGAGATTTTAGATTGATGTTTTACATAAAGTCTGGGAAAATTGGGAAGTAATAATTAGAATTTTGAAAAATTATAAATAAGCATATAATCAAATTTTATATTCTAACAAGCAAACCATCCTAAGTTTGCAGCGCAGTTAAAAGAAAACTGCTTTTAAAGAGTTACGAGTTATTAAAATGACTTACCAAAAATTTAGTAAATACTAACAAAATGTAAAAGCAAAAAAAAATTTTTTCTACTTGACCTCAACGAAATACAACAAAGATGTTCACATAATCATTAAAAAATATTAGTTAACAGCATTAGGACTAATGTTAAACAAATTAGATTTATTTAGTTTTCGGGATTCAAAGTATTCGTTGGCTTCTATTAATTTTGTCACTGACGAAACCTGAAGTTCATAAGCTTCAATTATGAGTAATGTATAATAGGCATGTAGTTACTTTTATTTAAACCGCCACTTCGTCATAAATAAGCTGAATAATGAATTAATAAATTATTTAATATAATTGTTTCGTTATAATTCCCAGTAGAGTAGTCGGTATGGTTTCCGAATGGCATTTTCTTGCTACTTTGTCTCAAGACGTATGCTGAAATATTTCTGGTTTTTTGCCTACAAAATATTGCTAATAACTGCAATCTATTATTTATTTTTATTTCCTAATTAAAACTATAATATTTGGTGATTGGAAATTTAAAACAAAAAAAAAAAAGTTAGTACTAAAAAACTTATATGAAAATGGAAATATAAAGGCGTTGTTAATTTTGATAAGGACTAAAGCAAAGTTATAAAGGGATAGATTCTGTTCAAGGCCATGAGACAGAAACAATTATGTTGAATCGAGTAATATCGAAAACTATTTACTTTTTATTATTTTTTTATATTTATATTTGTTGATGTTATTCTACTTTATTAAAATTGAGGACCACATCAGTGGTAAATTGATGAACAACGTTCAAAACTTGCTTTATTTTACACGTTAATTATCTTATTTAATTTTCTAAAGAAATACTTAGAAGGATTTTATCAAATAAAAATGCTATTTATTTAATATTTGCTTTTGATAAAATATCAAGGTTCACCTATTTAAAATTTCTGGATTTTAAATGGTCGATGAAATTGTACATTTAGTAAAGTAGATAGGAACATTACAATTTTTGTTGCTTAGTCAAAATCAAATTGTTGTTATTCAGTTATACACGTAAACTAGCTAAATGAGTTACATGTTTTTATGAAATTTCTGAGGTCGGTATAAAAAATTAATTAGAAATCTGATGTTAATTTCTCATCGTTTCAAAAAATCGCATCTAAGCGAGACAGTAATTAAAAGAAGAAAATTTCTAAATCATAGAGGTTGCACTGCATTACCATCGGGGTCACATCGATACCGAAAAACGTGAATAGTGCAAAAACATAAGTCACAGATCGCGACAGCCACACGGACGAATGTGGCGTGCCAGTCAAAGCAAAAGGAAAATAGTAAAATCTCTTTAAAGTACTTACATTGGAGAATTTCGCAAATCAGCAAATCATAAATTTCACCATTCACGATCAATTACAATTCGATCACGATCGGTCCATGCGTTTAACCTTTCTAGGGAATTTTCGAGTTGGCGTCGGTCGAGACCCCTGAAAAGTAGCACACCACGGCACCATACATAAACCATCTGTTCTCGGTTGCGCAAAAAATTCCCCGAAAATCACAGAAATCGCCAAAAATTAATGTGGCGATCAATTGATTGATCAGAAAAGTAATCACGGTGGTCCATAAAACTATCACCAGGGCCGATTGTGTAACTGATTTTCATAAATTTAATATGCAAACGAATAAATTTCACTAGACATCAAAGAAATTGAACCGATCGCGCGTGCGCGCACACCGAAACGTTAGAGGTCCGACTGACGGAGAGCGATATAGGTGACTTTTTCTGTGGTCCTGTGGTCATGATTGTCCGCATAACCTCCACTAGCCATCTCTTTTTCACGCATTACTTTGCCGATCTTGCACTGTACTTTGCAGACTTATCGTGGGGTGTTTGCAGACTGCATGGTGGTAACAATGGAGAGAGTTTTGGAAACAAAGATAGACGATTTGCAATTATATCTTTCCTTGTTACGATCAATACATCACTGTAAAAGATGGGGAAATGTGCGGTGTGGGCGTGTTCTATCGATCGCTTGCAAGTAAATGCCAGGTGCCTTATAGTGCCTTCTCTTTTGTGACCGATCGCAGAATGCGCTGTAGACTGCTGATTGGGCAATTACGATCGTTCGAAAGTAAATAACAGTCCAAGGCTGCTGAATAGACCTCTTACGACTTTTCGTGTTTTTTGTTTTTTTTTTACTCAGATTTTTGGGTATCGTGGAGTCGTGATAGGTGTGATAGCTGGCCTGCAACTAGAGGTGAAGTCGCGTCTCGAAAATGGTCGTGAGGGCGGGATGCTGTCATTTACTAAAATAAATTTCGCTCTGTGGGCGGACTGTTTTCCAGTTTCGAGGTGAATTTCACAAAAAACCTAAATTGCCTTGTTCAGCCGTGGGGGTTTTATGGGGTTTTCTTTTTAATTTTCGAACTGTAAGCAGCAGTTAATTAGCTGCCTTTAACTTGTTTTCACGTTTTATGGGCTAACATTTGTTGCTTTAGCTGGGTATGGTGTGTTTATTATGCTTTAATCAAATTAGCTTCATTACAGGACTCGGAAATATTATTGCCGATGAAAATATCGTTTAAATATGGACACAATAACATTCATAGAACAACATACAATGCCACCAAAATTATTTTGTTGTATTAACTTCATGTAACAAACAAAATACAAATAACCCTTGTACATCGCCTAATACCTAAGTTATTAGAAAATTATTTACTGTGAATTAGTACCTTATTGATCTATAATTTCACGCAAAAACTATGGAATGGGTACGTTCAAAATCTCGACTCGTACGTACGGTACGTTCAATATCTCGGTTATCGAGTCGAATCGACTTAATTTCAGTCTAGGTAAACTATTTTAAGTATTTCGATGGAGTATTCACAAAATGTTTCATATTGAAAGCTTTTTTATTACCAATTTTCCATCGAGTATGTTTACTTCGATCACTGTCTAAAAATATTCGAGAAAATCAAGAGTTACCTGCGAATCTTAATTCTATTTAATTTGTATGGTATTTATTTCCGAAATTTAATATAATTTAAACGAATATATATTGTTTTACTGCGTGATATAATGCTTCGGTAAAAAGAAGCTCTGAGATCAATAAGGTTAACCTTTTCAGGGGTACTGGGACATGTGGGTACGTTTAGTTTTTTAGATATTAAAATTATTCAAATTTGAATAAAATATTGAAATCTGTTACAGAAATTTACACTAAACTATGGCAGCATGGATAATATTTTATTCTACTTGAAATTCATCGCTTTAAAAATATTTCAAAAATACTTCTGATTGTTGCAAGATTTCTTTTTCGCTTATTGAAAAAATATCGTAAATATTTGATAAATAAATTACCATTTGTGTAAAATTTAATTAAATTTAATTATTGCTTTATTTTAACGACATAGTTTCCAAAATTAGGCTTTTTAGTTTTGTACTAATAGCACTTTACTGTCAAAGGCGTGAACCTAATTTATTTTTATAAACTAATTTGTTTTCAAATTTTGTTTTACATTCTGAAAAGCTCTGGATAAAAAATAAGTAAAAATGTAATCAAACAAAGTTTGGAGTTATTTTTCCATCTTTAAAAAATTCGTCCCTGAATAAGTTAACAATGTAAGTAAAAAGAAAGAACTTAATCTATTTGCTTTAAACAAATGACCATTCCTTTTAAATAATTTTTCAATATGAAATTTGAATAATAACTGTTATTATAAGCCTCTGATAATATCATAATTTTTGTCGAAGTAGTTTGTTTTTAAAACTAAGTGGTTTAATAAAGGAGATGTATTGTATAATATTTTCGCTGCCATGCCAATTTTTGAACTTTCCTACAGAATTTATGATACAAATTCATCTAAAGAAATCAACAGCGATAAAAATTGCACAATCTAATAAAAAAAACAACACATTAGTTTTTATCTAAAATAATGTTGGATAGTGCATTTTTTAATTTTTGAAGTTAAATGCATGCATATTTGTATGCTTCAATACTTTTGTTTATTTTCTACCACATTTTTCTTAATTGTTGGTTCAATGTGAGCATTTCAATATTATTTTGATGAATTATTTGTTAGTTTTCATAAAAAATAATAATAAAAAAGGAAGGGTACAATATCTGTTTTTTTTATTATAAACTATTAAATTACTACTATTTATTATTTTAGAAAAAGTAATATGAAAAATGTACTATTGTAATAAAAGTAACACTTACCTTTTGCTTTCGAAATTGTTAAAAAAATGTGTACAAAATTGTATTAAAACATCAAAAAAAGTTGACTAACCTAAGTTATCAAAAAAGGTAGTTTTGAATGTCACTTTCTCCTGAAACTGCAATTTGGCTCTATATTTTTTTTCCATCGGCTGCCAGAAGAAAATATCCTTTGTTTTGATGAATATTAAGAAATCAGTACAATTTGGACATATGTGTATGTTGATATAAATCCATACATACTATGACGGCTTTTAAAGTCATAATAATTACATTGTCTCAAATATTTCATTATCGATATGTTCTAAAGATCTACATTTTCTTAGATAATAACTACGACATTATTATTCCTTATTAGAGTTTTCACCAAAGCCTATTTTCTTCAAAATCAAATAAAGTTAGTTTGTGTTAAAAATACTTAAAAATTTACACTTTCTACACAAACTTGAGTTGAACTCAGCTGAACTCTGTGTATAATCAGAACAGAATCACATATTAAAATTAATCGAAGCGGAAAGCCATATTTTTCGAATAAGTAGTAAGTCGTAATTATGTAAAATATGCTCTATTAATTTTATAAACGCAACGCAAATCAACAGGACTATTGATGGTTAGGTCTATTTTGGAATATATGTTTGTTGTGTGGTGTTCTGCGTATAAAACATGCATTGATGGCAATGGAAACATACAAAAATCATTTACGAGATTTGCTCTTGCTAGAAACTCATATTGCCGCAAAAATATGTCTACGCATAATGTTCTGTGCACTACTAGGTTTGTCTACATTTCATTTTAGAAGAGATGTTGGGTGTGCTATATTTACAAGAGACATTTTATGTTATAAAGTTAAGTCCTTGAAACTACTATCTTCAAATTACATCTACGTACCGGAAAGAGTAATAAGGCTTCGATCCTTTTTTAAGGTATCGTCACACCGAACTAACTACGGTTATTATGGAGTGCACTATTAAATTTTATAAGTTTCCTTCTTTCGCTGATATTGCTATGCCTCGAGAAATTTTTAGAAGTGCAATATATGAAAAGCAATATTTATTCTGGAAATAATTAATTTAAGAAGTAATATAAACTCTTGTTCTTGTAGTCTCTAAGAATTGAATGTCTATAGACTGGTATATATAAATAAATAAATGCAGTGAAGAGCAAAACTGTATTGCTATTTTTAGGAGAAGGAAATGAAAACTCAATTGAAACGAAAATAAATTATTTATTCCATTTGCCCTTAAAAATTAGCAAGAAAAAAGGAATAAATAAATAAATAAATAAATAAATAAAAGTTGCTAGTAATATCTTGTGCTTATTTAAAATTAATTATATCCATTGTTACAATTTTACACTTTCATATAAAATGACTTTTTTCCAAACAAATCAATAAGAAATTGAAGAACCTTTGACTTAGTGGCATGGATTCACTCTTGTGGATATACTACAATCAACATTTTCAACAAGGTAGGCAGGAATACTGCTCGAAACATCCTGAACAAGATCCCATAAATTACTTATGCCTGCTGGCGGTTCGGCATAGTTTGCCAATTGTGTTTTTACATACGCCCATATATGCTCTATGGGATTCAGATTAGGACTTTGAACAGACCATGGCATGGTAGAAAATGTTTGTTTTTGAAGCCAATTTTTGCAGTATATTTCGAGTCTCCGTCTTGTTGGAAAATCACTATATCGTGAGGAATTGCCCCGGGCAAATTTTCCCAAATAATGTGTAAATATTGCTCTTGGCATGATGCCATCGATTTTGATCACCTTTGCTAGTCATGCATCCCCAAACCATGATGTTTCTCCCACCGTGTTTCATAGTTTGTTTGACTTTATTGCAATGCTCTGAACTAGAATCTCTACTCCAGTACCCAGATTCTTCTGTTCGATTTAATCTCATCATTCCCTTCTTCCAAGAATACCAAATATAAAAGATGAAATTATTTGTTATAGTTTTGTTCTTCACTGTAAATAAATAAATATGTCACCATAAAAAATTACTAAAATGTCATATTCCTTTACCACAATTCTATATGGTCCATGAATATCTGAATTATATCAATTCTAGAATTACTCTATTGAATTTAATAGGATACAGTGAGAGGACCATTTCAATTAATTCTAATTAAGATCAATAATCAGATTAATATCAATTCCTTTTACTCTCAACGGTCACGAGTACTATCATATTTTAATTAGTTTAATCAGTTCAATTTAATAGGAGTGCAGTTCTATTGAACTTTGTTCTAAAATTTGGTAATCACACAAAAATTTTAAAATTTATGTATGAAGGCAAGGGGTTATAATATTTCGAGTTTCAACCTTGCTAAAGAATAAATCCCAAATAGTTATGAGTAAAATTAAGCAAAATTGATATCTATTAGTTTACAACTTTCGTGGTATACCATGTGTTAACAATAAATTAATATATAACACTTATAATATTGTAGTCTAGTTCATTAAAATAACTTTTTCGAACTAGAAATTTTTATTATCCAATAATAGAGTGTTTCGTTTCTAATTCCTTTTGCTGTATAATTTTGTTTTATTAACATACAAGTATATTCAGTTTCATAACTTTTCACTAAAATGGATTCAAATTAGTGTCGATAGTATAAATTTTTCTTATTAAAAATAGGAAATGTATTAGTACAGGAAAATAGCCATTATACATAAATTGTTGCTAGTTTTCTTTTGGTAAATTGTAAGGTAGCTTTTAGATGTCTTTGATGTATATTATATCCAAAAATTGAGTAAAATTATTACAAATCAAAACTCTCAAAAATCACTGTCCATAAGTTTTATCAATTTAAAATTGAACTTGAGGGTCAAAGGTATAAAAATATTTTCTTTTACGATCTTTGATAAGTCCGTGAGTAAAAGATATTTTTTTCGGTAAATAAGCGTTTTATTTCTCAATATAGTCTTCTTTTAGTTTTATAGTATATACTATATATACTGTATATTTAGTTTTTCCAATTTGTTGTATTCCTTTTAAATAATAGCTTTTCTGGAGGCCCAGGCATTCGACCCAAATCTCTTATCCCCCAGCCATTTCTGTATGTTTTGAAACAGGAAATAGTCGAAAGAATTAAATCTTTGGAATATGTTTGATGAAGATAGCAGTTCGTAGCCCAATTTATGGATTTTTGCCATGGTGACTATATATGCTTAATCAGTACATGAAATTCACTTTTTTCCATTTTCGTTAAAATTCACGAGGTTGTCTGCTTTTAATGGTTGTCAAACACAAACTAAATGACCCACCTTGCTCAAAATTTGATAGTAGTCTATTAATATATGGTAGTTGACGCGAACAGTATTGCATTTAAAATTACTGCGCGAAAAATTCAATAAGCCACTGATTTATCAAATTCCCCTCGTATATCATAATATATTTAAATTTGATTGATACTTTCGATAAAAATGTACCTCTTAATTCTGTAAATTCTGTAGGTTTTTAACACTAGATTTCGCAAAGAAGTCATTTTGACTGCTTTTTTATTTCGTTTAAAAAAAAATTATACAATACCTTATGATAGTCTCAAAACTTTGTATACATGGTATAAACTGACTGCTTGACAACTTTGTAGGCAATGTAGGTGTATATTCAATTTCAGTCTTTCTAGTGTTAAAAATCATTTTAGAAAATATTAGTAGAAATTTAATATTTATAAGGAAGCTTTTGCTTTTTCATATTTCGAAATTACTGTCTATAAACATAAAATATCGTAGTCTTAAAAACTAAAGAAATATTTTTAAAAATCTGTTTATGTGTGCTTATCTTGAGGTTGGCTAAGCTGATTTCGATGTGATTTTGAATGGAAAGTAGAGAATTTTGTTGTGAATGATTTAGGCTACTTTTAAAGAATGCTGTCTATTTTTTTATTTGTTAGCTATGTCGAATCTGTATACTTGAAATATGGTTAAGATGGTGGATTTAATTATTTTTTAGAATGACTGCTACACTTAAATTAAATAATAGATATTCCGGGCAATATCAGGGACGGGAAAAATAGTAAATTATACAATTAATGTCTGTATGTACATCTAGTTTTAAAAAGTGGTAATAATCTAAGATTTAATAGCAGAATCTTGTGCAAGACTTATTGCAAAAGTAAAATTTTAGGGTTATGGTTACGATGCAAAAAAGAATTCGCCCCATTAAACTCGAAGGGACATTTTTAGTTAGCTATGAAATCCCGAATGTCTGTGGTAAATACTTGGTCATAAATCTTTTCTTATATGAGTCTGTAAGATATAAAGTAAAATGTATATTAGGTGGTCTCTTTGACACCGTGCCCGGTTTTGATTGACATTTTGGCCTACTGGACGGCCTATTTGGGTGATGCCTGAGGGATTTAACAGTTCGCTTTATTGTATTTTTAACGACTGTCTAACCACTATCTTAGGTTCTCTCTTCATCGTGCTACTGTAGTATGTGATTCGAGGGGAAAAGTCAATTAAATTAATTAAAATGTACCAGAGAAAATGAATAAAATTCTGATGTACCGCATGTTTACCACCATGCATTAGTTAAAGCTTATTTCTTTGCTGTGCGACAAATTTATGGACACATTAAATGAGCTTTCAAAATTCAGTCCATAAAAGAGGGAAAATCGCTGCGAGCCACTGCGATT
This sequence comes from Philonicus albiceps, assembly GCA_963969385.1. Taxonomy (NCBI): domain Eukaryota; kingdom Metazoa; phylum Arthropoda; class Insecta; order Diptera; family Asilidae; genus Philonicus; species Philonicus albiceps. The sequence continues at coordinate 12,116,795 of OZ017773.1, forward strand.
TCCCTCGTAAGTGAAATGTCTGATTTATCTCCCTTAACGACTGTGACTACATAAATGTCTGCAGCATGAACGATTAATTAATTAATAAACGTCGAAGAGACTTTCCTTATCGCCATCATTTGTGTGAAACGAGCTCTGCTGTAATATTTTAATCGGCCAGAGAAGTGCCCATAACCAACGTATATGAGCAGTTCATCCAATTAAGCGGGCTGGAAAACGTAAACAGCCTTCAGGTGCATATTAATTACCCTGTGTCTACGTCAGAGACGCGGCGACGACACCAACTCAACCCACCCATTTGCCCGCCATCGCCACCAGGTCTTTTTCTCTGGGCTCCAAAGAAACGGCCGCAGAGAGTTGTGCGCAAAAAGTTATCTTTTTATTTATTTATTTTTTTTTCCGCGCTATTAAATGTGCGCACGTCGCCAACCAAATATGGATACCGCTACCATTTATGGTTGTATGCCTTAGCGAGCTGCTATTCTACACCACAACGTGTAGCCTACCTGTTCACCTGCACACATCTGCACCTGGCGGCTTGCGAGCAAAAATTATTTATGAATTTTCACACGAACACCAACGCACAAGAACGGTTGGTGTCCGCGCTACCCTGGCTCAGTTCGGGTACCGCGGATCCCGTGGACAATTTTACTTTATATGGAGGTCGAACGCAGCCGCCAATGCGCGGGTGATGCTATCACTCTGAGCGCGGTCATGGTGGTGTCTTATTTTCGCGCGCGTTTCTCAATTTATTTTTTCGTTTTTAATTTAAAAATTTCACCCCGATGAGCTTAATGCTATAAATGGCCATTTCTGAGGAGGAGGAACCTGTTAACTGACCGCGCACGACTATTGCTTGTTGGCTTAAAGTTTTCGCGGTTTATTGCGTTTTCTTCACGGATCAATAGCGGGATTGACTATTTTACAAGATTATTGCCACAGGCCGATCTTATTTCGGTCATTTCGATCGTTTTAGATAGGCGGAGATATAACTGTGATTTGATTGAATCGTCGAGGTGAACGAACCACTTTCCATAGATATTTAGAAACTCTGTGGAGAAATTACTGTTTTAATTTTACGTGGTTGAGGTAATTAGTTAAATGTACCCTACTTAATAAGAAAAGCCATCTAAGCTTTGAAATATGATAAAACTATTAATGTTAGAAACAGTTAAGAAAGGTTATATTCTTATACTTTTGATGAAATGTATTGTGAACTAAAGCCATTAGGTGCCATACGATTTCAGATCATTATCTTTCTGGAATATAGAGCCCCACACATTTTCGTTATGAAGAGAATTATACTCAAAGATCACAATATAGTTTGGGCAGTCATTCTTCCAAGATCTTTTGGAATAACCAAAAGTATAAAATTGCGGCCACCGATAGGTGCATTGTCTACCTACCAACCTACGTCGATTAACTTTAGTTTTATCTGATCAAAAGTGCGATGGCTGTATGTTAGCGTTGGCTGTATGTTAGCGTTGGCTCTTTTACAAAAACTCAAACATAATAACTTATTTAGAAATAGCTCCATATAGAGGATTTTGTCGAAGAGAAAATATAATTTACAACTCCACAATTATTTTTCTTAAACCCTTAGGATTAATTCAGAAATAGGTGACTAGATATGCTACATAAAATGGTTAATATAAGCTAGACAGAATAACTTATATAACTATATTTTGGGTACCATACGTTGTTATGTTTCCCCTACTATTATTATTCCAAAATTGGTGATATATATCAGCGGTTCACAGGCAAAATCGATTAACTCCACAAGCAAAAATTGGAGAACCTGGGGATACAACACACATTTGATTTAACACATTGTGAAAGGTTATTACTTTTACGTAAAATTATTATTATAAAGATAATTTCCAAAATTAAACGATAATCATGTATTAAAAGTTTTAATATTAAGATTAAGAAACATTCAAAAGTGGAGTTAATCGATTTGGCCTGTTTATATTTCATATGAATATTATGTCTATTTGTGTGTACGAAATCCAACTTTAACAGCAATTTTAAGGTATTTTTTGTCTTATTTAACAAAAAAAAAATGCTTTATTCCTTCACTAATTTTTTTCATCTTATCAAAACCGAGAAATGCATCAGCTATACGAAATTTATTTATCACCGTATATTCAATCAATTAGATTCGCTTTAGACAATATTAGTTCATTAAAAATTTATAATGTTTTTATAAAATTTAGCTATTTTGGTGAAAAGTACTAACTTGATTAACTTTCTAAACTTTAATAATTGTTCAAATGATTTGAGAAGGGTCAAACAAAATTTTTATGTACGTACAGGCCATAGTATACATTACTTCTTTTAAATAATGTTCAAATATTCGTCAATATTCTTTGCATTTGAATTCAATAAAATGTTCGCTGTCTGCAAAAGTTAAAACGTGAATCCATTCGTAATGGAGTAAAACGTACTCGGATTCATGAACCCAATGCAAGTCGTTCGACTGTTAAAAGGTAAAATAAATTCTGAACGCACGCATAAGTTCGCATCTTCATGATCACCATGGTTTAATCAACTGAATACGCCGTTTATATTCTCGAAGGGGGCATATTCGCATCAATTACTCCTCTCATTACGTCACCAGTTCCATTTATCCGTCTCAAAGAAGTGATATTTTGTCAGAACTGTCACCGGCCTCTGCCTCGTTGGTCCATTCCTCGCGGCGTCCAGCAAAATCTGTCAGGCAATTATCGTCAACTCGTGTAGCCAGTAGTTATTAATTTCAAGCGAATCTAGCTGCCGTCACGCGACACAGACACACCACAGAAATCTGGCTGACAATAGACAACAAAAATCGCTTAAATGTTTCGCAATCGACTGAGTTGGACGCGGTTGACCGAACAGTAGATTTCCTTAAATTCGAGTTTATCGCTTAAGTCTTTCGTTTTTCTTTGAAGCGAGAAAACTTGCAAAGAATAGACGTCTTTGGTTAGCCAGTGGCTTACTCATCGCACGCGTATGCTCATTATTAGCCAAAGGGAGGGAAAGTAGGAAAAAACGTCGGAAAAGGCTTTGAGGAAAATTAAAATCCTCGCCAAGAACAATGAGAGGGCCTCTAGACGTTGAAATAGACCGGCTGTCTGCTGAAGGTATTTATACGATTTTTTTTTAGCTTCTACCAGAAGCAGAATCAACTGATCCCGGCGCAGATGTATGCCCTCCGGTGTGTAAGCCGTCTTCCTCTGAATTTTGCAGAGCAGAGGATCACATTGTACCGTCGAGCCTAACTTCAATTTTTAATTAATTGGATTATTCGGTCTTGCGCAGTACAAGCATCCTCTTAACCTCCACGGTGCAGCGATTGTATTCAAAGTGGGTTCATTCCAGCAGCATCTACCGCGTCCTGGCCCGTACCTCCCAGCTGGTATGCGAGTCGGCCTTTCCCTCCGGCCTCGTTCCCGCATTTTCAGTGAGTCCACAGTCGTAACATTATAAGTTTTGTTATTATTATTACTAGCCGGGAAGTAGTATAGTAGCTACTTTGGTTCGCAATTATCGTGAATGGATAACAACTGCGCTCCTACCTGGTCGCGATGGGATCCGACTTGCGGTGGTGCTGCGGTGGCGCGCGGTTATCGCGGTAAGCTAACCGCGCCGGCGGCGTGGTCTCGGTAGCTCCGATAATAACATGCTTAAGTACTTACCCTCCGTCGAGTTATCCGCATGTACAACCCAGACGACAAAATGTTCTTGAATTGGATAATTTATGATCGCAACAGTTCCAGCTCCAGTTCACTTTTAATTGAATTAACGATTGTATGGTTGTGCACACATGACAGCATTGAAAGTCGTCATGAATTGACTTATTTTTCGAAAAATGGTTAAAATTGACATACCATATGTATGCATATTCAATGAAACCATCCACTTATGTATATTAACCATTTTCATAAAAATTAAAATTAATGGTGCTTTTATCGTTTTAAAAAATAACGTTAAAGATAAAACGGCCGCTATCAATATTTTTAACAACACAAAAGAGTACTATGGTAGCTTGCATAATACATCGATATTCCAGTGGAATTTCTTTTCTCTTTCCAAACACTAATCCTGCCAAACTTCAGATCTCTATATCAAACCTGTGAACGATGTAAACACAGTTTAGCTCCATCGATCGATCTATGCATTTTAAACCATTAAGAATTCATTTTTAATATTTGAAATTTCAGTTGTTATTGTACCTAAAATTTCAATTACTCACACGACTGCAAATACGTTCCTTAAATTTGATTTTTGTTATGCGTTAAAACGTGTAGATCGGTCCAAATCAATAAATATGAGTTTTTAATATGTAATATACTCGTATAAAAGAACATATCCTTAAAACTAATGAATTTACGATTTTAGTAATGCGGGCCTTATTTTTTAGCAAATTTAATTCCCAATAAAATGATATGAGAAATTTTCTTAAATTCAAATATTTGTTTAGCATTTTATTCACATTTATGTAAAATAGCAATTTTTTCCATTTAAATTGTATGGGAAATTAAATCTGTTTATGGCGTTCATTGGTTTGGTCTACAAGTCTGAAATTTGGGGAGATTTAGTGTGAGATCTAGATGACATTGATCATAATATACTTTTATACATGAGTATGTTATCATCAACCTGAGCGTTTTGTAAAATGACCGGGCATCATTTTTGAATTAATTTAAAGTACAAATATGTGCTTGTCTCCTCGGAAAATATTCTATAAATAGACAAACAAAAATAACTATTTTCTAAATATTTACTTAAGTTATAGAATTACTTATTTCAATATAATATTTATATTTCTATTGGAATGACTTAGTAATAATATTTCACTTTCCTTTTAAAAGATATTTTATATATTAACCATTGACCTGCAAAATGACCGGATATTTTATAGTTGTGTGAAATTTGCTAAGATCATTTTTTAGCAGTAGTTTATACAATCCCTGGTTCTTGTATAAAACTTATAAAACACCAACATTAAACACATTGACCGTAACATATTCTGGAATAGAATTCAAGCAGAACATTTTGAGTATTGGCATACATTTTTGTTATATATTTATATAATATTACATTATTTATTTTAATTGTGGAATAATGCTTCTATGGTATGTATGAAACATTTTTATTTATTATGTTAAACGTAATCACCACCATTAAATATTTAATACTGATGACAATCGGCATGTTTTTTGAAATTCTGAAAAAGTTGGTGAATAGTAATAAAATAATACATTATATAAAAATGAATTTAATACATAAACTAGGTGGAAAATTGTTAAAATTTATTTAAGAATCCTCAATTAGTTGTATGGTTATGAAAATTTACATACAAAAATTGAATGTTCAGACGAATATTTTCTAAATTAAATGCAATTTTTAAAAACACATATTTTCATTAAATTATTCATTATATTTAAGATAGCAACTTTTAACAAATTCGATGTACTACTTCTTTTAATTTGTCCAAAAAAATTGAAAGGAATTAGATTTTCCACTCTAAAATTCATTACTTTTCGAGTTTTTGCTTTGATTTCTGCTTAACTGGAATAATACTCTCGAGATATGACACTTTTTGAAATTAAAGTTTGCCCTACATTGCTCGTCCCCAAAACAGGTATTTATTCTAGAAAACAAAAGATACAGTGTCTTCGCGTCTTTGCTAAACGTACACTAATCAAAGGACCTAAACTTTAGATGTAATTTCAGCCTCCAGCCATATGCTCAATTTTATTAAATTTTGTACGGTTTATTAGATGTAAAGTAGTCGCTGGGTATCATACAAATATAGTGCATTTGAATTATATTAGAATAACACTATAAAAATAATATTTATTGAAAATTACTACAATAATTATTGTAAGTGATATAATTGCCTTGATTTTCAACACAACAAACATGTGTATGTAAAAAAATTCACAACTGTAGTATCAATCATAGTAGTTAAGTCTATGCATAGGGGTTTTTTTTCAAAAATGTTGAAGCATATTATTTTGTGAGATACCTTAAATAAATAAAAAATAGAAAAAAATTTAAAAATATTATGTTTCCGAAAACCTATTTAAAATTTTAATAATGGAGCTTTTTAATTTTTAAGTGTTGTTCAATAGAAATTTTTTAAACATAATACAAAGTATTGTCAATAATATACATACCTTTTTAAAATAATTAATTGAATAAGAAAAAAAGTCGTGAAAATTTGTTAGAGGATATTTTCTTATATTAAGGATATTTTCTTATATTAAGGGGAGACAATTCATAGAATAATAATTAAAAAATTAATCTAAGTCAAAAATTGTTAGAACCAAATAGAAAAGTTTTTTCATCATCAACATAACAAAGAATTTCCGAATTTCCTAGATCAGAAAGTTATCATTGTTACAAGAAGTAATGAAGAAAAGCGGTCTGAGATGACTACCTAGCGGGAGGCTTGAAATGCTAAGGCCGTATTACTTATTATCTTTTTAATTCGATGGTGACAAGAGAATATACATTTGCAAAGAGTGGAAAGTTTATAAACATAAATATATCAATAACAAGCTAGTAAAAATGCATTCAAATGCTTTCTGGCTTCTATAGCAGATATTCAAAAATTTTGTTTTCTTAGGATATAACAAAAGGCCCATGGCTTGTAGTCAATCTTTTTTAATCCGAACTCGATATCCAAGCTTGATCCATACTTAACCTGGGAAAATTTTTGGGTGATACTTCATCCTACCTCTAGCATCGAAGATTAGCCCTAGGTCTTTACCAAAACTTAAATATAATAGTTTCTGGTTCTGAAACTTGGCAAAGACTAATACCACAATTTAACCAAATGCTGGTATGGAAATATGGCCCAAGTCGGATATTAGTACCTGACCCAACCCTGGTTAAACCAAGTTAGCTTTTGAGTCTTGACTCTAGGTTGATCGTAGACTAGAAAATCCAGAATGGCTTAGTAAGAGATTATTGAACTAAATATCGATTTTAAACCCTTGATTGGTGCTTGGTGCTTAGTCTAAAAAAGCTAACGCTTGGGACTCGACATTCGAATCAAGGACAAAAGTTGCACGAAGTATAATTGACTATATAATTTTAATTTTAATTTTAATGAAACATAATGTGATACATGTTAAATGGTGATAACAATTAGTATTAGATTAATGTTGTGTTATAAAATAGGGCTCAGCTTTTGTACGTTGAAATTTATTAAACTAAAAAATATATTAACAGATCTGCTTTTTATAAAAACTTGGTTATTTCGTCAATAAATTAAGGCTGCAAGCACAAGTTGTCGATTTTCCCGCGGAACATTCCTTAAGAACTCAGTGTGAGTTCCACCGTTGCCACATTGCATTTAATCTCTCAATTCGATCAGCGGAGCCGCACTGTTTCAGCTACCGTGCAATTAACAGCCGGCTGCCGCAAGGGCCCATCTGGCTTGTCATTAGGCGCGATATGACCGTGATAGGGCAGATAAAAACATCAAATGCGCGCGATATAGGTAGCAAATCTACCACCTAATTGCCTGACACGGGGAGACAAGCGGCCAACACAGCGGCGATCTGGCGAGTAACAATCAGGCCATAAACTTGCGAGAAATCAGCAGCTCTTTTGCGCTGCTCCTTCGGATGCTGGTGGCTGCTGCCTCCGCAGACACAATTTCTTAAGTGGAAGGAAGGTGACAACGACTGAGAAGTGCACGAGTGCCGGGCACCGGCAGATTTAAAGCGATTTTTCAGCGACTTTGCCGCCCTTCGTCACCGGCCATTCTCAATGGTCAGTTTGTCCGAATTTATGAGGTGAACGGGACATTAGTCGACAACTTCGTGTAAATTTTGTCCAGGACAGCCCCGGAATCAGACTGGCAAACCATCCGGTGGGGTTAGGCGGGGAACGGACTGTTTTTCGCGATTTTACCGCATTTGTGCAGACTCCGTCACGGGAGAGCACTCAAAAAAACAAGCAACAGACGCATGCGCGCTACTGTTTAGCTGCGCACAGCATCTTAGTTGCTTGCTCCTTGGACTTTTTCAGGCTTTATTTTATTTTTTTTCCCATCTGCAGCTTGTTGGAGGGTTTTTGTGCGGCCACATTAAGGCAAAATGCATTGAACCGCAAGATCAATTGATTTCCCTCTATGAGCCGAACGCCGAAGTCACAGCAACGGTTGTAGCAATACAGAGCCGGCCGCGAGATAAATCGCGGGAGCCGGGCCCGATCCAACGAATCGGCGATTGTATTAGATCCGTGCACAGTTAAATTTGCATTTTTATTTTTATGTTTTTATTCACCGGCGGCCTCGTGTTGCGCATATCTATCTTTATTATAATCCCCAACCACTAAGTTTTTCTTCTTTTTTCAAACCTTTGCGGGAATTACACCGAAAAATCAGTGAATCCTGCCAATTTGCATTTCAAATTGCACACCGTATAGCATTCAAAAAGCCTCGGTTTATACAAAAACGTTTACAACTTCTACAAAAGTATATAATATTATTTACATATTTATCATATTTAGTTATTTATTTTATTTTTACGGCTATATCTTAAGAATAGCGGGCAAAATTAGTGCATTGAATTTTCTTTCCGGTATGAACAAATTTTCATTTTATACCAAGAATTAAATATTTAGTCTCGTTTATAAACTTCTTTGAATTTGATGGTGTTTTCACAAAATTAAAAATTTTGTACAAGTAACCATTCTCAAATTAAACTTCAATATAAAATTTGCTGTAAAATCTGATAACGATTAGATCATTAACGCTCATGCGATAGTGTAATTGCGGTCAAAGCAAACATGTAAAAGGAAGTTTCGTCACAATTTCCAGGCAAAATAAATTGTTTCGTTTATATCAAGTAGATTTTCCAGGTTTTTAATGTATGTATTCAAAAATCACACAATAAAATGACTTTGAAGGTAAATAATTCGGCAATACAGGGTCAAAATAAAAATTAGTCAAATACTTATATAGTATATGCCTTGCTGAAAGATTTAATAATTTTTTAAAAATTCGCATTTTAATTTTCTTGCAATTAATGCAGTATCCACCGCGATACTACATATATACTACGAGTATACAAAGAAAATTACGAAATGGAATGACATACCTTTTCTTGGACGGCCAACAAATTCAGTCTAATAGAGGTCTCCATTTTTTCATTTTTTTTAGTGTGGAACTTTGGACCTTTTAGAGTTGATGATGACTTGTTTTAACTTATTTAATAAGACCTATTATATGTATGATACCAAATGTAATACATATTAATTTCTATGACTTTCAGCGACTATGAATTTCCGAGATGTAATGTGCCCAGTACTGAGACTAAGTCATACATATCATGCATATTTCTTCAAATCTACTACGTTAATAGTTTTTAACTTTTTTGCTAATAAAACTTCAACAAAATATGTTTGATTCTATTTTTTTTTGGTTTTTTGAGAATTAATATATTCAATGAATGAGGTGTTGAAAAAACCTTTAAAAGAAGTCAGCAAGAAACAATTAATTTTTATGAAGCCGCTGAGAGAGGAGGACAATTAGACCGAAAACGAATGCCTCGCATTTTTAAATATATTAATTTTTGAAATATCTCCATGAAATAATTCATTTTATGTACCTATCTATATAAAAAAAAATGTTTCTTTTCTCTCTATCACTTATAAATTTTATAAAAGGTCTTTCATTAAGTACTTCCTATCTTTAAATTTAAATAAAACAAAGTGTGTGCGAGATATCATCAAAATTTGTTATTTGTTTGAAAGGCTTATCGATGCCATTAGGTACGGAATATTACATCGTCAAAATGGGTGGCGCGAATCCGAAATGTCCAATTTTCCATTACTCTGGCGCATAAATCAGGCTGAATTTGACCAATGGCACGGGCTATGTTGACTTTGAGGGTCGCTTTGGTTTCTGGCTTATTCGCATAGACTTACGACTTAAGAAATCCCCACAAGAAAAAGTCTAATGGGATCAAATCGCACGTTCTCGTGAGATGATCATGCCCTCAAATCGCTCGTGCAGAATGTCCAATGTGGCATGAGCTGTGTGGCACGTAGCGCCGTCCTGTTGAAACTACATGTTGTTGGTGTCCATATCATCCAATTCAGTTCAAAAGAAGTTGGTAATCCTTGACCTACAGCGCTCGCCGTTGACAGTGCCGTTGATGGGCGAAGCAAGCGGGACGTTGTCCGAACACAACACCCATTTTGATAAAACAATTTTATCATTTGCACGTATTGTTGAATGCTATATCCATCCATGGTGATTTGGCAATACAGACTGAATAAATAACAGCCAATTTGACAGATATACCTTCAACAATATGGCCATAATGAACTGTCAAAGTTCGGAAGTCCCTATTCGAAGAGCCTTTAGTTGATATTGTATATATATCGGTCGTATGTTTTCTCTTAGCCTTCATGGCTAAAAACGACTTAATTTTATTTAAAACGCCCACAAAAGGTTAAATTATATTAGAGAATTAAGAAACAAGAGGAAAACTTTTAGAAGCTAAATAACTTTAATTCAGGATTGTAATTGTATGTGAGTGAAAACTAAAATTCTCTGAAGAATCAACGAAATTTGAATATTCTTTACACCCTGATTCGGTTATGTTGTGATATCTCAAATTGTGGTATAGCATAACATGTCCTAGTACTAAAAATCAATAATAGGTAAGACGGTTTTTTCTTTACCATAAACTAAAAGCTAAGCAATTAATTATTTTACTAATTTCTGCCTTTGCAGAGACTTCAAACCATCTTTTTAAGAGTTTACCCTGCGGTATGTGCCTCATTAAAATTTTCCTAATTTTAAGTAAGAATGCAGAGAAAAGTTTATCATTCCTGAAATAGTTAGCATTTCTTTGGTGTTTTTAATGTCCATTTGTGTAATATCCAAAACGGTTCTGTATACAAATTCCAAATAAAAAAATGTCAATAATTTCCAACTTTCCAAAGTAAGTATAACGAAAACCTCACCAACTCTGTAAAATTGTAAACATTTGATTTTTAAGAATTTTAAAGAAATTTAACTTCATAGCCTCCTTGAGGGACAAACGGATTGGCTGTAAGTTAGATCCCCTCTACGAATTTCTGTAAATGTAACCGCATCCAATAGCATCAGGTTCAAGAAAAATTTGAAATTTGTCTTGAATTGGCGACTCCCAGCTTTAATTAAATCCCCCCGGGGTTTGGCCTGAAACACGCAAAAACCGATCAATACACAAACTTGTCGGTGGCCATAAATAAATGAAAATCTGGTCCTAGAGGAGTTGCGTTCGAGCGGTGTCCAACATGAAGAAGTTGATTTCGCCAAGATAAATCACTCAAGCTTCGGGTGCAAATTGAAGCCGAGTCATGGCTGCTGGTGCTGAGCTCCTGCATCTAGCCAATGCTTGTGCAGCAGGGATCATTTGGCTGACGCTAGGAATGCGGCTAGATCGTCTGCAAAAGAGACATCTGGTGGCCGCGGGCTTGATGGAATTTTCTTTTCATTTTCGATGTATATGGAAAGACACCTGGATAGTCATTTAGGGGAGACTTGAAGTTGCAAAATGAAGAAAAAAGTGGTCCCGAACCATAATGAGGCGCATTAGACATGCCGATCGCGTGTTAGATACTTGTAGATCGCTGATCAGGACGGATCAGAGACCTTTTGGTCTCAATTGAATTGAATAAAATCGCATTAAATTGCATCTATGTGCAACCACCAGACATTGCAACGGCTATTGGGATTCAGATTGCTCGGGCACAGATGATGTTAGTTGACACCTGATTGGACATCTGGGGAAGATCATCTTCACTACCTGCAGCCCTGCAGTGTTTTTCTTTGCCCTAGAAAATTCCTTCTGTGGCCATATAGAATGCAATTTCTCTTTTTTAGGCTATTCCCTCTAGAGGATGTACAATTAAAAATGCATTTAGCTTAGATTTTATTATCATTTTATTTCAAAGATATTGTACAATATTTATTTAATTTTCCTATCACAGGGAGATTATGATATTATTATTATTAATAACTGTTGCTAATAAGATCGCAAAAGAATTGGCACTATCGCTTTACCTTATATAACAATTTTCTTCCAAGCTTATGTATTCGTAAATATAAATGTTCAATCAGTTCCTGTTTTTTGAGAAAAATAGAGTTTTCAATATTTATTTACGGCTTAATTTAAAGCCCAATTTATAATTTAAGAATATTAAATTCAACTTATCTTTAAAGCCGTTTTTACAGCAAGTTTTTCATGAGTATACGGTTGGCATAGTCTTTTTTTTTGCGGAATGGCTATTTTTATTGAGCCAAAATAAGGATTCGCATTACAATTACCATTGCAGTAATGGTACTGGTAATTAAAACAAATTGAAGCAATCGTAAACTCATAATGGTAAATATGACAATTTTACAAGTCTGATTTTCGTAAAATCTACGCTTTTTGCAAGACCAAGACCTATTTTGCTCATCACAACAATTACACTGTAGTAATCGTAGTGCATTATTTTAACATATTTCAGTATTTTAAAACTTGTGGTTACTTTTTATGCATTACTCAAAGTGTCTTTTTTTATCAATACGCTTACGTTGGCTCGTTTAATGCATTTAGGTGTGTTAATTAAATACGATTGTGTGTTAAAATTAATCAGAATTAATACATAATTGTTGTTGCGATTTAAAAAAAAAACCTACACTTTTGAAATCTACTTCTCCATGAAAATGTATATTATTTTCAGTTACTATCACAACTAACTAACTAGAAATAGAAACAATTAACAGCTTTTATAAACATATTTAGTTTAATAAATTAAAATAATCTGCATTACTGAAAAATAATGTTGAAAATTATTCCACAAAAAAATTAAATTAAAAAATATACTTTTATTGTAACATCTGTTTTTATGAAGTTATTCAATGAGGGAATAAATTTTTCGAATACTGTAAAAGTTTTTAGAGGCGTTATTGTCATTATTGTTATTTCCCCACTCTTTAAATTAATTTATTCATTACCCGTGTTATTCGGAATCAAGTTATGGGATGCTGTATTTTGTGTTATTCTGTCTGTATGGCTGTCCCATAATTTAGCAGTGCTTATTCGCAACTTTCGTTTTATTCAAGTACCGTGCTATTCAAGCGAAGTCTATACCCATTAATTAATCATGAAAGAACGCAATTATCGAGATAATCTTGGAATTACTAGAATATAAATTTTTTGAGGATATATTATTTGTTTTAAAAGTAATTACTAAATATGTAAAGGGTCTTTCAGTAAGCACTTCCTATCTTTAAATTTAAATAAAACAAAGTGTGTGTGAGATATCATCGAAATTTTTTATTTGTTTGAAAGGCTTATCGATGCTATTAAATACGGAATATTGGATCGTTCAAATGTCCGCCGCGGCTTCTCTGGATGGCGCGAATTGGAAATTAAAACTTTTCCATGACTCTGGCGCATAAATCAGGCTGAATTTGACCGATAGCACGGGTTATGTTGGGCTTTAAGGGCCGCTCTAATTTCTGGCTTATTCGCATAGACCTGCGACTTAAGAAAACCTCACAAGAAAAGGTCTAACGGGGTCAAATCGCACGATCTCGGTGGCCAGTTCAAATCACCTCCACGTGATGATGATCATGCTCTCAAATCGCTCGTGCAGAATTTCCAATGTTGTATGAGCTGTGTGACACGTAGCGCCTTCCTGTTGAAACCACATGTTGTTGGTGTCCATATCATCCAATTCGGTCCAAAAGAAATTGGTAATAATTGACCTATAGCGCTCGCCGTTGATGATTATGGCGACCGTAAAATGGGCGAAGCTCGCGGAACGCTGCCCGTACAGAACACCCATTTTGATAAAACAATTTTATCATTTGCACGTGTTGTTGAACGTTATATCCGTCCATGGTGATTTCGCAAAACAGACTTTCAAAGTTCGGAAGTCTCTATTGGAAGATCCTTTAGAATTTTTTTAAAGCATGAACCGAAGGGTGACTGAAGATATTCATAAATACTTCTGCTGTAAAGATTAAATATTTTTAATTTGATTTATGATAATAAATAAAAATATTATTCAGTTATGAGAAATGTAAGTAAAGGATTAAATTATTTTTAACACGAAAATGCATTAATGACACTAGTGTATTGTTCTTTTTAATTTAATTGCTTAAAACTCTATAGTGTATTGTTTTAACCCTTTCACCCATACATTTCTGTAATGTATCATTTTGCACTAAAATTCGTATATAAGGGTTTTTTTGGTCGCTGAATACGAATCTGAAATCAGATTTTCAAAATTCAAAATGGCGGCCAAGATGGCGGACCAAAATCCAAAAAAATGAACTGTTTTCTATGAAACTTGGTATATAAGGGTTTTTTGACTCGCAAATCACGAATTTGACATTAGATTTTCAAAATTCAAGATGGCGGATCCAATATGGCGGATTAAAATAAAAAAAACTGTTTTCTATGAAACTTGAATTTTGAAAATATGATGTCAGATTTGTATTCAGCGATTCAAAAAAACCCCTTATATGACTTTTTGCCATAGTGATGAAAATAAAATCATTTCGAAAAAAGTCTAATTTTTGATCCGCCATATTGCATCCGCAATTATTTATTTTGGAAATCTGACTTCATATTCGTGTTCAGCGACCCCAAAAACCCTAAAGTATCAACTTTTATCGAAAATATTTAATTTTTCAATGAAAAAAACGAGTTTGAGTAAGGTGGGACGTTTTACGTCCCATCATGGGTCAAAGGGTTAATGCATTACATGGTAAGAATATATCTACAAAAATTGTAATAATACGCTTATTAATGCAGTCAGATTTGTAATGCAGTCCTGAATAATCATAGTTTGAAAAAGTATATATATATTTTGAACTCCTCACAATTTTTATTAAGGTACTTAAACACTTCTCTATTAGATTATTTAAGTAGTTTTTCTTTCCAAAAGTCGAGTACCCCAATTACTCAACAAGTCAGGATAAGTACCTAAATGACGAATGTAATTTTTCTGTATATAGTATGTGGTCTTTTATAAAAACAAAAATTCAACGAAATGTTTTCAATGGCAAATGCCCGGAAAAAGTAAAAATTTAGAGTAAAACTCATCTATAAATTATGAAAGCACTTTGCTTTAGTCACGTTCAAGGCACAAGCCAAACCTTTAAATTCTCAAAATTATTTTTACCTAACAAACAGACTCTGTCTGTGTACAATCATCGCCTAAAGAATTTTTATGAGTCCTCATAAATTTTTAAATTAAATTACTTCCTCCGCGCCCTGGTGCACGCTTGGGAATTAGTAATAATAATAATCGCTTGAATGAAAGTTTAGGCATTCTGCCCATCGCGCTCTATGACACATTGCGACCGGTCGTCGCCCAGAGTTCGCCAATTCAATTTAAATTAATCAATAGCTCGAACATTTCTAATTCCACTTGTCGAAAATTTCATCACTATGGTCGGGGAGGGAATGCAAATCCTCTTACTCACCTGTGCTGCAGCACAAAAGCTTCTCCGCGATTTTGTACTTAGGCCCCCTAGGGGAGCAGGCTCCGGTGCTGAAACAAAGGCTAAACCTAATTGTCGGCAATTTGTTTATGAGTTTAGAGCCGGAGGTTTGCCCGATTTGGAATCACCACAAAATAGCCATCGGTTTGGTGTTCGCCATGAATTAAAATTAGGAAATCGAGCGTCTCGCCGGCCGCCCATTGTCGTGCCCGGCCGACCTGAAGAATTCTCCGCCAAGCTGATTCGGACTTGGACGTATCGCATCACAGATAGGCTCCACAGCGCAGTATGAGAATTTCGCTAATTACGAGCATCGCATCAAAAAGTCACCTGGGGGTCGCTGGCGACTGCGCAATCTTTTGATTGATGCATCAACCTTGAGACCGATGAAACGTTGTGGGGCTCAGAAGGTAAAATCGAATAAGAAAAAAATCACACTGCTTAGCCTTAGCCTGCTGTAAATGAATGAAAAAAATTTTAATCGCAACTCAGGAGGCAAACAGCGGATTGATTGAATATTTTTTGTTTTTTTTTTTTATCCGCGATTTGTTCACGCATGCGGCCACAAGTTTGCGCGGGGCCACTATAGAAGTCGCCACAACCAAATTTAGCACTGGAACAGGCCTGATTCCAGTGCGACATCTTGTGATATCCTAATTTGTGCAATTAACAAGAGAACCAGTTGCTGTTGAGCTGCTTTTTCCCCGGCTTTGTGCTAAAATGAATTAAATAAAAAAAAACACAAAATCAACCAATAAAAAAAGCGAAAACTTTGCGCCTTTTAAATGGAAAGAAATCGCGCTGACGCGGTTTTCTTAGTGCGTTCTTCGGAAAACAGCAATTTTCCCTGAATGAATGAGTTTTATCCAAAATGGGAACGACTGGCGCACAATTTGAATTACAAATCTCCAGGATTTGTAAATTTTCAAGTGTAGCTAATTCGCGTAAACTTTTAATAATTGTGTTGGGTCCCATGATGCTTTATTTTACCATCAATAAAATTAATTCTTGAACATTTCATTCACTTTATAGAGTGTAAAAATGTTAACTTAGCTAAAAAACATCAACAATATTTATATATTTATTATAGTTATAATCAGTCAACATAGATACATATCTAATATGGATGGGTTTTTACCATACAATCCAATTTCTTCACATACCTTAGGTACATATGTAGTTTTCGTTTGAATTTTATATTATAAAATCACTTTAAAAGGTTAGATTTTATTAATTTTATATCTCTTTAAATAACAAAGCACATAGTACAAGTAGAAACTCAAGTATTAAAACGACGTCATTTTTGTCTTGATAGTCATTTTTTATGTTAGTTCAAAAGAGCTCTCATAGCCATAGCTTTATTTCATGTCCTTGTAATTGTTGATTTATTTTGTAAAATTAACCAATAATAAAATTCCGAAATATACTAGTTTTTAAAATATGTACTAATATTACAGCCCGGTGTAAACAAATAAAACTCGTTACATACCTTTCGCCTTTTGAAATAAAGAATCAAAGTCCAAGTATCCTTCCTAGAACGCTGTAGATAGGTTCCTATGTTGTGTTGTGGGGAATTGTGCTATAGGAGACTAGGAGTCAATAAAAAATATTGGGATGCATGTTTGAAAGCTCTCAAAGACAAATATGTAAAAGTCACCAATACAAGAATTATACAGGTTGGCCCATTTAAAACGGCTCAATATTTTTCAATGGTTGAACATTTATTTGAAAGGTTGTTTTATTTCATTTATTTATGAAAAACAATTTCGATCAAACCGCTACCACCACAGCTGACTTAGCAGTAGCCCATTTGGTCCACCCAATTTCTGAGTAGATTTTCGATTGTTTCGGCCCTTATGTCAGCAATAGCAGCTTGAATCTCGTACTTGAAGTCTTGATTTGTTTCTGGTTTGTTGGCGTAATATTTATGTTTCACCGCTCCCCAAATATAATAGTCCAACGGCGTCAAATCGGAGCTTCTCGATTCCGAGATCGACACCGGGATTGGTCGGACTACCACAGAAGTAATAACTTCATCTAAATATGAAAGTTCTGTACTATCTCTACTAGTATTATAAATGCGAGATGTAATGAGTTTAAGTAAATTACGAGATGTGTTGCAAAGGTCTTTGCTTCTATAACATTCCTAAATATCTGAAGATCATTTGTGCAAATTTAAGAAATCCCTGTTGATTCAAAACAATCCCATTTGAACAATTTTGAAGACCAATAGTAGTGGTCTTTTCATATAGGAGCTGGATCCAGGTTAACTCCTTTGTCAAGAGTAGCCTGGATGAAATAATTTTGCAAAAATGTCCAATTTAGATTTGTAAAAATCCCTTACCCTTAGGCATATGCATTAAAATGAGTATTTAATATTAAGGAAATTAATAACTAAATGTAATAAGGACAGGTTTTTACATAAGTATAGAGATGTATGATTACAAATAATTATTTATTAATTATTGACGTGTTAAGTTATAACATTCGTTACATTTCATTTTAAAATTATACAGCTCTGATGAGAATGATGCTAAAACGTTGTTGTATACCTGACCTGAATGTAGACCTAAAAGGTACTTGGGATGCATCCGATTTTGAAATTTGGCTCCTAAGCATTGTATGTGCATGCCATTGTAGTTGTTAATTGTAAAGTAACAAACGGATTAAGTCTCAACGACAAGCATAGCTCTTACCTCGTGTACCTCGATCATTGAACAAAATTAAAATTCTGCTTACTGACAGAATGGTTAAGCAGGAATTTGATATTAGTCTTAGCATTGCTGTCGCAGGTATAGTATTGATTTTACAGAAAGTCTAACAGCTAGACCAAGACCGATTGTGGTCATCATTAGTTCTCATGTTCGAAGGGGAACAAAGAAATTCTGATAGAGTAGACGACAAATGCTTCTCTCCTTTAAATCAAATCATACCAAAACAAGCGAACAAAAAATAATCATATTTTACCTAGCAAAATCCTCTACTTTCCAATGAAAGTCCCATAGAAATTGGTTTAACCGTTTCCTAGTTTAGCTCGAATAAACATACAGAGACAGACAAAAAATTGTAAAAGCAATTGTATGGGATCTTATACTATATAACTAATGTGACACTTCAGTTTATGGGGATATAGTATACTTTGCAGGATTTCCAATTTTGTTTAAACCGTTTAAAATTTTTCTTTTACAGATTTTCGTATGGCTGTATTTTATATTCGTCCAACAATTATTTTATATTATCTCACTAGAATATAACTAAATAGAAAATTCAATTAATTAATTTACATCTCCCAACTTGTAGGCGGTCCAAATTGGGCATTTCGCTGAATTTCATTTTCTTAATTTGATTTAAAGCAGTTACACATTTGCATTCATATGAAACTTGAGATGTAGCAGAGTTAGTCGAGAGAAGTAGCTACTCTCGGTCCAGCCGATTCCCAATTAGGCAACATTATTCCCAGAGAAGCTACCGTACGTTATCCCCTCAGGCTCACCTTAATGAACCTTCTTGTCATTTTTATGAAGTTTCAATTACGCCCGCAATTACGCAACGAGAAGGCCCTCCTTGGCCCTGGGGAGCCCCTCGAGAGGTCCTCATTACCTGGACGGGAGCGCAGTAGTCGAGTCATTCTGGAAACACAATAAATCTGAAAATGCGGCGGCCTGCCAGTCCCTGAGTCCGCCGGGCGGGCAACGAGCGTTGAACGACTCCGGGAACTCATTGACCGACTTCATTACCTCCCTGGGGCGGACTGCTGCCGCCTTAAGTAACTCATTGTGTAATTGTTTCAAAAAGGCCCCATTGTTCGGTCTTCCTTGCGAGGCGTAGGAGTTGTAACAAGATCAGTTTCAGGCGAAACAGAAGAATTATGCGGGGCTGCCGTGGGGCTTCGGTTGGCGGCTGGTGAAGCATTTATACATTTAGATTGTTGCCTCCTCCAAGTGCTCCTGTTTTTTTATCCTGCAAGAGGCAGTCGCAGATCTCTCTGCCCTCGAAGTTGCCTTCTGAAGGTGCCCCAGCCCCGTCCCCCGTTCTTGATCTGTTTTGGGGCTCACGTGCGCGCGCAACTTATACGAATTTGCCGTATACAATTTAATGTCTGTCGCTCTTAAAACTTGTACAAAGCGCGGAGAACGCGCACAAAAGGGCCCCATAGCTACGGAGGCACTGCGACGACGCAGTCATTTCGGCACAGGAAACGCACAGGATTCCTCCTTCGTCGTCGGTCGTCGTCGTCGTCGTCGTCGTCGACAACGACAACGACGGAACAAACAAGCGGCCAAAAAGACGACCGCGACCTTTTCCGTGCAATAATTTATCTGAAAATTATTTTCGTATTGTTCACTCGTTTCCTCGGTGTCCCTCTGACTAGATGCATTTTGCGGGCATGTTTCGCCCGAAAGAGTCGCCTGCGGAGGCCTGCTGCCACACTGCGCAGTTAGTTTCGGGGGCTCTTTCTTGGGGGGCAGGAACGAGGAGAAAAGGGCTCCTCGCCAAACGGACATTTGAATGAAATAATGAGAAAGCGAAGCTGCAAGGCGAAGTCATCAACAATTATAAATAATGCGCAACGCTAGACCTCCTTCTGAGCCTGCCAGCCTGGGAGATAGGGCCACCGCCGCCAGTTGGCTTCTTATTTACCAACTGTTTGCTTGTTAAAAAGGAATTTTACAAGCGCGTACTGCGTTCCCCATTCGCGGTAAATTACCTACCCAGCCGGGGCCCCACAGTCGGGAATCTTGAGGTAACATTCGCAAAATAAGCACACGACAACGCTTAGTGACATGCGTCAATTGATTAGAAAAAGCTGCACCTGAGGAGCCTCCGACTTTGATACGTCGGTCGCCTCCCGAAGGCCACCACAAGTCGTCACATTATACAATCGCGTAAACACCGTAACTGAGAAAATTATCGCATTTAATAGTGTCATCGCCATTCAGCGACGCTTAATGCGGCATTTTTATTTATTTTTTTGTTCATTTTAATGAACGAAAGCTACTTCTTGAATTTTGAGAACGTACTATCGATTCGAACAATTCAAATTTGGCCCGATCCATCTGATCGGATGTATAATGAGTGCGGAAAAACAGCTCAAAAAGAACTCCGCTTAACAAGGCAACTGCTGCAGATGGAGGAGGCTCCGTTCGGCGATGCCCCACGGATCCACAGTAATGGGAGGTCGTAGGTAGGCCTGAAATGTTCCATTCGATGCATGACATGTGATTGATCGATTCGGATTCCCTGATAAGAGGGGCATACTTGTAGAGTCATGCGATGCGATGTACCCCATTCGCTGGGCACCTGCGACTCGCATGGCACCAGTCTGCAATTGATTTAATTTCGCAAACAAAGGTTCCAGTCGATTCCGCTTCACTGGAATATAAAAGATATCAAGCGAACAATTTGATTCTATCCTGAAATTGAAAATCACTTCTAATTGCAACTGACTAGCGGCTTTCCTGCGCACATCAGTGATTTCTAATAAAAATTTACATGCTTCGATTTTCATTAACCGATAAAATGTTAGATACTGAGAACTTGCATAGCTGCAAAACTTAAGTCGCCCTACTCTTTTGCTAATGACAATTTGAAATTACGTTAATTCAATTCATACTATCGCAATAACTAAAAAACTCGATAAGCGCGAGTTGAACTCACATAGATAGGTTTCCGTACGATGAATATGTAGTAGACTTCTTATAAGTTTTCTGTAATCTAAATTGTTCAAAATTATAAAGGCATTCGATATTTTAAAGTTTGTACATATTCCACTAAATATTCTTGAGAATCAGTAGCACTAGCTAACGTTATTTCAGCTTAAAACATATTTTCGAAACAGAATGGAAAAGTTTTTGGGGGAAATAAGAAGATACTTCTTGTCGGCAACATTTTAAAATTATAAACGCAGTTATTTTTTATAGCGAAAAATCAAAAATCAGCGATTTCCAAGATGTCACGTGCAAAGATGTTTTTTGGAAAGGAAAGGGGCATAACTCATGCTGCAAATTAGTCTATGCTTTTCAGATACATCGGTCATATGCATTTGTTCGGAATTATGACAAGAAAAACCATCCTCGCCGACCTCAAATATGAAATAAGTGGGATAAAAGCAAAATTGTGAACATTGCATCAAATTCAACAAAAGCTGTAATAATATCGAAAGACAATGTCGATATCCAAAACAACAATTTGGAGAGTTTTGGATTCTAAGAAAAATATAGTTCAGCGAATAATTCAAAAAGTATCACATTTTAAAGAACACCATAAGACTGCCAGGCTGGAGTTTGTTTAGAACACTACGGATAGGTTTGCTGAAAAGAATATCACGGTCCTGGACTGGTCAGCATGACCTCCAGATTGCAATCCTACAGAGAATCTTTGGGGCATCTTAACTAAGATAGTTTATGCTAAAAATCGGCAATGTGAAGCTGTGGAACAGCTTAAAATGGCAATAAAGTGTAGGAAAATAATACTTTTAAATAATACTAACAGTTTGGGAAAAGTTTGTGGTATTTCTGCAAAAGGTTTTAAATATGCAGTGCTTTTATAATTTTGCAACGCACCTTAGAAGTAAAGAACTATTTTATGTATTTTTTTTGATAATGCTAGGCTCAGTATTCAGGGGTGGTAAATACAGGGTGAGCAAATTTCAGGTTAGGAAGTAAATTGGCTTAAAAACACAATTTTTGTTGTTGACAAATTCAGTTTTATTGATAACAATGTAAAGTAGAAATATGGGAATTAATAATGGAATATGATGTCGGGCAAATGTCCACCTCTAGCACGTCGGCAGACGTCCTCTCTTTTCGCGGAAATTTTGAACCACATTTTGCAACAAAGCTTCGCTTATCTCGTCAATGCAGTGCCAAATTTCATTTTTTAGAGCGTCAATTGTTTGTGGTTTGTTCACCTAAACCCGGTCTTTCAAATGGCTGAATGGAGAAATCACTGTAACGGCGTTTCCTTCCTCATTTAAAAAAAAAATACGGGCCGATGATGTCGCTTAACCACAAATCGGACCATACAGTCACTTTTTTTTGGATGTAATGGTTTTTCGAGGACTGTTTGTCGATTTTGTGAGCCCCATATGGGACAATTTTGTTTGTTTACATAACCGCCTAATTGAAAATGGGCCTCATCACTAAAGATGATTATGTTGACAAATTTCGTTCAGTTTTTCAAACAGCTAATTCACAAACGATGGTCAGCTGGCTTTAATTCTTGAATGAGCTGAACTTTATAAGCGTGAAGATGAAGATCTTTATGTAAAATGTTGCGCAAAGTGCCTCTGATGATGCCCAAGTGTTGCGAACGTCGAAGAGTTGATGTTCCAGGCTCATTCTTAACACTTTGCTGTACAGCGGCTATGTTCGTATCATTACGGCCACTACGAGCGTATTGTTTTGGTCTATTGTCAGCAACAGTACCGTGAGCCTCAAATTTAGCGATTAAATTAGGCACCGCGATTTCAGAAGGAGCCTGATTACGAGGAAAAGTTGCTCGAACTTTACGAAGTGGTACAGTTAAATTTTCACCATTTTTAACTGACACTAGTACGGAAATCTAAAAACGAAAAGAAGAAGCCGATGGTGAAATTTTGATCGAACTTTATTTATGCATACGAGAGTCCTTCCTAGCAACTGCAAATCGCAGGTGGAGAAATTAGCCCACCTGCGCAACGACCAGATTTATCTGGCCCATCTTCGACCGCAACAGGTCTAGAAACTTGGTCTCGCTCAAGAGAGCCGCTATCAGCAACGTAGTAGCGGTCATCACGGGCCACTGTCTCATCGGCAAACATGCCAATAGGATGGGGGTGACCACGCATGACTTCTGCAGAAGTTGCCTCAATGAGGAATAGGAAGAGAACATCCTTCACTTCCTGTGTCAATGCCCAGCACTAGCGGTGCGGAGAAATCGGAGCCTGGGCTCCACTTTCTTTAATGATCTGTCGGAACTGAGCTCCGTCAGGATTAGAAGCCTAGAGCAGTTCATTAAAGAGTCCAAATGGTTCGAAGGCTAGTTATTTGGGGGCTTCGTCCCAAGTGGTATCACAATGGGCCTAACTTGGCCTAAGTGTGCCTTCTTTTGGCAGCCACTTGAACCTAGAACCTAGAGGTTAATACCTGGGTAATGAGTTACATTCGGAAATGGGTCAAAGGGGCCTCTATTAAATTTCAATAAAATTTTAGCCCCTTGAAAATTATAATATACTTTTTTAGGCTACTATAATCAATTTTATGGCAGTCAAAGGAAATTGTGTCTGACAATAATCTTTCTTAAATTGTTTCACGATTAGATAGATCAATTAATGGAGAAGTTTTAAATGTATAGTTAATTAGCGTTTTGTGTAAATTAACAGACCTATCATGATGCATATCGATGAAGTCGGATAAAAAGTAAACGTCGATGAGGTAATCTTCGCGTGCACTGCGTTAACTAAATAATTAGTAATCCGGGCAACGTCTGGGCGGGCATGCTAGTTTAAATGTATATTAACCATCCAGACTCTATCAGAAACTACATTTTTTTGTGCTGTGGCACTATCGTTGTCGATTTGCTATACATTAGTAAGCAGGCTTTCATGATTATAGTTCGAAGAACTAAGACTCTTAACTGTACTACAATAAAGTACAAAAAGTTGCTCGTTCCTACTTTTCTTCTTTAGTTAATTAAATGACATTTAAAGACAGTATTAAAGAATTATTATTGTTATTATTTATTTCTCGAACGGTACATCCGCCTAGGAATGCCGTTTTCGTTCAAAAAGTTTCCATTTTCCCTAAAAAGCTATTCCACAACCTCCGCTATAAACGAGAAATCCTTGAAAGGAATGCGGAACGATTATGCAATGACCTTTCGTGGACAGACCTGGGGAGAAAGAAAATTTTTCTTGAATTCGCTTGACCCCCTTCCCTGACGCCAGGTAGGTAGTATCAGTTTCTGTGGTTCTATCCTTTATTTATTTATGTTTTAATCGATCATTTTTCCCAAAAAATTAATTTCATTTAAAAAATTCATAAGAAGCAATTCGTCGAAGCATTTCGCTACGCAGCAGAACCCTATTTGGAGTGATATCACGGCAGCGACAAGCAGTCTGAGCGAATTATGCATTCCAGTGATTTTCCGTCGAGCAGAAAATCTAAAATTCATAAAAATTAACTCGGCAACGTGGTCGCGATATGTGCCGGGAGTTAATCTCGGTTTACTAAAAATGGATAAAAAATTCCATCCTTAACGACATCGTGCAGCAATGGAATGGGGCACATCAAGTACATCAGCAGTCCGAAGGTGTCTCTAGTCCCATGCAATAAGATAATTCCTCTGTCCGAGGCCTGTTATGTCGCGGAAAAAAAATTAAATCACAACTATTCGTCTTCCTTAAAGGCGTACAAGAATGTACGACAAGATTTTTTATCCGTTTGCCCGTTTTGCGCTAAGTTTTTGTTCACCCCCTCCAGGGAGCTGATATAGTTCCTCTGAGTTCTATGGCAGCTCAGATTGCGGGCGCAAGTTAAAAACAAAAAAAAAAGAAATCTTGGGCGGACAAATAAGAAGGAGATGAAGGAAGCAATGCTCCAGACGACGACGATGAAAACCGCCTTCCCATCATCGTCATCATCGTCATCACAAGACGTTGAAGACTTTCGAGCACATCTTAAGCTTGGACGATGGATGTTTTGTGCAGCATCTTGGGCATTGCGCGCATCTTAGTCGATACACACCGTCGAGTGGGATACGCACGCGTAAATTATCTGGAAGTGGTGCTGCTGCAGCCAATTGGACGACAAACCGTGGTCCAGACATGCTGTCTCTCGGGTCAGTTGCCGTGCGCAGCAATCGCGCATCCCAGAGTCCCAGCAAACGGACGGTATTGTCTCTCCTGGAGACCAGAGTGGAGCGGCAATGTCAGGTGGATCGATGATAATGATGATCGACGATGACGAAGACGAGCAGTTGTGATGTGTGGTGTCACCTGACCACGTTTATAATGTGATTTATTCTGGATGCGGCCCCGGGCAAAAACCGCTGCCCGTAGATCAGTTTCTTTGTTAGGCTCACCTATGCGAGGACGGCGGCAGCATTTATGGCAATTCGACTTGGTAACCTGTCCCTGGAATCGATACCGGCAATGGCCGGTAATTGCGCTCGCTATACCTCGCGTTTAGGATTTGTCGATGCCAAGTGAAATATGTGAGAAGGGAATTTCTAGTGAAACTCCACTAAAATCGCTTTGCTCGATAAATTCTTTTTGTTAATGGCATTTTTGCCATTGCGCGAATTGCACTTTTGAACTTTTTGCTAATGTACTCCTTTGCTGCGATTCGCAAATAATCAGCAGTGCGAGCGAAGGTCCAATTCAGTAGTTTAAGAATTTTAAGCTTTCTCAGATAACTTAATCTTTGGAAGAAGTGTAATCTAATCTAACAGATCTTATTCTGTACGTTGCATAGAGCTAGAAAAAGAACAAGTAAGGTACTCATAAACATATAAATGAAATACAATAATTTTTAAAACAAAAATCTTTTATTTACAAAACGCATTCGTAAACATTGAAAATAGAAAATACGCTATAAAGTAATATACTATTAAAGCGTCCCCTTTTTTGGGTTTAGAATAATGCCACATACAGTGATCGAAATAGACTTAAAGGCAGCTAAAAATTATACTCCTAAAACCATTCAATTGTAGTGTTTTAATATATTTAAATTTATTTACTAGTCTATTCATAACATATGCATATATTTATGTAATATGTATTCCAATCATATTACTTTATTACCATTTCTGTATATAAATATGTAACTATGAAATTAATTTAAAGGCACTTCATAGTTCACATATAAACTAATTATTTCTTTTGTGCTAATATTTTTTATTGTTTCTCTTTAATATTTTATATTTCCCCTGATTTTTTATAACTTCAAAAAGTATATTTGGCATTGAATCTATAATAATCTATATATATTGCTTCTCGTCGGCATATACCCCATAGGTTTTCGATGGGATTCAAGTCAGAACTTCGGGAAAGCCATTACAAAACTTCAATATTTAAAGTTTGCAAATACTCTTTCACGATTTTTCCAATATAAACAACTACACTTTCATGTTAGAAAATAGAGTCTGAGCCCGCAGCATTTTCTGCATGTTCGTCAAAAACTATATGAAGAAGGTTTGTGTATTATTCCCTGTTCAACCTGGTTGTAATCCACATCAAAGGAACCGTACCATGATATCCAGAGGTACCCCAAACAATTGGCTCATTTTTATTTCTTTGGCGTCTCTTATATCATGCCAATAGTATTAAAAGCCTTTCGAGCCATCTAAATTAAATATGTTTTTATCACTGAACAAAAAAGTCAGTCACTTTTTGGATCAGGGCATCGGTACAATTTGTGTTAATCTTTTTCTACAAAGGTATGACATGACTTTAGTATTTGCTGAACTCTTTTTTTGCATACTAGCCGCTCTTGTTTAGCAATTATTTCCGCCAAATTCGCTGATTATTTAGTTATTTTTTGGTGTGCTTTTGGGATTTTAGTGCTATATTTATTGCTCAATAACATTGCTTGGACCTTCATATTTGAATAGCAATTTGGCTATTAGAGCTTCAGTAAGGTTTGTTTTTTACCCATTACTCTGTGAAGGGGTAAGAAAACCTTCTTGATCACTAACTTTTTGGATTTAAAATTAGTTTCTTTTAAAATTTAATTTATTAAATTATATTTTTGATAATTATTTTAATTAAAACTTTTAAAGTAATTTTTCTCTTTGAAAATACTGCACCGGATTACTTTTATTTTTATATGAACAAGTAATATATAAAAAAAATTTTTTAAAAAATTCTTTTTTTATTGTTATAAATGATTTATAAGTTAAAATTGAAAAAGTTAGACAAGTACAATGATTTTAGTGATGCGTGGGTGGAAATAAGGGATGCGGGGGTGGATTCGCTCGGGAAACACCACTAACTTGTATTGTCACCGAAGTTCTACATGTTCGACAAATTTCATTGAGTTTGGTAAAGTCTAAGTATAAAAATTTTGCATTGCAAGATTTGACGACACGTAGTGTAAGTTAAATAAAAGAATTTAAAAAACAACATATTCCAAAAGTTACTACTACACTACTTGCATACCTAAAATCCTTATATAAAACAAGTGTTTTAATTCTAATACAATTACAGTGATTTTGCTGTCATGCCAACGAATAGCCAAACCAACCTATATCTAAACTTTTTATTTACACACATTTTAAAATTCCGATACGATTTACCTAAGAAGTCAAAATGAAAAGTTCGTGGTGGAATTCAAGTCGTTACACAAGCTAAAAACGAAATGATCACCACACTCTGAAAAAATAAAGTCACTTGATAAAAATACTTGAATTTCTTTAAAAAAACGCACCCTTATAATGACGGCACAACAAATATATTTTTGGAATAATCCTCCACAACACCGTAATTATATAATGCCTTTAAATTTTAAATTCGCCTGAAAGTGTAAGTTGTAGGTAGGAGTTCTTAAAAATGTCGACCTTACTCATTGTAAAATAGTAAAAGAATATTAAAACGTTTAAAAGTAAGAAAGGTTCAAATGCGTGCAACTATCACAGAGCACAATCTTATTTTTTTAATTTTTTGTTTTCAAACTAGCGCTTATTGTAGAGAACCTTATACTTCCTTTAAACCTGTCTCTCGTGTTTGGCACCTAGACAAGTGGAGTTGTGAAAAAATGGTAATGCGCCCTTTTGGGGTTTAGAATGGTGTTATAATGGGGTTCTTCGAACTCACATAAACACGAAAAACAAAGGAATGAATAAAATACTTTTTTTTCTATATATTTCATTGATTACTTTCATGATTTATTATTTTTTTAATTGCGAATAATAAAAATATGTTTTACATAAATAATTATTCTTTTAAAACTGTTTGGATAACTGGAACTAGTTCAAAAATGACTTGCGAGATTCAGAGCAGACAGACAATAATGTAAGCTAAATAAAAACTTTTAAACTTTAAAAAGTCGTAATAGTCTGGTAAAATCCGGTACCAGTAAAATTTTCGTTATCAATATTAAGCAACTAAATTGCACAGCTGACAAACTTTAGTCGCAAAATGAACACAATGCCAAGCTTTAGGTAGAATTCATATATTTTCGAAACTGTTAGTCCCACTAAAAACTATTTTTCTATAAAACTTAATAGGAAAACAAAAAATAATTTATACTTAAAAAACACTCATTGTTCAGGATTTCAAAAAAATCCAGTAGATCGAGTTTTTTCGAATTTTTTTTTCCAATTTTAAGTTGTAATTTTACTGGACTATAAATATTCGATATGTAAAAACAATGCCGTTTTATTTTTAAATTCAAATAGCTAAAATGGTTTGTTGTGGTCAGTTCAGATTTTCACAATCTCCCATATTGCCAAAAAAAGATCGTCGAAGATAAAAAAATTGGAATAATAGCCTCTTGTTTTACTTCGAAAAAAAAAAAAATTAAATATAAGGAAAATATTGGCCGAGATTCATCGATCATGGGATCATCCCTAATGGGGAAAAAGTGGCACAATGTTCTATGGATCGACGAAACAAAAATGAATTTGTTTTTCTTTGCTTCGGGAAGAAGCATACGTCGATCAAAAGGAGAAAAATTCCATGTTGAATATACCCAAAAGCCAATCAAATATGAAAGAGGTAACATTATCGTATGGGAATGTTTCTCCTGAAAAGCTTTAGGCCCCATATTTCGTATAAAGGACACCATGACAGAGCATTTTAGCGAATATTATGTTTCTATATGTTGATAATATGCCCTTGATTTCGACATGATAATGATCTAAAGCACTTATCGAAGTTAGATGGGTAATTGGCTGAAGGATCAAAATATCACCACATTAAGATGGTGATCCGACATTAATCCAATTAAGAATTTATGGAGTGAACTAAAGAGAGAGCTTAGAGGGTGCATTTCTTCAAATAAAGACCAATTATGAAGAAATGTTGAGATTTTATATAAAATACCTAAAAAAAGACATGTCAGATTCTTATCTCTTTAATGCCTAGAAGGATTAAAGTACTTATAAAAAATTATTATGGCTACACAGGTTATTGAAATGCATGATTACAAATTATTGTTTATTGTTTAAAAATTTTATTTTAATGCTGAACATAACTATTATTTTGTCCATAATAAATCTAAATATACAAGACTGAATTTAATACATATCAATTGATTTTATGGTTTTGTAATGCTTTCAACTCTATGAACTAAAGTTAAAACAGTCAGACTAGACAATGTTATGTTTTGGATTTCATAAAAAAAATATAGCGTATTAAAACTTCCAATTATATAGGAATGAAAACAACAACTATTTTAAAAGAATTAATCAACTTAATTTCACCTTTATAAGTAAGTAAAATTTGCAATTTATTATTTGTAATTAAAAAACTGTCAATATAAGTCAAATCTCATCTCATATCATTTATTTAAATACGTTTAGAATGATGGAACAATTTCGAGTTTAGATTCATAAGCTCTGAAATATTTGAGATCTACTATAAATTGTTAATGGGTTTCTAACTACTTAAAAACAAAAGAATAAACAATGCGCTAATTAAAATTACAAAGGTACGAGTATAAATCTTTAAAAAGAAGAACGCCACTAGAGGCTCACCCTGTATCATATTTTTAAACTAGTACCAAAAGGTACTTTTTAAATTATTTGAATATATTAACTTTCGTGATTTTTCTTGCAAATTGGTGTTCCCATTGACTCGTTGATTTCAAAGACATTATGTTTTATATTCACAATATGAAGAATATCCTAAAATACATATAGAGTTCACATTTAAATTATTGGTGATGGCAAAAGATGTTTCGAGGTTATTAAAAAGAGTAGTTGAGCAATCATTACATATTACATGGACATACCAAAAAAATGATGAATATATGTAAGTCAATCTAAAACTAAGCATGGTAGTTTTGTTTTGCATGCATGCACTAAATTATTATTTTGCATATATGTATATACATAGAACATAGATATCCTAGTCAGCTTTTTAACGCTTTCCATTTATGTACATAGTACTTACTTAGGTACCACTAATCTCAGTGACATGTGTGATGAAATCTCTTATCATTCCCCAAATTTTTGTTTTTTTTTTTATTTTCAGGACGACAGATCACCTCTGTCCTCCGCAAATGAGTCAGACGAATCATCAGATGTGGATTCGCCGGGTCCACCAAGCATAAACAATAGCCAGACTATGCTCACTGATTCGCCCAACATTGATCACCCAACTAGTTTTCATCAACATCAGTCTCAAGGGCAATCTTCGGGATCGTCGCATTTCGAGGGATTGAAACCGCCAACATTGGCTCAGCTAAGCGGAATCAACAATGTCCTCTACCCGCCATCGGCGCTCGCAAATATACCTCAGGAAGTTCTACTTAGTTTAGTGCAATCGGGACACTTGCAATTGCATTCAGAGGATGGTAAGTTATAGAGTTAACAATGTTAAGATTTTTGTGTTAAAAAACTGTCTTGTAAGTACTAAGTCTAGTAAAATAAGAAAAAAAAGGGCATTCTTGCTTTTTTGCTGTGGGCATTTCTGCATTTTTGTTGTGTAATTTGATATTTTTGTTATGATTTTGGTAAACATACGTACTTAAAAGGCAAATCACTATGTTTAAGCTTCCATGGTTTTTAAATAATTCCATTATATTAAAATAAGTACAACACAAATAGCTTCTTTTTAGAATAAGGAGTTACTTTCTGGAATCAGATAAAGATAATGCGATCCAGTGACGATCTCTTTCTAAGGATGCTAATTCCACAGAAATAAATTCCAAATATCACCGCAATTTCATTTGGAATTTATTCGGTCGATGCCGCTTCTTTTCAAAACAAAACTTGCTCGAAAAGGCATAGAAGGCAGTTGATTAAAGCAAAACAGTGCCAATTTGATCGCAGATTCATTTCCTGTCCCTTAGTCATATCCGAATAATTCCCACACTTTAATATCCTGCGTTAAACATTGCTTTGAATCGTCAATTTATCAATTTATTATTATATTATTACAATTCAGTGTCTACTACAATACTATTAGGCCTTATAGACTAGCAAATACATTAAAGGCTATAACTAATTCCTTCCATGTTGACATTTAAAAATAATATTCTTAAATTAATTTCTCATTGAAATAAACATGCAGCAATAACACGCTAAAATATTTGCTTTGTTGACATTAAGGAGAGCAATTAGTCATTGAGTAAGTTGGTCAAAAAAAAAAAATAGGTGTACTTATAAAATGTAGCATTTTTAAAGGAATTTGTGAGATTTTTGAATAAATGTCTGCACGGTGAGTTCTGAAAAATTAAGAACATTCATAATAAAAACAATATTGCTCCAAAAATCTTAATTAGATGGGTAGAAGAGTCCATTGTACGGCAGAAGAAAGACGTTTGGTGAGAAAGTTAAAAAAATGAAGGAAAAACCTACAAATTCATTACCGACATCTTAGGTCGGTCCCAGAATTTCGTCACAAATGTATTAAAGATTAAAAGAAACACCCGAGTAAAAATAATTTGTCTGGTATCTTTACGCCCAAACTAAGTACAAACATTTAAATTTTTTAAATTATACATGCGCCCGAAACTAGCAGGCATAGCGAACAAATGAGCCCAGTACTATCATGATACTCTCCCGCTACAGGTACGAAAATAAAAAAATCCACCCGCTACAGAGTTATACTCGCTTCCGCTACAGGCCCAAAAATTTAAAAATATGCCAGCCACACGGGTATGCACGCTCCCGCTACAGGCACAAAAATCTACAAATTTACCGTTCATACAGGTATGCATGCTGCTGTTACTGGTATGGATGTTCTTGTAATCCACCAAAATGTTACCAAAATTGAATTAGACGACAGATAAAAACAACAATAATATATTACACATATATTATATATTACACATATATGAGTAGAATACATTATTTATTTTATGAGACGTCACAGACCTTAATCTACGAAAATAATTTTATTGCATTTATTTTCAATTTTTAACCTGGAAAAAGGTAAGCGTACCATGCTACGTTTGTACTATTTCGTGCGTCTTTTAACAATACGTGCCTGCAGCGGGCCGCATTTGAAAAAATAAGGTTTTCGATCAGACGTACGGTGCCGCGTTTGGGAGCCATACAGGCGTTTTGATGCCGTGCGTGCCTGTTTCGGGCTAAAAATGGGCGAGCCTTAGTTTTTACTCGGGCAGGAAATCAAAAGTCGACCTAAGAAAACGAGTCTAACTATTGATCATCAGATCAACATTATGGCTAAGATGAACCCTTTTGTGTCTTCAAGGACAATTTGCGCAGCTACGGAAACAAAGTCAGCGCAAGAATTATTCGTTGAAGATTACAAAGAGTAAAATTGCAAGAAGAGTTTCTATACTTTGTGGCAGAAATAATTTTGCCATTAGCCATAGAGATTTGGCTGGTGAAGAAAATCTCATAAATGGACGATACAACGATCAACTTATACGGGTCTGACAGCAAGCAGAATGTTCGACGAACCAGCGGCAAAGAACACGACCCTAGGTTTACCAAATAGACAGATAAGCATGGCGGGGAAGCATCATGATATGGGGATGCTCGGTCTCATTATATGGATTAAAGAGACAATAACCAAAATAGTTTGTAGGGACATTTTGCAAAATGTAATGCTACCTTATGTTGAAGACAGTATGCTCGTTAGTTGGCGCTTTCAGCAGGAAAGGTCATCTAAATTAGTTGGTCACTACTTTGTGGATCATAATGTTAATGTTCTTTCTTGGCCAAATCAATCCCCGGACCTCAATCCCATTGAAAATTTGTGGGATGAGTTCAAGCGATCCTTAGCAAAAGAAAAAATAACAAATAAGGATCAGTTGTGGAATGCGGTTCAATCGCATTGGAACACCATACACATTGAGAAGTCCCGTAAAATAAAAATTCTATACCAAGGCGAATTGAAACCGTTTTGCTAAACAAAAGAGGTATTTCGGGCTATTAGATATTTATTTTTGTTTAAAATATATTTATTTGTTTTACAAGTAGACTCTTATTTATTGCGAAAGAAAGTTTATTCTTGATATAATGAACTCACACCTTTTATATTGTCCAACATCGTAAAAGATTTTTTTTTGTTATAAGTATTGTAAATAAATGAACTGATTATATTATAAGTGTTATTGATGCTTTCCTTGCCAAATAAAAAATTATAGAATAATTTCTAAACTAATTTTCATAATAAAAATTCCTTACGTTTAAAAATTATATGTTACACCGATTATTTTGATCATCATCAGTGTATATGAAGCAGTGATAAAAGTTTTGGTAATTTTATATGATATGACAGAATATTTTGAACAAAAACAGCACAATACATGAATATGTCTCGTTTGAATAGACTGACTATATAACCTAGGAATCCTAGAAAAGATTCTAGATGATCGTTGTGAACCTGGTAATATGGACTCCAAACAATTCATGCATATTCAACGGTGGCTCTCACGAACGAAAATAATAATGATAAAATGGTATTAGGGTGTGTCAATGTACATTAAATTTAAAAATCCCAAGGATTAATACCAAAGATTACCCCATGATCTCTCACATCTTTCACTCTAGTAAGTGGATTACCGCTGATTACATAAACGAATGAGGTGCAAGAAGGACCGTGATAAAAAAACATTAGTTTACATTTATTAATATTGAGGTATAATCTACTGTACATGCACTATTGAGAAAGCTTTTCAACATCATTATGCAAGAGCTATAATATTCGCGTGAATTTTACCCAGCTACTATAAGAACTAATTTTTTCTTGAATGTGCGTAACGCATCCAAAATTCCATATATACATATACAAGTTTTAGTTCATTACTATTTCATCTTGAATTTGTTGGTTTTCTATGGTATAATATGTTTAATTTGTGGGGTCGATTAGAAAGTTTAATAAAAGAAGTTTATCAAATTTTGAGGGTCTTAAAAATATCCTGGTTAATCCTAGTATTTTTATGTAAATCGAAAACTTTAACGCTCATATCTCGGCAATTATACTTATCTAAAATAATTTTCTAGCTGCCTAGGTCTCTTAGAGGACCATTTGGAGAAATCTTCGTATACCATTTTAAGAAGTTACACTTAATCAGTTCGTTCACGAAGAAGATTGATTTTTATACTCTTATATATGGACTAAATTTTTTGGATTTCAACAAATTTCTTAAGAAAAAAGAAATATGGGGGAACTGCACCACCATTTGTGTTTTTCTCTTTTTTGTAAAAAAAGTATATAATTAATATTTAAGAATATGTAGAAAGATATTGAAATGAAGCGATAAAAAATAAGTTACAATTTATTTAAAAAAGATCAGAAAACTGCATTTTTGTTTACCTTACCCTATACTCTGCATGATGCGACACGCATTTGGTTGTTTTTTTATTATAACATTAATTAGTATAACAAATCTAAGGTATGTCTCGGCTAAAGGCGAAAATTAAAGAGTCCTAATTTATTCAATTTACCCTTTTATAACGTACACTATTGTGAAAAACATATTTAGCTATAAACGTGAATAACTGTGAGAATTTTTTGAATTTGTAAGAAGAAATTCTTTCAAGGTCTTCTTTAAGAAAGATTAGAGAAATTATCGCTAAAAATAATAAATCGTTTTTTTTGATACGCCTTTAAAGTACGTTATCCTAGTTGTAAGTAATGTCTTTTTAAATTATCTCCTAAGTTTAATAATACCTTCAAAGTTAGAAGTGGTTTGAAAAGTGCCTAGGGTCCCTTTGACCCTTATGTGCGTTAGTAACTTTCTCTAAGTATGCAATCGGAGATTAAAAGCCTAAAACTCGTTTTGATCCGTGTCTTTTCTAGATCTGTAAGCTCATTAGTTAGCCAAAAGTCGTATCCAAAATTGAGAATATTTTCAATTAACCCGGCAATGTCTCAATTTGCCATAAAAGATGGTTCGGTGACTACGACTCGCTCCCGTTTCAGTGGCAGAGATCAACAACCGTCCTTAATGCCGTAGTATTTCCTTAACAATGCTCTCGCGTAAGACGCAATCTGGCAGACAGTTAAACTTCCATTTAAATCGCGTCCATTCATCCCATTCCGTCACGGTGACACCGTCTTTGGGGCCTGACATTGCATAACATCAGCGGAGCGCCACTACGGCACACCATAAGGAAACTCATGACAACGCCAAGCACACCGCGGTTATCCCGCAAAGGAGACCAAACCCGAACGGTCATCTCGTCGGCGTGTTGCGATAGTGTCTCGCGACTTGTTGGAGATCCCCATTTCCATACTGACCACTCAGACTCTTAATCAAAGTGTCCGGCTCCCAAGAAAATGAAAAGTTTCCCTATTTGCGTACACCACGAGCACAATAAAGCAAATATGTCCTCCATGTCCATAAGTTTTGGTCCACATTAGCCCCCCGACGCTTGCCGGCTTATTGTTGCCCCCCCCCCCACCCTTCCCGGCCGCGGTTCTGCTCCACTGGGGAGCTCGATTGCGGTCTGGTTACTTTTTTCGCGGTTTTTAATTGATTTTTCCATTTTCAGATGGCAGCGGTCACCAGTTCATAACGATTCCATTCTCAATGCCCGGCAGCGGTGGCGGAGGCGCCACTGGCTCAAGTTCAAGCTTGGCTTCCGCAGGAAGTGCCGGAGGACCGGCGGCCCATGTGAGCACCTCAAACAGTAGCAAGGTCCACATCCGCGATCTTTCAACGAAGGCAGGTGGACCGTCCGCGACCGCAACATCGTCGTCCGCGATGGTCGCGAACGGGAGAGATTCGCCGCCAAAAGAGGGTATCCGCATCAAAAAGGAGATCATCGATTAAAAAAAAAAAGATGGACTTTTTCATCGTGAGGCATTTCTCCCGATATGGACCCCCGTAGGGAAGAATTTTTTTTTTCGCTGCCTTTTCTTCTTATTTCCCTTTCATTATTTTTATTATTTTATTTTTTAACAATTGACTGACTGACGACAGTTTTTTAATGCCTACGGACCTTTTTCAGGCCCGCCTTACCTCATTCAATTTGTTCGCCATCAACCAGCGGCTTCTTTTACGCTTTAATTTTGCTTTTTTTGCTTTATAAATTTTATTGAAAATTAGATCGTTGAACTGTAAATACGCGAACCTCTGTAAATCTCAGACGCACGCATCAGTCGAAAAACTTCAGTGATCAGGCCACTTGTGGTCGTGGGAGGAGTCGGCCTCCGCACGCGCTTTCGAAAGGTTTTTTTTTTTAAGGAAATTTCTTCGCATAATTTAATGCGACTTGATTGGTCTCGATAGCATTAGTAGTCATATTTGGTCTTTTCGAAGGTTGAGGTTTTCTTCACAGCCTTCCTTTTAAGGCTAATTCACTTCCCCGCACTGCTCGGAACCTCTTCCTAATAGAGTTATAAAAAAAAAATTAAATTCAAATATTTGTTAACGTTGTTTGATTGGAGTTTTTTCCTGTAGGTCATCGCCTTTTGTTGCTAATTCTTGAGTTCAATGCTAGTAAGTTATGTTCTAATTTTTGATTGTATCGCACACTATTTATTGTACATCAAATCCATAACTTATCATGTGGAAATAAATATATGAAATTTCGTATTTAAATTTGTCGTTTTACTTTATCCCCGATTCATAACTGGACGTATTTAATTTTCTTATAAGATACAATTGTTAATTATCATCAGTTTGAAACACTATATAAAAGCCGTTATGATTATATACCATATGATCAATATAAGAAATTTCCTGTTACCAAAGGTACGATTTATACATAAATATAGTACAACCTACGTTTCTTTACGTTAACAATATTTTCAAAATCATTTTTTAAATTTTTGTTTATTTGCAATGTTTTTAGTGTTTTCATCGCATCAAAACTACAGACCCAATTCGGATTGAGTTTCTAGAACATGGAGTTCAACTTAAAATAAGGTATAATTTTTTTCATCATTATGGGCTCACTCAATGAAAAAATATACAACAATTCCTTACATAGTAAACTACTTGACGAGTGTTAAACGCTTTTGTTTTTATTTTGACCCAGACCTAATTCAATATAGGTATTTTAGTTTTAATAATGTTTAAACTGTAGAAACGTACATAGAAAATATTTACCAAAAACTGATTATGGGTAATGTAGAAAAGCTAACAGAATACAAAAGGACAATTTTTAAAAGTATTGTCTGTCCGTTTGTACACGCTAATCTCTGAAAGTACTGGACGGAATTTCAGGGGTAACTTAAGCTTATCTCAGAGTAGGTTCTAGGTTCTAGGTTCAAGTGGCTGCCAAAAGAAGGCACACTTAGGCCAAGTTAGGCCCATTGTGATACCACGTGGGACGAAGCCCCCAATAACTAGCCTTCGAATCATTTGGACTCTTTAATGAACTGCTCCAGGCTTCTAATACTGACGGAGCTCAGTTCCGACAGATCATTAAAGAAAGTGGAGCCCAGGCTCCGATTTCTCCGCACCGCTAGTGCTGGACATTGACACAGGAAGTGAAGGATGTTCTCTTCCTCTTCCTCATTGAGGCAACTTCTGCAGAAGTCATGTGTTGTCACCCCCATCCTATTGGCATGTTTGCCGATGAGACAGTGGCCCGTGATGACCGCTACTACGTTGCTGATAGCGGCTCTCTTGAGCGAGACCAAGTTTCTAGACCTGTTGCGGTTGAAGATGGGCCAGATAAATCTGGTCGTTGCGCAGGTGGGCTCATTTCTCCACCTGCGACTTGCAGTTGCTAAGAAGGACTCTTGTATGGTCCGTTTGCTTGATGCAAGCGGAGCACCCGGCTTAAGAGTGATATCCTCAGCGGGCCAGCCTGTGCCAAGCCTCGCGAGCTCATCCGCCCTGGTGTTGCCCGGGATGTCGAAGTGGCCAGGCACGCAGACCAGACTGACTTCAGTTCTATCAGCCATGCGGATGAGCTCCGAGCGACAGTCCGCAACGACCTTGGTTGTCGTGTGAACACTTACTAGCGATCTGATCGCAGGTTGACTATCGCTAAAGATACGTATATTGACCAGGAGCTTCGCTGTAGCCCTCAGCCGCGCGATTGCCTGTGATCTAGCCATGACCTCAGCTTGGAATACGCTGCAATGGTCTGGCAGTCGAAAGGAGATTTCTATATCCATTTGTTCAGAGTATATACCTCCACCCACTTTGCCGTCCTTCTTGGAGCCGTCAGTGAAAACCTGAATCGACCCAGGCTGCAAAACTAGACCCTCCGCTCATTCTTGTCTCGAGGGAAAGGAGGCAGTAATTCTCATGCCGAATGATGACTTGGGAACCATGTAGTCCACCGCCAAGGTACGTGGCCCTATCTCAGACTAACATATATGATTTATGATATTGATGATTTATTATATTTATTTACGACGATAATAATTTCCACTGTTGTTATAAAGTTGCGAAACATACTTTACGACTAAAATAAATTGATTTAGCTAGAATAACAAGGAACACAATATCGCGATTATAATTTGTCTAATTAAAAGTAAAGAGTATTTTTAGGGCAAATATTTCAAATTTACTATTATAATTGGGAAATTCAAAATGGCAACCATGATTTTTAAAATTTAAGGTATTTTTGTTTTTAATTTGCTATAAAACTAATTCGATAACATTCATTGTAAATCGACTGGAAAAACTTTACAAAAAATTTAAGTGAAATGATAGTCATGTACGTATTTTGTTGGAAATATTTTCGTATATGCTATAAAAATTTCAATATGTAAATAGATCCAATATATTGAACTAATTTTAATCAATGCAACGAAACAAGAGTAAATATTTACATATAAAACTTAACATAACTAACTATCTAACAGCCAAAATACATAAAAAACCCTTCAGATGTGAACAGAATAAGTCAAGCGTCAAACAAAAGCATTTGAGAATTTTTTAATTAAAAAGTATCATAATGATGCACCCGGTGAAACCGGGATACTCAACTAGTCATAAACATCTTGATTCTAATCCATTTTTGATTTGTGGCTACGTGTTTGGCTAAGACAAAATTTCTTTCGAGTTTTATAATGATTAGATATCTAATATAACTAAAAATCTTGATCTGCAGTTTTTATGTTCTGAAAAATATAAACTGAGGATCAACATTTTTGTTATTATTAGTTATGTTTTTTTTTTCACTTCGGTTCTCGATCCAAGTTAAGCAGGAAATTTTGAACTGAATTGAAATTTATCCATATCAAACATTTTTTATTTTGCAAAAATAATATCAACACACTTTCCGTCAAAAACTTAATCCAAAAGTTTATCCGGTTCAAAGTTTAGAATCAGTGACACAGCAAGGGAATAACACACTTATGAAAAAAGCATAGATACAGTGTGTTGTGTTGAAACAACATGTGTAAGATTATTGTACACTTTCAAGGCTGCCTTTAGAAACTTTAGAAACTTAAGATCACATGTGTTTAAATCAGCAAAACTAAGTAATATTTGCGAAATACGTATGATTAATTTTTTTTATTCCAAGGATAAAATTAAAAAATTCGTTAAATAACTAATATTACACTTTTTTAAATAGCATAAGTTACAAATAAAATATTTCGTTAATCATAAAATTCCGTAAGGTGATCGTTAATTAATTCCCGCACCCATTACCTTAAATGATGATAAATTATGTGGACAAATTATATTTTCTAAATTAATGACGATTCTTTGATTATTGAAATCTTGTGAAGCACGATAAGTGTTAAATTTTTTAGTATAATATTCAGTCATAATTTCAAAAAGTAAAAATAATATTTTATCATTTTAAAATTATTATTTCATCAATATCGCCAAACGCAGAC
Source organism: Philonicus albiceps (assembly GCA_963969385.1). NCBI lineage: Eukaryota > Metazoa > Arthropoda > Insecta > Diptera > Asilidae > Philonicus > Philonicus albiceps. The sequence goes on from OZ017773.1 coordinate 12,157,177, forward strand.
ATGTCATCGTCATTATATTACATTCCAATAAAATTATATATAAATATATAAATAAATTATATTAAATTAAACGTCAGGTAAATGTGATCTACACTGACTTTGCTAAAGCATTCGACAGAGTAGATCACCGGGTCCTGCTGGTTAAACTGCAGGAAATCGGCGTGAATGGAGCCTTCCTCGAATGGATCAGCTCGTATGTTTCGGATCGAACTTACACGGTGAAAATCACTGATGCAGCATCGTCCACCTATGCTGCTCCATCTGGTGTGCCGCAAGGTTCGCATCTCGGTCTACTACTGTTCGACATTTTTATTAATGACCTTCCCAGATCGATTACCTTCTGCAAGTCCTGGTTGTACGCTGATGATGCCAAACTATTCCACGTCATTCAATCGCTGAGTGACTCGGAAAAGATTGGTGTCTGGTGAACAGACTTGGCCTCAACGTCGCCAAGTGCAAACTCATGAGGTTCAATCGCAGTCATTCGCCAATCGTCTTTGATTACACGATCAACAATGTTCCAGTTACCGAAGTGTCCACTTTTTCCGATTTGGGAGTCCTGTACAGCAATGACGATTCGTTCAACTCTCACATTGCGCTCATCGTCTCTAAGGCCAGGAGGAATCTCGGCTTCGTGATGAGACACAGCAAGCACTTTCGATTACTAGCTACCATCAAAAGTTTGCTCGTGAGTCTGGGCAGACCGTCTCTCGAGTACGCATCTTCTATCTGGTCTCCTTATACTGATGAAAATATCAAATCAATCGAATCGGTTCAACACAAATTTCTGAGATTTTTTATGTTCAAAAGTTACTGCCCTATGTCGCTGTTAGATCACAATTATACTGTCGCATTACAATTGTCTCAGCTGGATACTCTGGAGAAACGTCGTTCGATTTTGGACATGTTGTTCTTATATTCTATTATCAACGGGCATACTTTATGTATTGAACTTTTTCATTTACTTCCACTTCATGTTCCAAATAGGGTCACTCGTAGGCCTCCAGTTTTTGAAATCAGACATTTTAAAAGAGATTTTACATTTTATAATACCGTTCCTAGAATTGCAAGAAATGCTAATCGAATGTTAGAATCACTTAATGATCTAGTCAATATCTCGTTATCTCAATTTAAAAACTTAATTGTAAACCGTCTGTGATATTCCCTGTGAGCGCAATAATAATGTATTTTATAATTTCTTGTCTCAAACTTTATGCATAAATTTATTTCTGAGTATTTTTGGTAGTTATTAGTAGATTCACTTATTATTTTTATGTTTGTATAGTCTTCATTGACACTTCATTGATTTTTGTAGAAATATTAATTGGCCATTGTATGTAAGGCCGACTTATCTTTATATAAAGGGTGCATACCCGTGAATTGATTGAATAAATAAATAAATAAAGATCCAGAGGTAATAATTTTAGGAGATTTCATAATTATAGATTAAGTTCACTCTGATTTATCTTCAAAAAATTCATAGACATACATAGATTCATAAATGGGTGATTAATGAGTTCAATTGCTGTACCAGGAGTTATGCAAGTTTTATGATTCAATAATTTTCTTACCAAGGCAAGAATTAGGTTTGATACACACATACGTGCTTGATGTCGATAAGCCAAAGTAACTGCTACTTATTAAAAATTGCGTACTACTAGCATCAATCCTACAGAATAAGCAATACGGGAATACCATTGCTGTCTCAAAGGTCGAAATAATATACCGCGGAACATGTACTAAGTAATGAAACTTTAATGTTATGCTATCAGGATATAACTACCCGTGTAGTATATTATAAGCAATATTCTAACATGTGTTATGAATTTAACATACCTCTTGGTGTATATGGTATAAAACAACTGCAACGAAAAATACGTGTAAGTGTGTCAATTTAAAATACTTCGATTTGCAGTGAACTCATGAATCTACATACAAGACTTCTTACTTCGATGTTACTCATAACATCGATATCCGTCCCTATCGATGTTGTGAGTAACATCGGAGTACGACGTCTCGTCGATTATATTATCGATCTCGTAATTATTTTTATTTAGAACATTTTAAGAGTATCCCATCTTACCTCACTGCCCCAATCACCAATTACTAATTAACCACATCCCAACTCGACTGATCTCATTAATGCATAAGTAAAATTTGATTTATTTTATCGCTTTTTTAATGGTTATATTAAAAAGCTACCTCTTTCTTCTGACTGCCGCTGAAAGGTCTTTTTTTTTTTACTTTATGCTTGTTCAACGACACACACTTTCGAAAATTGTGTTGAATTGTTGTTTTTAATCCTTAATAAGGTTGTCGACCTCAGGTTTGAAGGAACTGCTCACAGAGTACCTATGTTAAAACTTTTGCAGCAACGTACTAAATTGCCAGCAAAATTCAAACAATTGAAAAGATCCTTCTGTAACAAAAAACGTGAAAGGCCTTCTCTCGTCAGTAGTTGCCCTCGGGAAAAATTGGGACCTGACGCTAAACCTGAAAGAAGCCAGGAAGCACACGTCCGCCCGGTCAGAAGTAAATTGAATTTTTTTTCAGCGAAACTCCACAGCACTGAGATAATTTTATTTCGTACAAAAAAGGAACACAGCACACAAACAAACCGAATGAAACGACAAAAACAAAGCGTCCAAATTAGCCCTGAACCCCTATGTCCAGATCCCCATTAGGGCCGCCGCCATCCGGTGCCTGGACTTGATTCTTTTCCTGGTCCCCGGGAGCGTTCGGCTGTTCTGAGACACCCTCCGGATCTCGGGTTCTGGTCAGGGAAGCGAGTCCCTCCATTTTCTGCTGTAAGTAATTTTTCCGCCTAATTTCGGCCCTCGCCAACTTATCCTCGAGGTCCTCGATGGTTGTGGGTGCGACAGGGACTTCGGTGAGCCGCTGAAGACGCTTGGGGGGATGTTTCTTGATGATACTGTCAACCTGTTCACCCTCATCATTCAGTGGTATTTCGAAACATTCAGCGGGGGCTGCATATGAGAAAAGGGTAAATTTATCATACTTCGGGGAGTCGCAAATAATCGAGGGCAGTTTACGATATTTGATCGGTTCCGCGAATTGCGTTGTCCCATCCTCTGCGGTGGTGGCTACAGCTCCCCTGGCTGCAGCCTGAGAAGAGGCGCAGCCCATTTTAAGGTCCTTCAGCTTCTTCAGGTCTCGAAGTGGTCTAATCGGGCTCAAGTTATAATCAAATTTCCTCGGCTTCCGAGCCAACATTATCCTATCATCGTCTGCCGACTGGCGTGTCGTCGTTCTGTTGGTCGGCACAAAAACTCTCTGGAAATTAACGTCCAGGAAGTTCAGGAAATCAGCCAGAAACTGTGATAGCGCGCTTCGACAGTGTCCCCCGTTCACTCAGAATCTCCTTTGGCATTTATGGATTTTTCCATTTCCTGGGAGCAGACAGCGCGAGGACATTTAAAAGACTGACGAGGGACAGGACAACCCGCCAAAGAGGACGCCCTAGCCCCAACACTTCGTTTTGTGCTGGGCTTAGTAACGCGCCTTCATATTGATTTGAATGCACAATAGCAAAAAGGTATTGACGCGGGCCCGCCTCCGCACTCAGTATACCACATTATGACTATACGTACTATACTTATTACATACAGTAGAGTGCGGTACGTTTTTTCCCGAAGTTGATTCCGAGATAAAACGCCAAACACAGCAATTATTGTAATTTGGTTTGCTCTACACGGCTGTGCACGTACCGCTAATCTCAAGCGGCGTACGTGCACCCCCGCTCAAACGTGTCCCCTGGGTGGGGCCTTAAATGATTGTCATGTGGGCCCTTAGACTGATTTTCGCCTGAAAGGAAAGGAAAAGGGGTTTGGTTAATTTCCCCTGACGTTCTCGGATTAGTTAATCGTCAGATGACAATTAAAGGTACCCGGTCCACCCCCACTTATTTGGACCGGCTTACTTCCCGAAATGCTCGATATTGGTTAGGGCTGCCCCTAATGGGTCTATTAATTCCTGGAAGAAGGCAATTTTTCGGCTCAAGGCTGCCCATTTATTCTTTTTTGGAGCCCCTAGCGATTCAGTTTCTTTTCGGTACCGAACTCCTTCGAGGCTCCAATTTGATTTCGTTTATGACATGTATGGAGTTTTAGGATAGGGCAAGGGGTGACATTTGCGACCCTGGACATGTAAATAATGGGAAATTATTTATACGTGCGTTCGTAGAACGTAAAAGTATCTTATATCCAGATGACTGGAACTACCTGAAAGTTATTTGGGAATGGAAAGGGTCTTTTGGATGGATTGTGGGGAGGATGATTGTATAACATTTAGAAATAAATGGCATTGTAAGATTATATAAAATTGAAAAATTCGATCTCAATTAACACGTTCACGCCGGCGCTATGAGATGTGACATACAAATGTGAGCCACCAGGGGTGAACGCCGGCATACATGTGTTAAGGGGTACCACCTATATGTACTCTGAAAATGTTGTTTAAAATTACTATTGCAGTAGTGGGAAAATTGAGGTATTTTTACATCTTACAAGAAGACCAAGATTAGCCGCTTCCGATTTTGACCAATAACAAAGACCAACAACGGTGGGCAAACAAATAGCCATTTTCGACATATTTTTTTAAATCACAAAAAAACCAAGACAAGATAATTTTTAGTCATAAAACCTGATACAGCATTTGAAAGTACTAGTCCTTGCATTCAAAATCCATTTAGAATTACAACGATATCTTCTTTTTTTATTAAATATCGTAAATTAAAAATTATTAGTTTGGTGTATTCATTTAGATCTCTAATAAATTACTTAGATCTGCGTAGTAGCTACGCCTGCTTTAAAAAGGTTCGGAAGCTAAGATATATTTATAAATATTATTTAGGTTTCCTCACTATAAATCTGAGTGTATTATTATTTGACATCACCCATATGATTAACATTGTCTCGATTTTAAAACGCTTTAAAGTGTTTTAAACTCGAGAGAATGTTAATCAAATGGGTGGCGTCAAAATAAAACACTTTAACCTTATTGAAATGATACACTCAGATTTACAGTGCTATATTATGACTTCGGAACAAAATTTACTTCTAATTTAATCCCTGAGATCGTAATTCAGGAACTTCATATAAAACTCAATATCGTTCCACAGATCCTTACCATATAAGAACAAGAAAATTGATATTCAATTAAATAAGCTATCACCAATAAACTACTCGTATATTTTGATTTCTTAACAATAATTTCGAGGATCTAAAAGTAGAACTAAGAATTAAGGAGAATCTGCGTTTTTTAAGATTTTGGGATCTATGGGTTCCGAACAGAAATAAAATTTTGACTCGGGCTATCTATTAGTGATGCAGTAGCACCAGGTAGGTGCTTAAATTGTATAAAAATTATAACATATTATTTTTGAAGTCATATGTTCATAAAAACGAAGGTTTGGGTAAGATTTTTCGACTCTGTTGTCCCCTTAAAAACCAATAAAACAACTTTCAGTGAAATCCAGACTTCTAATTCGTTCACATAACTGACGTGTTTGTGGTCTGATAATTAACACTTACATATTTTAATTTAACACTGGCATCGGTCATTTTGTTGCACATTCATGTCTAAAACTCTAAAACTGATTTTTTTACATGTTTTAGAATTTAATTACGAGATATTCATTTTAAATGGACCCATGATAATACGAATGAATGCACTTTATAAAATATGTAGAAATTTAAGGTATGGGTAGATTAAACATTTTATCGGCATGTACGAGTGCATGATGAGCATGTGACGGGGTTTAGTTCGGCCGAAATTAAATTTAAATTTTATTTAATTTTCATTGGTCCCACTAAAAAGAAGAGCAAACAAGAATTAATTATCATTATTGAGATATGCAAATTTTGATCCCCAGGAGGGTAGATATGTATGGTACATCCACTTTAGAAGAATTCAATAGCAAATTAGAATTTATATACTCTTGTAGCTCCTTAATATGTCCATTTTAGAATTTGATATTAGCTCCAATTTGATAATGAAGGATCTTCCTCCAGGTTCACATTTTAATTTAAATAAAATTTAATATAATGGAAGTACCAAAGACTCTCTCGTAAAAATTACATTTATTGCATGGAAATTTTATTTATTAGTTTATTAATCCTTTTTTCAAAAAAAATTTACTTATTTTGTAATAATAGTAATATTGTCATATATTTTTATAATAATAAAAAAAACATTGTAACAAAAGTAATAAATATTCCAATAATGCTATAAGTTTCTAAAAGGTTAGAATGAGAAACAAATTACCAGTAAACTATATTTTGATCCTCCGAAGCATTACAAATATCTAAAGGTTCAAATAAGAATTAAGTTGTCAAAATTAAGCTATATTTTGATCTTTTAAAACTTTTTGAAGATTATAAAAGTTCAAAATTAGAGTTTAATTTTGAGCGGGGTCTGAACGCAATCGTGATCTTTAGGAATTAAGCAGAACTAAAATTTCCACTCAAGTCCTTTCTTCTATTAAATTACATATATCACATAGTATTATAAGTAGTGCAAAATTAAATTAGAAACATAAATATAACAACTGAAAATCATTATGGAACCCTAATGTGTGTAAGATTGGCTTGCTGTTCTTTTACTTATTTAAATTAAGCAGACCTATTGACATCAATCAGTGCCATATCTATGCAAAAGATAAAAGAGGTTTAAGTCTTCAGTATTCCTATTCCCCGGCAAGTAAAGTTTTCAAATATGCACTTGAAATTCGATGTTAGTAGTTTCATTTAAAGCGAATTGGTTTTAATTAGGATCTAAAAATTGGCTAGAATAAATCCTAAGTCTAATATTACCTTCAAGCTCTATTTAAATTCTAATTTATATAGACTGCGCAAAAATCGGTTTATTTTGCCTTGAAAACCAGAAAGCACGATATTTCTATGCAAGACGCTAAAAGTGTGGTAAAAGTAGGTTAAGTAGTTCACAAAACTGTTCAGTTAAACGTTTATTCTCAGTTTCATGAGCACTAAAGACACCTTGAACTGAACCAGCTAACTGAGCCAACAGGACTCCCTTAATGTATTGATTTTGGTCCCTTAATATCCCCATAAAGTGGCCCACTGCCAATATAATGTAATGGTGAGGGTATAATTACACTCCCCATAAACCTCTAATCAGGGGCACCTTTAATTTGCGCTCGGGCAAATCCATCATGAGTGACATTTTTATTGATTTCTCTGCCTGGCGGGTATCTGCTCGCTCCACCTTGCTGTCTTCTGTATGTAGGGTACGTATGTATGTTGAATGACCCTTCCTTTGGGGGAAATTGCCCAAAGTATTTTTGCTTCTACCACCCCGAAAATGAATCATTACTCTTTCTCCTCCCCCTTCGGTGCCCTATGGGACCTATTCAGGGGACACATTTAACATCGGATGCAACATGCGAGACTATCGATTACTACCCTAAGCTGTGAATTTCCAAAGAGCGCCGGATTGCGGGGCGAAGATTTATTTTAATGCTGTGAGCATATTCAAAGTTTTCAATGGTGGAATTTACTTTGTCATGCAGTGCCTTGTCATAGAATTAGTTTTGTTTCAGGAAAATTTTGTCATTAAAAGCATGAGGGGGTTTGCTTTTCAGAAATGTACAACCTCAGTGCTCAGATAACTTGCTGTCGCATATTGCACGATTGATTATTTTTGTTATTAGTTAATTAATTCATAAACAAATTTTGTATACGGGTACTCTAATGAATTTTTGCGGCATTGGATATATTAAATTAAGTACATATTTCGTATAAAATACGTTGCAATTCGGAATATACCTAAAACCTTTGGGACATTTCGAATAAGTTTAAACCAATGTATTACAAAATTCGTAATTAAATAATACATTCCAATGCTTTGTCAAAAATTTGTGTACATTAATACCTTGTGGTACTATATATACCTTCCTTTACGAAAAATTTATATTTGAAATATATTTTTAGAATATACTTAAGTAATATATTTTTTATAATTTTTGTTAATTATTAATAACTATTACGATATTGTACTAAAGTATACGTGTTATGTACGGAAAATACATTTATATTTTGGGATATAGGCACATATAATAAATACCAAGAAAAGCGAAATTGTAAACAAAAATTTGAAATTTTAGTGAAGTAAATTATTGCAAAAATGAAAGTACGGAAATTCTATTAAAATAAATCATTTCAGATACCTTCATTATGTAAGTGTAATGTAGGTGTAACTAATTTGATTTTTTCTATCCAAAATAAAAGGTAGATTAAGTTTTTTTTTACACAAAGTAATCAATTTTTAGCTTTCTACTTGAAAACTAACTTTTAAAATAAAACAGTATCTAAAACACTGCAGCGGTGAACAACCATAAATTGAAAATATTTCAAATGCCCTGATGTACTCTGATCTACAATAAATAATAATGGGTATGTCTACCGTTGAGGTAAAATTTCGGCTGTTGCATTGGTTCAATAGTATTTGGATCACTTGTTCTAATCCTGATCTTTTGTCTATTCGGCATTGGGTGTAAAATATTTGGGGATTCATCAGTAAAAAGTACGCTAGCTCTCTTAAACCTCCCAATAGAACTATCATAGCAAAATCTTTCGCTTTGCAACCTTTTGCAGAAGTTAAGTCTATCTCTGAGGTGCTTTGCAGTAAGAAGTGGTTTTAATGGTCTCACGTAGACGTGTCTTCCCCAATTCGTTAATTTAATGGTACATTGAACCATTGACTGAGACGTTGTCTTCCGCCGTTGTTGATAATTTTCAGATTTATTTATTCTTTCGGTTGCTGTCCTTGTTTCACCGTCTGGTCTGTTTTCCATAATTTTCCTTATTTTTGTTTTTGTTGCAGGCGAAAGAGTTGTAGATCTACCGGAGAGCCTTTTGTCCTGCAAATCGTCTTCCTTCTTTTCTAAACGTACCGTCTTTCTGTCGATACTTAGTGTCCTTGATATTTTGGGAAACGGATTTTCCCATCTTGCCAAGAGATTTAATTTGAATCCTCGTCTGTATCCTTTTCAAAGCCATAATAAAGAAACACAAAAATCCTCTAAAAGGTATTAAAAAAATTATGTTTTTTCAGATAAATTTCACAAGTAGTTTCGGAAAAAAATCGTTAATTACCTCCGTAATAAAAATCAATTTTATAAAGGATTTATCCCTCTACATGACTATAGGGACAACTGAGTGTACATTTTTTTCCTCGGAAATGCAGTATATCGCTTTGAACTGCTAGTTTTGATCTGTATGCTATAGTAACTAAGCACAATGTGATCTTTACAGTAGCTAAAGAGTTGATATTTAACTTCCGCTTTAAATTTTTGATATAAAGAGAGGGGATAAATTTTTGCGACGGTAAATGTATAATGCATTAAAACTACTAGTGATATCAAAATGTGGTCTTTTTAAACTTTTTTGTAAGATTCTAGTTCTGTTTTTAGGCTATACCATATGTGACCACAAAAAGTCGCATAAATTTACTGTGAAAAAAAAAACATATATTTCGCTGGCGATGTTCGCATAACTCTAAGCCCTAAAAGCCCACTTTGAATTGTAAACTCAATTCAGTGAGTTAAGAATACCATTAATGAACTACCATGACGTCACACAAATATAATAGTGGCTTTAACTATGTTATGCAAATTAGGTTAGCCGATCATAGATATACTCGTATTAGCGCAAATATATTTACACTGTCATGCTCGGAAGTGAAAACGTGAACCAAAAGGCATGTACTGTATTTAGGAAAGGTAAGGTTTGCCTCCTATTTATAAATCAGTCGAAGTCACGAGTATCAAGTAGTATGTACGAGTACACGAATTTATACTTTCAATTATACCTTACGTATATTTAAAATATATATAATAAACATTTGCAGCGGCAACATCCATAGATTTGCCGAATATATTAATCGACACATAATCGAACTATATTTCCTCCCATCGCTCTGGCACCCGCCTCATACATTGATGGAAATTCGCATAACACCATTGTATTTTCGAAATAGTAATAGAAAGCAATTCAACAACATTCATATTATAGGAGAAAAGTAGTGACTTACCGCACACCTTTCAGTATGGTAAATGGTAAAAAAACACGTAATTTTAATTGGTTGGCTTTTCATGGAAAATCGAATATAAATTAAAACAACTCATTTGTTACAGCAACAATAATAAAAAACTACAAACAATTTTAAGAAAACTGTATTTTCGTTTTTCAATATTTCCACATCTATGCCAGATTAGACCGATATTAGTATACTTCGTACAGAACACGAGTTTCAATAATTAATATCCGAAATAATTCAAGAGTATTGTAATGATTATTTTCAAAATACGTAATAAATAAATCGATAATTTCGCGTTTAATAAAAAATTTAAAAACGGACGGAAACATTGATACAGTTGAGTTTTGGATGGCAGACTAACAGCGCAAACTGATAGACGAATTTAATTTAAAAAGAACCTGTTTGTAAACTCAAATGAAATTGTTAAAAAGCTTAATTTAAGTCTAGATAGCATCACAGTCCGGATGCGTGCTATTTAAAACAATTTATAAAGTTATAGACCGGTAAAGAAGCCAATACGTTCAAGAAATAATATGCAGAAAAGGTGAATTTAATTTAATAGACTTTTATGTAAAAAAATGTTTAGGTTGGATTTTACAATAAAACTCTCCTTAACTGAATGGAAAACGGTATTACAATGACGAATTTAAATTTAATTTCATTAATTCCGATGGGATGATTACTTTGCGTAAGCGAAAAGATGATCGACTCTTCCCTCAAAATTGCAAGGTCTCAAACAAAGCACGGGGGCGGTTCGGTAATAGTGTACACGTGCTTTTCTGCTAGAAGCTACCTGTAGACCCTTTCTACGAAATAAAAAAAGTAATGGATCGTTACAAATATAAGGAGATTTTAGAAACGGTTATGTTGCCCCATGCAGAGTGAGAAATGCCGCTTCGATGGGTATTTTAACGCAACAATGATTTAAAACACATATCCAAGCTGAATAAGGATTGGATTAATTAGAATGGGATTCAAGTACTTGATTGGCAGGCCTAATCTCCGAATTTGAATCCCATTGAGAACCTTTTCTGTATCTTGAAACGTGATAGTAACCGATCCCATACTAGAAGCCGATTTCGATACCTTTTACCTAGGGTTTCGTCATCTATGTTATTTATTTCCTGTTATAGTAGATAAATATTGTTATGAGATTCACCTAAAGGTAATATCAAGATCACATGAAAGCTGTGTTCGAAAAAACTTTTCATAGTAATTTCAATTTTATTTGCTAATCTGACAATATAGGCGGCGGCTGATCGTATATCACCACCTTGTCTGAGTGTAGATGAATGTAATTGATAAGAGTTTGGGAATTATAGGTGCGCAACGAAACTAGAAAGAAAACAATATTTAAAAATATACACGTATCAAGTGCGCATTGTTGTTTTCAGGGTTTTCTTTATTGTGTAAATAGCTATTCGAATTGCGTGACTTAGACAACATTTATATATCTAACGAAAACCTCACGAATAGTTAGTTTGCATTAATGAGCGGCCTAACTCACGAAACTCTAGTAGCTGGCTCACTTTCCCATTCTACACCACACTACACTCTACAATTATTTTTTAAAAGCATAATTTTGTGGGGAATTTTTATCGTTCTGAAGGGATTGGTAGAGAACAATCGATTTCTTCAGATTTTGTTTCTTTAATTTGAGTCACCGATTTGAATGTTAAAAGTGAATAATCATTATTTACTTACTTTTTAAATTTTAGCTTTCAAGCAGATATTTTCTATCGTCGTTGTTTGAACTCGTGCTATTGTGGCACAGTGAATCAGTCACATGAGTTATGGGGGTTGGTTGCTTGGTTTGGCAGGTAATTTAAGCCTTGCCGAAGTCCATTCAGCGTTAAACTTTTGAGGAATATTCATTTTTATCTTTAAAACTTTAAGCCTTCGCTTTTCAAAAAGAGACTTTCAGTTTTTTATTTGAGATTAATGACAAGTAACAATAATCCTTCGTTAGAAATCTGTTTGCAGTTAAATATTTTGCAAAATGTATAAAATTTATTATTAGATTTCCAAAAATCCGTAAAAGTTAAAGTTAAAAAAAATTAACTTTCGAGCTCAAAAATGCTAGATAACTCTAATCATCAAGGATTAGAAAAGGAGAGTCACATAAGCGCGATAAGTTGGCCAGAGGTGGCTTTAATATTGAATAGACACAGTGATTCGGACAGAGTTTAATCTTCACAACAAATGAGTCGGCTACACTATATTCGAGAAGATTATAGGCACTAGTTGCAAGTTAAATGTGAATTAATGCAAAAATTATTGATTATACATCAACTAACATTAACTTAACACCAATTAACCCCAACTAACGCAGATTAATACCAACGTAACACCCGCATTATTAGCGAATATCATCATCCATGTGACCTTCATATTTATATTCAAATTCTGCTCCAACATTAAAAAATTATCAGCACAGCCCAAAAAACCCTATGCAAATTTGGGTTGATCCAGAAGCCCCATGTGCTTTTCGCCCAAAAAACGTTGGAACATTTGAGGTTGATCCGGAAGTGGAATAATGTACCAAAATGTGCTTTTCGCCCAGAAAACCTTTTAACCAAAAACCCCATATTCCAACTACTTTTATCCGGCTTATTTTATTATTTTATTATTATTATTTATTGAAAAATTTTTGTATTAGTTTATTCGGGAGCCTAGTTGATGATTTATGATTGTTTTTTATGTTTTTTGGGACATAAAACCAGTTAACCATTTACCATTTCTGGATCAAAAGAGGCTCCATTATTTTAAGATTTTAAAAAACGTTAAACAAATTTAAGTTAAATTATAAAGTGTTTTATTATTTTATTGTAAAATATTCCACTTGTAAGCATTATTTAGAAATGGAATTCAAATAAAAAAAATTGTTGGCAAAGAGCTTTCAGTGATTTCAAACTTTGATAAGCCATAAAAACAAGAAACATTTTATCAACTAAAACGAAATACATAGTAGAAAGAATTTTTCAAATGTGTGGTAGATAAATCTAGGTATCTATAAATAGGGTACATTCCATGAGTTCGTTAAGGGCTAAGGCAATTCAAAAATCGCGTGTATGTTTTATAATTTTTTATATACATTATTTGTTTTTATAATATTAGATAAAATAGTTGATTTAACTCATAAATTTAAACGTTAACAATTTAATTCGCAACTGAAGTTATACCAAATGTCATGGACATTGGCCTTGAACTCATGATCGATTGCACTATCTATTTAGACTGTTGATTATTTAAAAATGACAAGAAAAGCCTGATTAAAAAAATTGCTCAGTATCCCACCTCACCACACCGCCAGTTTTTAGGGCCTGGTAAAAGAGCACACCGCACGATGACCGCTGTATTAGGAAGTTCCGGTGCTTCAAGTAACTTCTTATTGTAATTATTCCCGCCATATCAATAGCAATCAGATTTAATGCGAATGCGCATGCGTGCTCGCAATTTGTAATAATTTTTATTCCTCGCAGCAATTTTGCAATCCTTTTTCGGTGTAATGTCGTTGAGCAGAAAAGGTAACGAAAACAGAGCCACCAGACGGACACAAAAGATTTCTTTTGAGCTGAACTGACTCTGCTCGCCTGGATTTTTGCTTTTTTAATTAGCAGTACGGAGGAGTTGTCGGATCGGACGGTGATTTATGGAGAAGTTGAACATTCTTACTGCCAGCAACAATGTCACCGGAATCGTGCTTCCATTTGCTAATTGGTAGCTCGACCGCAGATCATCATGTTCGTTACTTTTTATAGGTCCCGCAAAACAATGTAGCGACAACTGGTGCTCACCAAAAGTGGGCTGTCCCCCGAGAAGCGTTTATTAATTTTACGCGACAATGGCGCAGAACCCTTAATCCCTGTCTCTATGCGAATTAATCGTCTCACACTCTCCCCGCTCCACTCGGAAACAATAAATTACAGAACGAAAATCCTCTGCACGAGGCCCTATTTGCTCTCGTAATCCACATATGCCCCCAACGTTCCCCACGCACTAGCCAATGACGATTAAACCATAATCCGATGATAAGGACAGCCCACCTCCAGCTCCTCTAGAGCTTTGTAAACAAGGGAGGCATGGGACAGCAGGTGGGCAGCCTTCCTGGGTCCTGCTGACACTCGTAAAACATTTAATTGGGCAAACGTTTTTGGCATAATCGAGCAGTTCTCAACAGCTCCTTAGACAAGAGGTCGATTAGTTTCGAGGAGCTAATATGTCACAGCAGCTCCCACGATTCTGTTCCAGGAACTGAGAACTTGCAAGGAAGTGTCAGCGGCAGGATATAGAGATTTTGGGATTTTAAGGGCTTCCTGATACTTCCTGCTTTCAGTTCTTAATGATGGAAGGAGCACTTTCAGTGCCCCGGACTCCAACAAGGTATGAGGACAACGCGATGAGATCAGGGTCACCTTGCCCAAAATTTAATCGATTCCCTGAGATTAATGGGCTTCCTTAAGTAGTTTCGACAGATTTAATTGCTATAAGTAATTGGCTTTGATGGGCGCTTTTAAAACGTTCCTGTAGACTCCACCTCTTCGGATGGAAGGACGAAAATGATTGTCAGGAAACTACCTCCTGCTAGAGGGTATATGAAAATAGAGCAACAAACAAGGGATTGACAGTATCCTAAAAGGAAATTTTCTAAGGTCCTTAGACCCTCCAGGTGTTTACACAGGTTCTGTTGTGCCTTTCAATTCGATTACTTCACGTAACTTTCTAGTCCTCTGGCATTGAATGAGGTTATCGACATCTACCACCGAATTGTGTCTGTGTCGGACAATGTCTTTCGGTTGGTCTTGAAACATTGATTAGGTAAATATCAGCCAACTTCGATGGTTTAATAATTTGATAAATTTCAGCAGCCAGTAAGTGTAACGGCTTAATTACAAAAGTTGAGGTGGGGTTTCTCAACACAGTGCCTATGCATTCATCTTATAGATGTATGTATATACAGGGTGGGCAAATTTGAAGTTAGGAAGTAAATTGGCTTAAAAACACACTGTTTTTTTGACAAATTAAATTTTATTGATACCAATGTAAAGTAGAAATATGGGAATTAATAATGGAGCTTCAACTTTCTCGTCAATGCGGCGCCGAATTTCATCTTTCAGAGCGTCAGTTGTTTGTGGTTTGTTCACGTAAACCGCGTCTTTCAAATGGCTGTATGGAGAAATCACGGCAATGGCGTTTCCTTGCTCATTTTCAAAATCCAAAAAATACGTGCCGATGATGCCGCATGACCACAAACCGTACCATACATTCTTTGGATGTAATGGTTTTTCGAGGATTGTTTGTGGATTTTGTGAGCTCCTCATCACTAAAGATGATTTTTTTGAAAAATGCGTTGTTTTCGTTCAGTTTTTCAAACAGCCAATTCACAAACGTTCGACGCAAACGATGGTCGGCCGGCTTTAATTCTTGAATGAGCTGAACTTTATAAGTGTGAAGATGAGATCTTTATGCAAAATGTTGCGCAAAGTGCCTCTAGTGATGCCCAATTGTTGCGATCGTTGACGAGTTTATGTTCCAGGCTCATTCTCAACACTTTGCTGTACAGCGACTATGTTTGCATCACTACGGCCACTACGAGCATATTGTTTTGGTCTATTGTGTTGCTGACCGTGAGTCTCAAATTTAGCGATTAAATTGCGCACCGCAGTCCCAGAAGGAGCCTGTTTGCGAGGAAAAACGCCTGGAATTTTATGAAGGTATAAAAAAAATTTTCACCATTTTGACAGTAAATTTAATTTCACAATTAAAATTCGTTGTTCAAGAGTGTAGCGTTCCATGGTTAAAATTTCCTAAGTTTTTACTAAATAAATGTCAAAGGATGACAGTTCAATTTTTGGCATTTCATCATTCGACAGCCTATTTACTTCCTAACCTCAAATTTGCCCATCCTGTATATACGAGATGTTGTAAAAGGGCAGAATTCAAAATTCTAGGTACCTTTTTTATAGTGTAGCAGTTCAGATAAATTAAGGTGTTTTAATAAAAACATAAATTATATTAAATATTAAATTGCGTTGTATGTTTAATTTGTTAGCTTCAAGTGCGATATTTAACTTCAGAATGATTTTAGAAATCCTTCGTAAAACATAAAATACTGAAATCATTTAATCATCACGGTGTCTGTCTGTCTTCCCGTTTGTTAATTTATATTTTCTCAGGGATGAAGTTGTTCTTATATTTAAAAACTCGGAAAAAATCCGTTAAGTTGTTTTTAAATATTTGAAACAATAACCAAATCAAAGAGTAAAATGTTCCTAATTATCATCAGTTATTTAAATTTTTTATCTCCAAAGTACAAACACTATATTTAGTGCCCCTTTCTATAAAACTATATATATATATATATTTTGAAGAAATATCATAATCTGTTAGTTTTGTAAATCTCTATCTTATATGTAAACTTGATTAAGGGTTGTTAATGCTTTTCCAAAATTTCCACATTTACATGTATGTTGTACTGTTGCCGTAAAAAATCTCTTTAATATCTCCAGATACTCTCTGTGTAGGTATACTCAATTATTTCATAAATTATATTTCGTTTTAGATAATCTATCACGAAGTGCCCTTTCACTAATAGAAAAATTTTCTTTTTCGCTAACAATTCATTATTTTATAAAGAGATTTTGTTTGATTTTACCCATCCAAAATGTCAACTATATACAAACTATAAACAAACAAATGACATAATCCTATAACACTAATACCGAAAGGGTCACGCAGGGTTTATCGATAAAACTTGATATCCTATTCTTTAACATTTTTATTGAAGTAGCAGATTTTTATTCTAAAATAATTTTAAGAGATATACTTAGTAAAATGCATTCAATGAAATTTAAACAAAAATACGTGATGCGCGATTAATCGGTTTTTTATAAAAATGTCTATATTTCTTATATTTTTGGAATTTTTCGGAATTGCAATTAGGCATATCATGAGATCATTTAAATAAAAGATAAGACAGCATTACAGCATTAGTTGAAGGGACTACGGCTAGTTAAAAACCGAATTACTTTTTTTTACATTTCCTTGAAGCGCAATATGTTCTGTGAACATTTGAAGTTGGTTCAATGAATAGTTTTGCAGATATCTTAGACATTATATAACAATTAAAAAAAAAATCTTGCAAATGTCAATTGTTTTACCCCTCTGATTTGACGTAACTACTTAAAATAAAATAAAACAAATGTAATAACTGTTACAATTTGAATTGCTTATAATTTTTCCATATTTTTTTTAAATATGTAGTTATTCATCACATCAATATTATTAATTTTTTGATGGCGTCGTGGGATGGTATTGATATTTGGAAAAAATTAAAAAGACGGTTATTTTATTAAACATACATATATATTTGTTTCCTTTGTTCAATATATATAATAATTTTTGGCATATACCCGTATAATTTTTATATATAAAATTCTATATGACATAGACAAAAACTATCATTTCCCACTATTACTTGCTTATCACCTACACAACAATGTTTCGTATTTATCAATTATTTCTGTTTTATTTTAACTGTATATTAGTTTCAGCTTTTATTCGTTCCTAATTACTTGACTATAACCGCTTTTCATCACACAAGGACTATCATCGAAAAGCCTCCTTACCAAAATAGTGTGTCTCCTACAATAGTTTATTTCATGTATTTTCACGGTAATTGTGTGATTTATGATAATTTTTTCTTGACTATGTAACATTTAGATGATTTTTTATGTTTTTACTAATACCTATCGGTCTCGCAAAGAGGAAAATCATTGGTTTACAAATACAAGCCTCATATTTTCTCTTACTTTGTATAGCCATTTTTCACTGTTTTGTAATTTACATTCAAAATTTCGATAGTTTATCTATAAACATGTTTTTTTTCTCAAATTTTTGTTTGGAAATTCGGTAATGCTACAAGTATACAGTTATTCTTTACAATTCTCTGTTTCTTCTTCATAAATTTTCTTAATAAAAGTTCCTTTCTACATAAACAATTCAGTATAAAAAATTCTTAATGTAAAACACTTAAGTAAACACTTATTCAACTTGTTTAAAACTACAATATTCTCCTTAATCAAATATCTGAATTTACACATAAAAATAAATTTCATGTTTAAAATATTTCTCAGAAGATAAATAAAAATACATCATCATAAAAAATAAATACTTGTTGCACATCCACCTTAATGAAGAGTGTGAATTATTAGAGACAGATTTCTTTTTGGCAAAATTTAATTTTCTTTCAAACAACTTTTCTTAAGAATATAAAAACAATCTTGTCTTTGGCACAAAAATAAATCTTTTTTTATCTATGTTCGCAACCTTAGAATATTTGAGCTCTTGTAAGAATATTCATCTGCACTTTATTTTCCTACATCCCCTCATATACTACGCAATATTTTTGCACATTTCGCAATTCATCTCTCAATATAATTTACTTTTGTAGGAAAAGTTTTTGAAGTTAATCGCAACACTTGGAAAATATAAACAACATTAATGAAAATTGCTTCTGCTAACTAATGTCTTTCATATCTTTAACATTCTGCAATGTTAACAAAGTTTTACTAAATTCGGTGGGAGCTATTAAAAGCCCAAAATTCAAATTTTTACGCTCTCTTTCCGTTTATTTTTTTATAAAATTAAGTTGAATGAGATTTTAGCTTGTATGAATCCGTCTTCATCTTCCTTAAGGCATTCACTATATCAGATAATTATTACCATAAATATTATTGTAGATTATTAATTATTAATTAAAGTAGGTTAAATTCTAAATATTGCAACTTATTGTGTCTTTAACTAGTAGCAGTGTAGTAGCAGTAGCATACTTTCACTTTTGACTAACTGCCAACTATACAATGGATACTTTAATTTTTTTTTTAAACCAATACTTGGTAAGCAGGAGATCTAATAATAAAAAGTATAATTTTATAATTTAATTGGGATTAGAGACTAAAATGTTCTTAACACAGAAACCAAAACTTCGTAACATAAAACTTAAAGTTGAATTTAGATATTCTGTTATACGTTCAAAAGTCCTACTTTATCGTCATTTTAGTATGGTGAGTAATGGAAAATAAAATTATACTGCGTTACTAGTGTCAGCAACACAATATGCAAAAACCAAGAGTTAAAAATCTATAGAATTCAACAAGTTGAATGAGCAGTTGCATAATAAGCGAACAATCGATGAAGACGAATTTCTTTCCAAACAAGCCCACGTTGTGTTATTGCATTTGTTTTAAAAGAAAGGTAGAAAATTACTAAAATGATTTATAATCTTTACTAACACGTATTGTAAAATAATTTAAAAAATAAATTTTAAACCATTTTGAGGAGGTTTTCTTTAAACTAAATCGAACTGATGTTCGACATAATATCTAAAACGACACAGTTTAACAAATCTCTTTATAGTAAATATATGGTACTTAATAATATTAGAACTACTGATAACATTGAAGTGTGCGTTTAGTGCCCTTTTTTTTTTAAGTTTACGTTTTTATTTATTTTGGATTCTTTTAAATTTTGTTTGTTTCTTGCTTTTTTCACTTTTAGTTTTTACAATTTTATACAATGACCAAAATTTTTAACCGATAAAACTTGTACAAAACAAACTCTTTAATTAATTATTGTCAATGGTTTTTTAATGTATTTTCATGAATAAATTATTCTTTTAAAAAATGCAATTTCTCTGAAGTTTGATAATTTATATGAGATTTATCTATATGCTTAACGATTCTGGTTTTTTCCCTCAAAATTATTAAAATTTTAATATTTAACTATGAGTAAATATAGTTATTGTTTTTTTATTAAAAAAGTAAGATACGAGTTGACTATTAATCAAGGCATGACAATATTTAAATAAAAGTAGTTATTTTAATTTGTTGTGCATTTAAACCTACGAAATCCATCATAAAGGTGGTAAATGATTGTTTCGAAATGCTGTTGAAGGGTTCAAAAATAAACATTCAAATTGTTTAACAGTTGATTCAAAAATCTTGATTAATTATTACAGCCAAAATTACCCTCTAGTCAATTTAATTTCAAAACCTTTAAGGCAAAATTAAATATCTCGGTTTTATCGAAACTTTATGTAACTCCACAATTTTAACTTATCTACGTATGGTGAAGTTTTTAGCTTTATTAAAAAATCAACATGAGCTTTTAGAAGCCATAAATGAACTAAAAATATTGGTATCCTGATTAAAAAAGCCATAATCATTCTATAATAAAACAAATCATTAAAGAAATTCCCCCTTTTAAATATATACAAATCAATTAAAAACAAATTATTTATCCAAAAAAAATACAAAGAATGAATTGAAATTGGAATGTATTAAAATGTAACTTTTGGACAAATTTGCTTGATTATTACCATGAATTTAAAAATGCAATAATTTGGTTTTAATATGTACTTATTTCGTTGTGGTGCTTGCAATTCCTTTAGAATTTTAAACGCGCTTTTTTGTATAGCAGAATTTGTATAGGGTAAAGTGCTATACGAATATCATTGCCATTTCGTGTAGTTCAACAGTCTACTTTATGGTGTATTTTAAGGGATACAAACTCATTCTATATGGCGTACCCTTTCCCCTTTTCTCTAATTAATAATTTTGTCTCAAAATGGGATTTGTGGAGTTCGTTTATCAAAGCAAATGAGTTTAAGCAAAATAATGATCCGTGAACCTAAACCGATCTCACCTGTATGGCTTCTCTGTCATAGATACATACAATATCCAATATGTTCCAAGCCGATCTTTATAAATAATTTAGTGCGAATTATAACGAAGAACTGCAAAATAATATCGAAGTAATCGTTCGGAAGATGGACATTTTTAATTAGCAGCATCCAATGCTATATAGACAACTTAGCAATTCCGAAATTTTATCAGTACGACCAATACATACCCTCACTGATTAAGAACATATTTGTTTGTTTTTATCCGTATTGGCCCAAATTTAAAATCACTAATAGAAGCACTATTTTCGTTGTTAGACAAGAAAAAAAAAAACATTTATTTAGACTATCCCATTAATTTTTGTTTCATAACTTGAAAAGTGTTTATCACAAGATACCCGAGAGTTCTGATTATACATGGATGAGTTCGCAAATGATACGTTGTTGATAATACTATGTTCTATAGAAGTGTTGTCTTATTTGAATAGACCTTTTTAACGATACCCCCTACACAAGGGGTGCACTTAAAATGCATCCAACTTTTATGTATGCATTCTTATTTTTTTAATTAACATTGTGCAAAATTTCATATATTTTGATTCATTACTGTAAAAGTAATAACGCTGTGAAAGATTCGGACGAACAGAGTCTAATCTATAAGGGTTCCAGAACTCTAAAATATCCCATTTTCCATGCATCAAAATTGAAATATCTCTAAAATAACTCTTCGGTCAAAGATTGCAAAACTGTAAAATTTGACTTTATTCATTTCCTTCAAAAGTGGTATATTCATTTCAACGCTTGTCAAACAGTTTGAACAATTTTTATATAGAATTATTTGCCTTTGCCTTTAAAATAGACATTTATTTCACCTATACTTCTGGTATAGTCACCTCTTTTGGACGTCCGAAGCCCATACGGCCGCTATTAATCTCGAAATATCATGAAATTTTGACACGTATCTTTTAAAGTCTAACGTTGACGTACATGGATTTGTTATTGGTGGGGTAGTGGCGAAACATTTTGAACGATGTGTTAGTTACAATTCAAGGGGTTTTCCAGTATTTGAATATAATGGAAACTGGAGTATGGCATAATGTGAAAGAAATATCTCAATTTAACATTTTAAAACGAGATATAGATTTTTTAGTCTTTTAGTGTCATTTTCAGCTTTAACTATATGTTTACATATTTTTCTTAAACTTCGTATGTTCCAATTATGACCTCATCCTGACTACAGCTTCCATTAAAATCGATATTTTTTTATTAAATAAAATAAAATAAATATTTTATGTTACTTTATTCAAATTAAAAGACATACAATTTTAAAATTCAGACGTTTTGAGGTACAGAAGGTATATTTTGCTAGCATAAAAGAAATGTACCTTATTGAAAGTTTAGAAGACTTTTTTACTGATATAAGAATAAAATATGTTCTGTTTTTACTTTAAAGTTGTACACAATTTGAATATTTGTACAAAGAACGGAAAGCGAACTTTTTCTATTTGCTGCATACAAAACTTATTAGCTTCTTGACAATTACGTTATTCTCTATACCATGCTAAAATCATTTTGGAAACATGGTATGTAACTACTTTGACATTGGGAAGACAACTTCCTTAAAGGAATGACAAATTTTCGGTATTCATATTTATAAAAATGTTCTTGCTATTTTCATTTCATTTCTCATATTCTATCGTGCTGTAGCTAGGAGTGGGAGGTAAAAAAAAATTTTTTCCTGTCATAAAATGACTGTTTGCTCCCACAGAGTAAAGGGAAAAATGATCCCTTCGAGGACGAGGCCAAGAATGGAAGGCAAAAAAAAAAAAAAATATTATATTCTCGTATATAGTCAGGATGAAGGAATACTGAGTCGACTAACCAGGGAATTTAAATGAATACCCTGTACAATATGGCTCACAGGCTGACACAGAAGACGTGTTGCAATGATCTTTTCTTTCAGAGCACGATGAAGGTTTATAGACTGAATAATAATCAAGAAAGAAGGGAATGGATTCCTTTGGAAATAACACCGGTGCAAGAAAATATTTGTTTTTAAGGTGCTCCTGGCGTATGCATTGGAGCGGTTCGAATTGCGTTTTCTGCCAGAGTTAACGCAGATAAATTCAATGTAAACAAACTGAAAATGTTTGAGAGATATTTTATGGTAATTGGTTACGCGAAAACGGAATGATTCATAATTTTTTTTTTGTTTTCAATTCTATAATAAATAATGTCATGCCATCAGAGGAAATGACTATTTCTGTCCGATTTGATTTTTGAATTAAATATCCTGATTCTTCATTTTATGATTTATTTCTTTGCTTTTTAAATAGTATATGTAACTAAATTCCTTATATCATGTTTCAAAAATTTTCAGAGCTGCTCAAATCAAATAACCCTTATTCAAAGCTAAGATGTTCGTAAATTCAAATAACAAATCAAAAAATTTTAGTGTACTCCTCCAAGTTAGATAAGAAGCTAGAGAATTTCATCTCAACCAAATAATATTATAATTTTGCAATCTATTATCAATCGAAAATAAAACATGAAAGATACCTCTTCCAACTTAGTTGAATAAAGATGACAAAAATATTATATCACAATAAAATAGGTACTGGCTTTTAAAAATACCAATTTGGGTGTGTTTGAAACATATCCTGCATTCGGACATTGTATAACATTTTAATTTTTAAATTTTTCGTTTAAATACATGTATGAATAAGTTTATCTACTTACAAATTTTAATTAAAAATTATTAAAGCTCTCAGGTGTATGTTATAATAACACATTTATTTATTATGTCCACGATTTTTTCTCTTGTTTTATTCAAAACATTATTTGCATTATTTTTCATTTGATTAAAAGTAAAATAAAAGTTTTTTCACCATATCCACGATGTTTTAAATTAATGCTAATTATTAATTATTAAGCCCTGGTGCCACACCACAAAACATAATTTATAAGGAAATAAATAAGTAAATTTTAAATAAATAGTTCGTAAATACTGAGAAAACGCAGATGGTTCCCTTAATTTATGTTAGAAATTAAATTACTCGTGAATTATTATTTAGAAAATGTGGTTTTTATTTATTAAAATAAAGTAGATTTCTACTTAAAATTAACTGTGATTAAATTTTAAAGATAGGTACCGCTCTAAATTCACTCAAAGACTGGATCCAGTTCACACGATTCGGTAAGCCTCATTCAATATTTTATAAATATAATATTTTTTAAGTTTGAACGTTTTTCGACGTATTGAATTAAGTTTCTATTATGTGTCTTAATTTTCTTATAATAAATACATAGACGGTGTTTTAAGAATATATACACTACCGGCGAAAAATCTCCGGACAAACCTTTTATTCGCTTTCAAAATGAAGCCAACTATTTTTTGTTTATTCAGTCGAACTTCGAACATATATATTACACTGTTACGTTATTTTCGTTATCTACATCTGTATCTAATTCTTGGAAAGTATATTTCATTGATTTTTTGAGTTAATTTTAAATCTCCACACTTTAAAGTTTTCTAAAATATAGTTTATTTAAGAAAATGGATTGTGGGCCTTCTTTCAGTTTAGAAAAGGGTGTATCTGTCCTTGAACTTCACAGTGGTTTACGGTATATTGCTGAAAGACTAAAAATTCGACGTTCTACAGTCGGAGATGCCATCACGGGATCAAATAAGGACATAACACGCAGTGGAAGGCCTCTTGTCAATTCTAAAGTAGAGGGCGAATCTTTAGTTATAATGTTCAAATTGAATAGGAAGCTGACTGCACCTGAAATTCAAACGCGGTTTAATTAAAGCCAGCAAAAGGAAATATGAGTAAATACTCTCAAGGAATACTTGCGCAAAGCTGGCTTAAAAGAAACCACTTTTACAACGCCGAAATAGGAAGGAAAGATTAGAGTGGACACATGTACATAAAAACTGGATAATTCAAGATTGGAATCAATTTTTATGGACCGATGAGTTCAAATTTGAAATATTTGGACAAAAATTAAAAATTTATATTCATTGCGTTCCTTGGGAAAATGTGCATCCTGATTGCGTAACACTAATTGTTAAACAAGGCGGTGGATCTGTTGTGGTGTGAGGGTGGTTTTGTTACGCTTTGTACGCAGATCTGTTCAGAATCAATCTTGGTCAAAAGGGTTATCACTCCATTTTGCAAAGGTATGCAATTCCATTCGGAAGACGATTATGCGGTCGTGGATTTATCTTTCAACAAGACAATGACCCTAAACGTACATCGAGACTCTCCAATTATTTGCAATATAAAGAAGAAAAAAATTAGTTAAAAATAATGAATCAATCACGCGATCTGAACCCTATACAGCTCTTGTGGGATGAATTAGATCGGCGAGTAAAGAAACTAAATCCTACTTCTGTGGAGGACCTTTGGGAAGGTGTGTTAACATAATTTAGGCAAATACCAAGTTCATTTTTAAAAAAAACTTGTGAACAGAACGACTCATTTAGTTAATAAAGTGCTGTCCGCTAAAGGTGACTTCTTTGACGAAAAAAAGGTTTAATCAAAAGACTGTAATAAACAAAATAAAAGTACTGTACTAAAGACCTGAGTTGCTCTATTTTATGTATTTTCTCATCTTATATCATTTTTAAATTGAAGTGTATTAACATTTTTTTAATAAAACGTTTTTATTTAATAATTTTTCGCTTTATTTTCTTGTCCGGACTCTTTTCGTTGGTAGTGTATATGACAAATCATTTAAAATTAAATTTAAAAATGGTTTACTTACCTTAATATCGACGCACAAAAGATCTGTTAAGGTCGCGTAGCTTATGTCATCTTGAGCCCACACGACCATAATATCAACAGTTTTTGTTTATTTTATTTTTTTTTATGTTGTATGGAATTTAATTTAAACTCATAAATAGAATTAACTTATCTTAGGCTAAATACAATAATAACACATTTTCTCGCATCAAACCTAGATACTAATTTCAACTACAATATTTAAATTAAAATAAATCACAATGTAGGCTCAAGGAATTAATATTAATGTCTATTTACGTATATTAAATACTTTTATCGGTATCGCCATTGATCACTCCATTGCTTATAAATCTGCTATAATCGAAACATAACATATAATCGATTTTGGGTTCGATAAAATTTGAATGACACTTTTCCAGCTAACAAAAACCCAAATGTACACTGAATCTAAACCCATCGACTTCGAATTACGTGAACTGGAAATTTTGCGCGCAAATTAATATTTGTAAATATTTTAATATTAACAAAATTTAAAAGGGAAAATGTGTTGTTGTGTTTTTAATAAGTCCTTATGCTATTTATTATTTAATCCGTAATAGCTGTCGAAAGAAATGCTATTAGAGATTATTAGGGCATACATACATGCGGTAGTCAGTCCATACTATATCCTTAGAAGCGTCGTCAATCCACATTTCAAAATGAATCGCGGTGTACACTAAGTTATTTTTGATTTGGGTTTACATCACCTATGCTCGATTTTTTTACAAGTTAGAGTTTACTGGCTAAGTACGGCTACATACCTACAATATTTGTGGAGTAGTACAACTGTTATGGGTTACTCTTTTTTCTTTTAAAAAAATTCTTTAGAAAAAACCTATCGTTACTCGCAGAATCTGCGCTAAATTTAACTTAGAATCCGCTTGTTTTGTGGTAGTTTGTATGTACATAATTTTCTCTAAATTTTACTTTGCTTGCTAGCCTAGTTTTTGTTTAAAAAATTCTAATGCACCCCCTAAGTGAACAAACTGATCCTGTAAAACATCTCAATTTAAAAAAATATCCCTCGTATGTATAAAAAATTGCTTAAAAACGAAATTTGTCTAAGCCTTCGCCATTGCGTTGATCCTGGCGCCTTTTGCTTTTTGCCTCTTTTCTCAAATAACCATCGAATGCAAGAAGATTGCGGTCGGGGTACTTCTAGCGGATTTGGGCTTATTGAAAATTGGTCGATCTCCTTAGAACCAAAATCCGGTCAATGTGCTGTTGTTTCTTATAAGGGTGTGGCCACATAAAGATGTTAAAGAGCGTAGGGATTTCATAAATACTGAGGAGAATCGTACCGAAGCCCAGCTGCGAGCCTAAGCCCCACCAACAATGGGGGCAAATTCCTCGAGGCCCCGCTGATTAAACACATTATTCTCCCACGAACTGCTCCGATCTAGATAAAGTGAAAAGCTTTCTCCTTTTATCCAAGTTAAACCGTTTTCTACATGAAGAGTTCCGAGCCTTACTGAGCAGACGCCCCCGGGGAGTTTCCACCGTATAGTACCTAGTTTAGCTTGGCGTGGCTCCTCTGTGAAACTAAAGGGGTGAAACCGATGGAAAAGGGAAAACAAATTTTCTCAAACCCAAGGAATTCGAATTAACAGAGCAGCTGCAGGCGAGAAATTAAAGTGCATTAACTGAGATGATACCAAATCAGAAAGAGGCTATAATTTAGAACAGATAGAGCAGAGGAAGAAGGTAACAGAAGTATTCAAATTTAGAGTGTTATGTATAGACTTTAAACTCTTAGCGATTTAATACGTTATCTGCTATCAGTTATCTAGGATACAAAAGATGCATACTGTTAATATAAACAGGTACTTAATTAATACCACAATTGTGGCTAAGAAAAAAGCAAAATATTTGGCTTATATTTTTTGTTTTTTAGAATTTCATTTTAAGCACCATGCATAAAAAACTGAAATTCGGTCGACATATTACCAATAGTTGAAAGTATTTATTTGCTATATTTATTCCTTTAAAAATCTTTATCATGATAATCGTTTAACAGAAAAGACATTTCCGCGATGGTCAGAACGAAGAAATTGATTTCAATATAGTCATTACTTTTTGTTCAAACACTCTTTATAAGGTCAATACCTCAATTAGTCAAATGGTTCAGAGTATCTATTTTTTCTGTACCGTTCTTGCGGGCATGATAACTTCATACCATATAATATATCAAAATTTTGATGCACATATTTAACCGCCTAAGTATTACAAAATTGCGTACGACATTTTTCCACTCTGTCAGTAATAAAACAAATTTATCTGTACTATTATATAACGACGACCCCTTTCTCTTTTCCTATTGCAAATATTGGGAATAACTTCTATCATCACTTCTAAATAAGTGAAAAATGCATCGCTTCCCTCCTGCCTCATATTGGGGTAAAAACGAAGAATGAAAAGAATCGATTTGGGAAGTAGTTCTACCTCCCTAAGAAGTGATAGTTATGGCATTGATTTAGATCTAAGTTTCTTTACTGGGATATAGGTACTTATATATGTACGTATATTGACGAAAATACATATATATACTTCATATATTTTTATATGCATATTGATATATGTACAAAGGTAACAAATAGCTTTTCATTTCTTTATAAACATATGCGAGAAAATAGCAGTGCTTAATTAAAGTAATTTTCTTGTAGCTACTGCTATTTTTTCGATCATGTTTGTAAGTGACAATACAAAATTTTAGAAATGATATAGTAATTGTAAACAATTAAAAGAATATCTAATATAATTGGATAAACGGGCGAATAACTTAATTTAATTTAATGTGTTCTATTCGTAGACCTGTATGCTAACTAAAATATGTTATATTTTTAATATTCGTGACGCTGACAACCTTAAAAAAAGTGCATAAGAGGTGTAAGTAATTTTAAGTTTTTAGAATTCTGTCCAAAGAGAACTTTTCCCAAGCCCGAGAAGTTCAAATATAATACATTCGGAAAATATCTGTTTTTGACACTTGAGTTAAAAAACGTTTATCAGTAGTAAGCAAAAGAAGCAATTATGCTTACTGAGTTCTTTGATATCATAGCGAACAGTTAATTATGATGTCAGTCATTTTTTGAAATCTTGTCGTAATGGGGTCAGGCTATGATTTTTAAACTGGCACTCATAGCAGTATTTCATCCAAAGCCAAAAAGTGTACACTGGCATAAAATGTCAAATAACAGATCGCTCGTCTTTATGATTTGGCTTCCTTTCTTAAAGAGTGATAACCGACAACGGTGATGACGACGATTATCGTTTCGAAATTATATAATAATAAATAAAAACAACTTTTCATTTATGAAAATGTGTAAAGATTCCCTTTTTAATGTTTCTAGTATTTTTGAATATTAATTTCTGGCACCAAATCGGAGAAGAACAATTTCTGACTTTACTATCGTCGCTATTGACTAGCACATTCAATTTTATTTACATAGACATAGGGGTACAATTAAAATTTATTACAAAATTATAAATAGTCATATTTTAAATAGAAGCAGAGACACCTGTATGATGTGTGAATGACACCATAACTTTAAAAGGTTTGTTTCTTGAAAGGATAAAGAAAATTAGCCAATCGATTTGCCTGATAGCTTTACTGAACGTTCTAGACTAATCAAAAAAATATTGGCACATTCAGTACTTTCTGCACTGTAAGTTCTGTTTTCGATAGTTTACAAAATTTATTTTATTTATGTATAAGAAATAGCTTAATTTTAAAACCCTTTAAAGTAAAAAATAGCAAATTAGAAAAGAACTGTAGTCAATAATAAAAGTATTGAAACAACACTGGCTTAATTTTAATAATGAAGTATAACCTCATAATAAACTACACCAGATTTCAATAAAATAAATTACTAAATCCTGCACTTATATTGCATATTTTCGTTAACAATTATGCATGCTTAATTGAAAATTACTAAAATTCTTTATAAATTCCTTTTAAATTATTGTAAACTTCACCATGGTTCATCATGCGAACACTCAATGTCTAAAACGAAAATAATTCTGCCCTGCACTATACAAAATTAAATTTGGTAAGTTTGTTACCTTTAAAAATGTGTAAAATGGTATACCATACACGAGGCTAGCTATAATTTTATAGTACCTAGGAAAAGACTATCCATTAATAAAGGTTGATTTTGTATTAATTAAAATATGGACTTCTGGCGGATGGTGATATTCGCGTCTGAAAACAAGTTTAACATTTTCGTTGTAACGATCGAATATCAGTAAGACAAAAGTTACACTTGCAGTCATGTAAACCGCACCACGAAGCTAGTTTTGATAATGTAAATCCATAATGAAACTAGTTAGAGTACGAGGAGGGATGCAATAATTTGAACTGCTTTTAGGGGGTATAAAAGCAATTCTTTCAGTGGAAGGATGTTGGTGATAAAGACAAAGTGATATAAATCAAATAACCAGAAAATACTAACAATTGTCTTGGAACGAAAAAGTAAACCTGTTCACTTGGCAGATCAAGCTCTCTTGCATCGTCAGATAGCGGCTAAAATAGGGTGCAGCTATTCTCAACAATCATTCACATAATAAAGAAAAAGGAGAATTTGGACCCTCTGGAGAGGACGAAAGGATCTTGAACGAACGGACGGACAAGGCATTTACAATAGATGTGCTTGAACGATCGCTTTAAAACCGTTGCTGTATGAGGAGTTAAGATTAAAGTGATCAAACAGAAAACGAAAAACAGACGAAAAAAGGCTAAAAGTTGAATTTTATGCGGAAAACATGTACAGCTTTCTTGGTTATCGGGCAAAATTGTAACATTTTACGATCATTAGCTTAGTAAATTTTTCGTCAGGTTTCTACCTCATTTCGGCTATTTGTTGCTTATAAATTTCCGCCTCTCATTTGCTAATTCAATCTACTTTCCGATCATCAACTGTCTTTTAAAAACTTCGATTTTATATTTTTAACTGGGGGGCTACGATAGCTAGAAATATGATCAACGAAAAAATTTATCTTAACAAAGAGACAGAAAGTCACTGGTCTGGCATGTTGAAAATTGGGAGAAGTAAAACTAAAAATTGTGATTTGATCCGACCAAATTCAAACTGGTTTTGTGCAAACAATTTACCATAGTTGAAACATTTAGGAGAAAGATTTAAGGAAGAGTTAACGATTCAAACAGTGAAGTTTCTTCAAATTCAAATATCCTGGGGATTCTTCCTATTCTACGCCCTAGGTCCTTTGAACTTCGTTAATGGAATAATTAATGCGCCAAAGTATGGTGAAGAAAAATAAGTTTATGGTACTAACCATTGAAGAGCATCTTTCGTTTACTGACGGAGTATTTTTCTAAGATGATATTGCACATTTCCGTAGTGCACTCCGAGTATGCTATATGAACTGTGAAATGTCCATGTCTCTCATTGGAAAATTAGAGACTAGAGTGGTCAACTAATTATTAATACTGCAAACAAGTAAATACCAATAAAGCATGACCATCAAAAATTTTGTTTATTTTATTCACATCTCCCAAAAAATAAAAGCAATAGGCAGACAAAATCCTGCAAAACTGTTTATAGGTCTTTATTGATTATTATGATAAAGAATCATTCCATTCGGAAAATATAGGGGTAATTTTATTCAATTTTATGATATGAATTTTAAGTGGTGCGGTTTTTATGACCGCAAGTATAAATACAGAATTAAATAAAAGGAATTTTATGTTTACGTTGAAGCCTGAAAGTGCCAAAATCGTGGTGTAGGAGTGTAGTATGGTATCTGTTGGGTGTGGTTATTGGGGGTGTGGGGTGCTGACTCACTGTGCTTTTCATTAACTACAATTAATTCCCGGAATCTAGATTACGTCAATTTTGGAAAAAATGAAATATTAAATTCTATTTTAAAAACATATCAATGAGTTTATTCATTATCTTTGTAAAATTCGGAGAAAAACGATAACAATTGTAAACTTCGAAATATTTAATTTTTAATTTTAACCCTTAATGGCCGAAAGCACTCGTTACGAGGACATATCACTTATACCATAGAAAACGAAAGGTTGGAATATATGGACATAAAAAGAATTCAAAATTAACCTACTTTCAAAAATTATTAAATTTAATATCATTTATAAAATTATAAATTAACTAAATAAACCAGTTTAAATATTTAGTTTAAGTATTCGTCCTTTTCAGAAGTTCACATAATTTCCTGTCATCTTATGGGCGAGTATAACAAAAAAAAAAAGGTCTCGGCTGTTAAAGTTTAAAAATATATTTTTTATTTTAATTTAATATTCTTTCTTTATGGGAACATCTTCTATAGTGGGAGAATGGATAAGTTTACGTGAACATTTAATAAAAAAAATAGCTTTAAAACTTAGTCTTTATAGTTGTGCCTTTATTGCCAAGACAATGATACCAAACATATTACTCATTAAGTACATCTTATATAGCAGTCCTCACGCTTCGTAATCTCCCGACTTAAATTCAATTGAGTACTTGTGGGATATGCTCGTCATATGAATAAAAAAGTATCACGTCACTAGCTCAAGCTAAGGAGGACAAGGGAAGTAAGTGCACAAAATTAGAGCCAAAACTTACTGAAAAACTAGCGTCGTCGATGGTCAATAGACCAATAGAACTTGTTATAGAAAATTATTTTTTATAACAGACCAAGAGAAATTGTTATTCAAAGATAATTTTATGGTGTGTATATGCTATTTGCTATCATCCCTAGCAGATTTATTGATCTATTTTGAACACTTCACATTTAAAACACAAAAACGTGGTTTCCAAAGAGCAATAGTTAATCAAGAATATAATTGGATATTTTCTAGATTTTTTCCCGGCTGACAAATCACACAAAAAATAATTGTTTTTGATGACCTCATTTTTTAAACATTATAAAATTAAACTAATGATTATATGTTGCATTATTTGAGTTTAATAGCAAATTAATAAATGAAAAAAAATATTAGACAGTTTTTAAACCTTAAAGAACTTTAAATTATAAATTTATAGTAAGATTTCAGCCTCTTTGAATATTGAATATGAATATGTAAGTTTTTTCCGGTTTTCATTCTTACACTCGCCATAGTCCTCCTCAGGCAGTATAGAGGACGAAAATTTTTGCTCACCCCAAGTGCAACCCTTAAAGCTAGGCTAGGTCTCTGGGGGAAATATCGCTTTTTTTTGCTCACTGTCTATAATCCCTTTTCCGTTTCACGAAGATAAATTGGTCTCATTTATTTCAATTTCCCTGCAATCCTTCCTCCTCCGTCGTCTCGACAGGACGTGAACAGCAGGGGTACATTCTGCAGTACATAGATAGAGTAAAATTTCTTCTCTTAAAGTTTTTCAGTTGCGAGGGCTTACGATGTGAAAGTCTGCCCTGCAACTTTCTTATTTTATCGGAACAAGTTGCAAATTGATATCGGATAACGAAACATATTTCCTGTTTAAGATGACATTCCAGCTTGCTGTTAGCTAGATTAAAAGGACAGTCCCGTACAAGAGACTTGGGTAGAAGTACTATTCGGGTATAGCGTCAATGAACTGAACGGTGGGATTCTTAAGAAAATTTTTGAGAAAAAAGGATGTACACCTCAGGTTCCAAGGAATTGACTTCGCGTGTATTGGGGATATAAACCAGAAAAATCTCTCTGCTTAGTTCTTCAATGGTAGCAGTTTACATGTTTCAGGTAAGCTAGCAATCAGGTAAAAGTTCATAATTTGTTATTACTGTTTCGTTTTAGTAAAGAAATAGTCTTATGAAATGGCTTGAAGTTAAACTGTAGAAAACACTTAAATTACTCCATTTAGTAAATGTTGAACTATTAATTTTGTCCATTTTATTTTTGTAAGAAACATTTTACTACAATACTACATCTATGTGCCCACCACTTCATTCACGATACATTCTATAATCGCCTCTATTACATAGATTTGTACAAGCAAAACTTAAGGGGAGGTTCTACTGAACGGCGATGAAAAATCGATTTTTTTTTTACATTTTTTGAATCTATAACATCTTAAAAACATATCTTTAAAACCGTTTAGCATTTCATGCATTTTTGGACAAGTTACAGCGTTTTAAAGTGAAGCGTGCAACTGTCATCGCGTAGCGACCTTTCGAGCCTTTTGGGTCTCTTTCGCAGCGGGATACCTCTTTTTAATTGTCATCAGAACATGACAATGAAATTCTTCATAGGGCAGGTGTTCTATACGTGGCCCACATACCTCTAGAGGGCATTACTTAAATAAATCTGTATAAGAAACGCTATTTCCAACTAACATTCCAGTCCAACTTTCAGCTCGTTTGTGCTCGTTACTCGCTTAACGCGTGGTCCGTAAAATCGTTGCTTTGCTAACGTACGATTTTAATATGGGAAATACAAAAAAAAAAAAAACAAAAGAAAAAGGGTGCCATCCAAATCGTTCTCGAAAAAGGAAGTTTACTGGAAATCAGTACACAAATCTGTGAAGATGAAACGTCGTTTGCAAGCAGTGCGGCAAAAAATTGAAGAATGCCGACTACGATGGAGTTACATATGACTCAAGAAGGTAATACGTTATTTTGGACTTTGTGACTGTTTTTACTTATTCATCGACAAGCTAGAATCCAAAAACGTCAGCAATTGTTGGAACAGAGCGAGCTATATGAAGCTGAAGAAGGGATTGCTTATGGTGCTGGCATAGCTGATTAAAGTAACGATTGTAAGTTCCGAAATCTCGTCATAAGCGCAGTTTTCAAGTTGAAATTTGTTCCCAAACTTTGAACGAGATTTACGGCAAACCACTGATTCAAATGCTTGGGACATTGTAACTCGAAAACTACTTAACGGATTGATTTGAAATTTCGTAGTTGTCTTTAGAAGTGAATTTGTGAGCCCTTTACCCTAAAAAATTAAACATTTTTAATAATAAACAACTTTTACAGCTGATTTAAACAATAAAAAAAAAGCCGAAAAAAATACACTTTTTTCAAATGCATTTTTTTTGTATTTTATGACCGATCTTTTTTCAATTTAGGGTAAAGGGCTTCTAAATACATTCATTTAAATAAAACATAGAGCGGATTGTGTTTCAGTTACCTCTGCGACCCTGGGGAACGTCCCGCGTAGATGAGATCGCTGCGCGCGCGGTCTTGGAAAGTCTTGGCAGGAGCCGCCATTTTGAATTTAGGGAGTGAAACAAAGTAAATTTTTGATAGGCTTTGTATCAATAAATAAGTAGAAAAAACCGCATGTTTAAATTTTAATTCTTTCTGCCTTAAAATTGATAACAAAAACTCCCGACTTTTACGTGCCGTTCAGTAGAACCTCCCCTTAATTGTGTTTTGAAATAGTCGCGGTGCATTTTATTGGCAAGTAACAGAAATATTATTATTTGCGGCATCTATTATGAGTATTATATCTGTTGACCTATTCCATAAAAAGTATTATATCTGTTGACCCATTAATTAAGTTATCAACATATCAAATTTCATTGAAGTCAGTCCAGCAGTTCCCGCATAATGCGTCAACAGACAGACAGAAAACATTAATGTAATGTTCACAGCAATAATATTTTTAAAAAAATAGTTTATATAAAGACGAGTGGGGTAAGAGGAGGTACCCATTTTCTAAAATAAAATAATTACGAAACTAATAATATATTTATTGTTATTCTAACTGGCCAACTCGCCTATCATTTTGAATGACCTTCTACTAGTCTTATACCAGCCTAGCATTTTGTTCAGGCATCCGAGACCGATCAGGATGGGCTAGGGCAAGTCGTAATAAGGTATTTCACATCCCATATACTTTATTCGACCTGATTTATTTCATCTAATCATATAGGTCTGCCTTTTTTCACTCTTATTGCGGCAAACCTTATTTGAGTTGGTGCTACCCTGCCTTTGTGTATCATCGTCTGTCTTTCTACCTAATATTATGTTTTTTTATAAGATCCGGAGTGCATTGATTTTATAAAACAAAAAAGTTTTGTAAAGTATTTGAAGCGATATTTATCATTCTGCTTTTCAATGAAGAGACTTTTAACCGAAATACGGTTACGGATTAAACATTTTTAAAATATAAACTTTATTTTTATTCTAGTTTCATTTCTAAATGCTTTTAAAATTACTTTATATGCAATTTTAGAAAACGCTAGTATGAAATGACCGCTTTAAAGGGACCTGGCTCTGATGTTATCGCCTTATATTTACTTGCATTAAAAATGCCAAAAATTTACAGGACATTTGAATATTATATACAATGCGAAATCCATTAGTTTTCTTCTTTTTGTAACTTCATGGAAAAAAATAATGAAAATAAGTAATAAATACACAGCTCAAATTAATTTTGTAACAATAAATGTTCAGTTTAACTAAGCGGGTACCTATTTACTTCAATGAAAATGGATTCAGAGTTAATAATTACTGCAAAAACATTTTGAAAAGTGTGCATTCAATGTATGAACCATGTATGTATTCATTTAAATACAGCAGTTACCAATTGAAAATTACAATAGAAACTTATGTTGCTTCAATAAAAACCTCATATCATAAATTAATTTCAAAGGAATGATATTGATTACACATTTCAGATAATTCTTGTCTATATTACAAATTAAACGACTATCGACGCAAATGGAATAATGCAAAGTTTATCAATGTGTACTTACTAATGAAATGTACTGTTAATTAAGTCGGCATTGGAGTTTTGAAAAGCCAATGATAATATCGGAAATATAAATTTTAATTAAAAAAGATTGCTATACAACCAAAAAGGTTATAAAGTTTTTAATTCTCTGAATTATTATTAGTTTCGTTGAAAGGAAAAAAAACATACATTCAACTTCAAACATACGGTTAAAAGGAAATTCAATCAATAAATTCATTGTATAGTTCAGAGCATATTCAGTTCGATTTCTACAATGAACGAAATTAATTTGGCATCATTAAACAATTCAGGGGAAATGTAAATATCATTCAGCTGTGAATGACAACAAGAAATTTTTTCATTTTATTTCAATAAAATAAACCAGAAGTGGATAGGTATTAATTCTTTTTCGAGTGGATCAGTCAATTATGAATGTTTTATAGATGAATAATATAAAAGTCCAGATGTACTAGACCAATTTCATTTCA
The DNA here is from genome assembly GCA_963969385.1 of Philonicus albiceps. Classification (NCBI taxonomy): domain Eukaryota; kingdom Metazoa; phylum Arthropoda; class Insecta; order Diptera; family Asilidae; genus Philonicus; species Philonicus albiceps. The sequence goes on from OZ017773.1 coordinate 12,193,837, forward strand.
GCAAACAGTATATAAAAAAATAAAAGAAATATGAAGCGTTTTTTTGCTGAAAAAGAGGAAAATTGCACATTTTTATTCAACCGGTTAAAAATTTAAACAATCGTATTGGAGTTGTTGATGTGAATAAATATTTCGCTACTGAAATATTATAATGTTTCTTAATGTATTCTGAATATTTCGTTAATATCTATACTAAGCTCGTGGGGTGTTGCAATTCGTTATGTACAAAATTTTGATAGAATACCCATTTATAAATCGGTTTTGATTAAACTTTACCTATAAACTCGATTCATATATTGATTAGGTTTAGAACTAGAGGAATTGATCAAAGAAGCTATTAAATTTACTCTGCCGAAATAGTGAATTCTATCGCATTTCACTAAAAATGTTTGAGACGTACGTTTGCCAATTACTAAGAATAAGATAAGATAATAACCTTTAACCCTTCTGATAGTTAAGATTTTTACATGTGAAAAGAGAGTACCCATCGTCATGTTTTCGGTTTTTTGTAAACAATGTTAATTAATAGTTTACATAAACATAATCATTTTAAAAAGTTAACTTATATCATTTTAAAAGCATTTCGACAATAAGTCTACTTAACTATTTAAAATTGTTTTTAAAACTTATGAATAAAACGCCTAATACATGTGAACTTCACACTCTTGCTTTCCCTTTTCTTTCCCAAAAAAAAAAAGATTCTATACAGACCCTAGAAACATTAAAGACATTTTGCTGCTATTGTAGAAATGTTCCTCTTCGAACATGTTGCACAGAGAATAGTAGAGAAGAAACCAATCCAAAGAGAAGAATTAAATGACATTAAATCAGTTCAATATTTATGAATATGAATACCGAATGTAACACACCATAAAGACAGATAGAAATAAGTTCGTTCGATTTTCACTTCATATAATTCACTTGTAGAATTGCAAGAGCGAGTATATAAACAATTTTATAAGCCGATTCATAAACAATTAGACATACTATACACACTCGTATATGCATGGGCTTTGGCGAGACTATTACAAGGGGAAATGCGAAATTGTAATTGAGAAAATCAAGGAAGGGGCAGAGGTTTAATGTGTACAAATTTTAACACACATAAACATGTAATATTTACCTGGTACGAAAAAGTTAATACATTTAAATATTGCACATAAGTATGTTGAAATAACGCACTTGAATATGCAATGTAGTTTGGCGTAGTTTTATAATTTAATTATAATTTTGATTCACTAAGGTCTGGCTTTACCCTAATTATACGATACGATTTAACGAAAAGGAAATATTTTTTCTACATTTTTCGAATTGTGTATAACTCAAAAATTGTCAATTTTAAAAAACTTGTTTATTTGTAGAATTCGTAGAAAAACTTAAACGAGATATTAACGAAAAAAGAATCGAACGTAATTAGGTATGAGACAGAATTCTAATGTGAATATTGTATATGAACTAACTTTTGCATAAATCATCACTTTATGTATAAAACTATTAAGAAATTGTTAATCTCTCAATAAGCGCCAAATCCGTAGAATCAATGTTTGGATCTAAATTCTTTTGTACGAGGACTATTCCGTAGCAAAGGCGACAGCATCGTTTGCAAAACAACCCTATTTAAAATATTCCTCACCGCAAGCTTCGTGTCTATCAGTCGATTGGTTCATTCAATAATATTAGCGCTAGCCTACTTAAGTCTAGAAATTCACAGAAAGGTTGTTTACATTACGTGTTATACGACTCTGTCTGCACCTCAGTTGTAAACGCCACGAGTCATTGCTTCTCGGTTCCTTGTGTGCCACTTGCAAGTTAGAATCCTGACATAGGTGCGCCTGAAGGAGGCATTACACAGGGCGTAGCACACAGGATTTATGGTGGAGTTGATGTAGCACAGGGCGTAGAAGAAATCCCACAGCTCCTGGGGGATGCAGTTACCGCAGGTCGTGAGCGGTTTAATTAAAACTAAGATATTGTACGGAGTCCACGTGATTATAAAGCTAAGCAGGATCGCCGATAGGGTCTTCGCGGCCTTCGTTTCCTGGCGCTTCTCCTGTGATTTCTTTTTTTTCTTAGCCTGCCGGGTGAGCGGCTGGGCCTTGGCGAGAGGTTTTGGAATGATTTTAGCGTTGAGCGGTATCCGAATGTCCGGAGCATGGGACATACGTCTTCCCAATGGAAGACTGTACTCGGAATCCCGGGAGGGTAGGTGCCGTCGCGGCGGTACCGGGATCACTGAGAGAGGAACATCGTCTTGAATCATTTTAATAGAGGGCGCCCGGTCATCGCCCTGTCCGCCGTCCGGTGGTAAACGTATCAAAATTGTATAAACGGAGTCCTGGCTAACCGATCGTGAGCCAAGACGATTGCTATTCGGTAAGGAGCGTGTGTCCCGTGGTCCCGGTATTTCTTGGAGCTGGGTCAGTGGTGCTAAAGGTGGCCGAAGTGGGGTCGGCGAAACGTCCGGTATGATGCTCACCATCCCTGGCCGACCTGGGGCGTACGGATCACGGATCACATTCAGCGACGTACACCTGGAAATAAAGACCAACGAAAACTCTGTCGTTTACTTGGATTATTTACATTGCGAAATTAAAGCTTAAAAAAATAAAGATGATCCTAAAATTGTTCGACATCACAATACCTTGCTATATAATTAAAAATTTAGGTTATATTATATTATTATTATAAAAAGTTTAATTCTGGTTAAGAATTTATTTTCGTTTATGTAAAATATGCTCAAGGATTTAGAAAACTAACAATTATATGTTGCATAGGTTAAACCCGAGTCGAAATAATAAGATCCTACTTAAAACCTAACAACTGCTCGACTTTTCAATGCTTAAAAATGTCTATTTAGGTTCTATTTACAGAGTACAACTTCTGTTATGTATTGCTTATTTCCAAATTCAACATATAGAGGGTTCTAAGTAAAGCTCCACATTTAGACCTTAATAATGTCTTTTAACTTCTCTCTGTAACAGTGAGGTATTTAAAAACAACTTATTTTGTTGGAATTTCAAACTTCTACTGAGAATAATCAAAATCTTATGGTATTAATAAAAATCTTTATATATATTCAAATTACGAATCAAAATCATAATAGACAACGTCATAACTCCGTGTACAATTTTTTTCTTTTCTTGTTCCTTCAAGTTCTTCTTTTTAAACTTTTGTTTATTAAAAATGCATTTATTAATTACGATTAGTCCTTCTAGAAATAAAATACTTCTACTATTTTAAGCATAAACATGTAATGAACAATACGAATAGTGGTAAGGTAAGTTTCCCTCAAAATAATTATATTACTGACATATATGTATCAGATGCAAACAAAATTACTTTTTGATAGCATATTCGCTAGATGGTTTCGCCTTAAAACCAACATCCCCGCTTATATCTTTTTGAATATTTTCCTTCTCACTTTTTCAGAAGGGAGCTAATTTGTTTAAGGTCTGAAAGTAGAACCTAATTAGAACCCTAATCTATTAGGCAATAACGTTGAAAGTGGAGGAGTAGTTGTACCATAATCTGAATAGGACTTATGACTTGGGCTAGGGTACTTAACAGCTTTACAAGAGCTTGTTAGGTTATATTGAGGTTCAATACAGGTTTTTACTTTCGAGTCGAGAAAGAGTTCATTTTCATATATCATTCATGTACCTCGCATTACAATCCATAGTTGTTTGTTTAAATTTTAAACAAATTTTTTTCTGAAAACTATGTTCTTTTAATTGCTGGAAATGTAACTTAACCAAATATGCATTTATTCACTTGATATTTCTATCAAACTACATGTGATATTTATTAATAACTTCGCAATTCCGACCCAATAATTAACCAAAGCTTAAAAGCCGAAGCTCGGTTTATTAGCTTCAGACTAAAGTTTGGATAAACCTTAAACGTCAATTCTATTTCAACCAACGTTTGACCAAGTCTGAGCCAATGTTCGAAATTCAAAATTAGGTTTTTTATCTCAATCTTACAATCTTTGTCTATCTCTGTACCACTCTCTAAACATCTAGTATTAATTTAAACGCATGTTAATTATAAACATAGCTTTTTATAAGTCGATTCCTTCTGTATTCAACTGAGAAATATTTTTATATATGTTAAACATTTTTGGATACTTTCGTTAAAACTAAAAGCTATAAAGCTAATAAATGCAGGAGTAATTTTTCGAGGTACAGGGAATACCCGAGAAATAATTAAGACCTTGGTGGTTACGCCTTAATTTTTAATTTAACTCTTAACGAACGAATGCCGCCATACTCGCGACATTGTAAATATTCTAAAAAAATCGAATGCCGCCATACACGCGGCATGACGTGATATTTTAGGAAACTGTAGGTTTGGCTTTAATTATACATGCAATAAAGCGATATTAATTAAGCACCTTCTCTCGCTCTGGAAATGAAGCACTTAATTTCTTAAAAATCCGTCGACCTACTGGTCATAGTTTTAGAAAAATGCGCTCGTTCGTTAAGGGTTAAAAATATGGCTACTACAAATTTGAAAATTAATTTAAATTAGTCATAGAAGTTTAAATTAACCTCCGAAAATTCATTGAAATTAGTCGTTTATTTTAAGAGTAGCTTCTTCTAAAATTCTTCCATTCGGAATGTGACAATTGTGGAGACCAAATTTTCAAAAACACAATTGTTCTTAAAATATTTTAGAGCATAAAGCTTAGGATCCGTCGACGTGTTACTAGGAAACAGGTATATGCTTGAAAAAAATATTCCAACAATTATTTCTGCTTTAGTTATAATTTTATTGAAAGAATTTACGAACGGTTGTTATTAATTCGTTAAATATTATTTAAAAAGTTAAAAAGGGAGAAACTTTAAAAGCGGCTTTGATAAAAAATATTTCACGACTGAAAGGTATTGTGAAAGGTGGGTCAAAATAGGAATTATATCTTTAAAACTACATTAGGCTATCAACGTATGACTTTATAGAATACATAAGCAGGAACAAATTGAGTTTGAGGTCTCCTAACAGATTTTGATTAAATCTTATTCGAATATTTATTTGGGGATCAAACGTAACGTATATTATATTATTATAAAATTATATATAATACATATTTACTACATAAAAGTTACAATTTTCAAAACACGATTTTTTGTATTTTTTTAATATTATTAACGGTGACGAGCACGCATTTGTCTTATGATATAGTAAATTGAAAAAGAACAAAATTTTCTTTGGTTTTAGCATTCATGTAGTATTATTTACATAAATCAGTCGGAGAGATATTTACTTAAAGGTTTTTATACCATTTTCACCAAAACATTGTGGGAATATAGGGAAATTGTTTATCAGTTTCCAGAATTTTAAATTTAAATAGCTCAGGAAATTCTCAGTTTTAACCCTAAATGAACATTTCTATAAAGTTTCATCACAATCCGTGAGATGATCTCAAATTTAATACATTAAATTTTATACGTGAGTCATCCGTATCCTTGGAGTGTTTTGGCATGTTAAGAGTTTTTCCAGAATTTTGAAAAACAACATTCTTTGTTATACCCCAGAAAGACTTTTTCCATAATGACTTCAATTTTAATGAAATAGAGTTGATTGTGTGGTGACTTATCAAATGAAATCTACGATTTGGGAGTGACGGTGCCATTTTCGTGCGCATAAAATAATAATGAATATATTGGAAATTGGATATATTTCAAGTCAGCTATAATTTCACCGTGGAGTTTTTAAATTTTCTGTAGTCATGCAATCAAGAATTCATGCGAAATCTTTAGATTTGTAAAAAAGAAAGAGAAAATAAAAGTGTAGCCGAAATCGGACGAAAGTCGTTATATTGATTTAGAAAAAAAAAATATTATTCACTTGGAGAACGATAGGAAAACTGGATATGTTTTAAAGAAATTACACAAAAAATATAAATTACATTGAGATGTAATTGTTATTCGCCTATAGGTGCGAATTATACTTAAAACGAAATTTCAACTTTAAAAGGACACATATTTGAAACGTTCTCATGTCCTTATTTCCTTGCAATAACTTAATCTTAAAGTTATTAAAAACAACAATTTAAAAAAATACGAGTATCATGTCTTAGGCTGAATATTTCTAGTTAATTTAAATATACATATTATTTTGAATTCCAACTCTACAAACTTATATAAGGATATATAGTATGAATTCCCCGGAAAGCTCCTGAAATTGTAATTGTAATAAATTGGGTCCCCGATTTTCGATTAAATCAATTACTATTTTCCTGGGAGCTGAACGAAAACGTTAACAATTATACCCAACTTACTTGATCTGTTAGACTAGTATGAATATGTCAAGAATTTTTACAAAATTAGATACTGCTATACCCAACAAACATGCGGGATTAATAAAAATTGTGTATTTGAAAATTATTATCGCCTCTATTGACAACATTTCCTGATATAACATTAAATATAAATTAATATTTAACTAATTAAAAAGTTTCCTTTTTCTCAGTTTTCCGTAAAAGTTGTTTTCGTTTCCTAAGTTTTGCATTAGTGAAAGCAAATTTTAAATACTAGTATGTATTGGTATTTAAAACACAAAATACAACGAAAACAAAATTTACAACCGAACAAACAAAAAATATTTGAGATTATACAATTTTCTACAGTAACATAATCAACGTTATCAAGCATAACCCTATACTCAATACTCGAAAATTACTTTCCTAAGCGTAGTTTGTTTATTTGGATTTGTGAACACAATGCTAAAAACCATATCACATAAAAAATTAAGTTAGTTATAAAAACTTAGTCAATTGGTTACGACTGCATTGATCTAGTATATTTTAATTAACCATATCCCAATCCAGGGCGTCGCATAGTGGGTCCAAACTAGGTTTTTTGTCTCAAAAATCCATAATTTTCAGGTATTGTGGTATTCATGTTATATTTGGGCAATTACAGTGAAGGTATAAGTCGAATTCGAGCTAAATATAATAAACTTAAGATATTTATTTATTTATTTATCACTTATTACAAGCTACAATAAACTTGGGCCTTAAAATAATAACTTTGATTAAATATAACATTCAAGAAATTCTTGGAATTGAAAAAATGGCAGGTAATGTGGTATAGTTTGTATAAGGTACATAAAAAATAAAAATAAGTAATTAGAAGAATACTTACTTCAATTACATCAATTATTTGTTGTATTTGGTTAATAATATACCTAGTCTTCAAAACTAAATTCAGCAACGCATAAACACTTCCATTTTATCACCTAAAAAACTGGACGCTTTCACGTTTTTCATGCATGTAATCGAAAACCGAAAACATACCAGAGATTGGTGCTGTTCAAACATATAATGCTCGTTTCATTGAAATAAAAAGGGTTGTTAGAGTGTACTTAATTTAGAAAACTATATTAGCTGCATAAACCACAATATCCTTAGTTCCATTAGTAGAATTGTGTATACTGGTAGTACAACATTGGTCTATAAATTATTTAGTCTTATTTAGAGTTGTGGGAAAAAATAAAAAGGTGCATTTGGATCACTATATTTTAAATCTTATAGAAAGTTGTCTTCGAAAGGAAAGAAAAACAATTAGCAGGTGAAATCTTATTTTTTAAATTTTTAAAGCATTTATTTATTTAGAATGCGCGTCCAATCTCTTTGAAAAACTAAATATACAAAAAGAAATTATACTATCAAGTTATACCCTATAGAAAAATAAAATAAAATTTTCAACATATTTTTATGTTTAAAGTTACTACATATAGTATTTTTATTCCATTTTCAAAAGTTGGATGTGTTATTGAGTTCGCATTGACATTAATACAATATGAAAGAAATTTCATCAAATTAGGTACAGCCGTTCTTTTGTTTAAGCAAAAATACTATAAAAGAAGCAAATTTTGTTGTCGGACATTTTGCAGTTGTCTACTACGGCTATGATTAAAACATTATTTAACACCAAAAACCTAGCCATAAAACCGAGAATTACGAATTTCATTTTGCTAACTATTGGTATAGCTGCTATGGCTATATCGTAACAAATAGTACTAAAATGCAATTATTATCGATACAACCGGTATTTATAAATTTACATAAATATTTATGCCATACCAAGAGATTGAGTGTGTGGACCTCAAAAGCACACCCATCCTACAGGTTGTTAGTAAAATATAAATGCAAAAAATTGCAATACTAACCCGAGTAAAAATTTCGACTTGATTTCAACTAAGTATGTATTTGACGAGCCTTATGGCTCACCTATTGCAAAATATCAGCAGGTCCAAAGTACGCTCACTTAGTAAACATCTAGTAAATTTTTGTGACCCTCGACGGACGAAAATAGTGAATTATATGTTAATATTCTGCTCATCCGCCGAAATAGACGTATCCAAAAATTGGTCGGTGTTTTATTCCGGGGCTCCAGCCAAATTTCGTGAGTCTGCATGATTGAGCGAATTCAATGACGGCCTACATATTTTCTTGTTTTAAGTTCACCAAGTGTGAATTATGATCGAGGCAAATTCTACAACAACAAGTTTCAATAATTTTAGACGTTCTATAGACACTGTGGTTCAGATATGTTTTCAACGACTTTGGGATTGATATGTGCCTCATATAGGCGTAGTGTTGCCTTTGAGCTAACTTTTCAAAGATGTTGGATCTAATAGACTATAGGCGCAGTGTTAGCATCCAGTATTTCTATAAAATTTTGAAAGTTCGCCCGTAGGCCAGTAGACGTCAGGTAGGCCCGCTAAGACAAGTTTTTACTCGGGAAATAGTTAATAGATAATGATAATGAAATTGACAAAAAGTTTACTTGGTATATTATTATTAGGGCCGTAATTTTTAATAAACTTGTACAAAAACTTCATATATCCGATTGGTATGTAGCATATTGGATAAGTTTTTCGTTAGGTACCTAAAATGATTAACTCTTCGCGAATTATACCTTTTCTTTCTGTATCTTTTTAACCTACTTTACTTATTAAAGAAAATTTTGAAAAAAATCCGTATACTTTAAGCATTAATAGTTTTTATACTCTATAATTTTTAACAATATTTATTTAATTATAAAGTCAGGAAAAAAGTAGATAAGTTTTGGGTTAAGTATGACATTAAAAGTAAGATATTTACCTAATTTTTGGATGGTATCATGTTCAATTTGCTATTGAAAATATCTTAAAATCTAGGATCATCCTTATTGTAACAAATAGCCCACTGCGGGCAAACAAGTCAAAACTTCACTCAACGACATGTGACCACCCTGTAGTTTGGTAACTCAATTTGATGCGTTCTCTAGAGGATTTAAACTCAGCCGGAAGTGCCGAGAGAGCTATTAAGTCGAAATGGCCAGTTTCCACAACTCCTCTCTACTAAACGAGGTAATAAGCATAAACAAGTGAAATTGGATAATCTCCTCTGAACTGGGATAGTTGCCCAGTGTCCGGGGATTTTTTGCAAAATTTCCAGATGTGGCATCGCAATTTTCCGGCTATTGCTAACTGGTGCGCCGGAACTGTTCTGGTCATTACAAAGTTTTACAGCCGGGCGGGGCAGAATGCGCAGAGTTTATCGCCAAACTTTCAGAGTTGCCACTGTATTACTCCAATCCCGGCAACAGCACTTCCTCCGGAGCTCCATAAAATTTGTATACTACTTAAGGAGAGTTACATGCATATTTATTCCCGAAATCCGGTATGTCGGAAAGAAGCGCTTCTGCAGTCGGGACTGTAGCAAAGTAACACCCACATCGCACACACATACACAAGCAACAACTACTCGCGTTATTTTATTTAACAAACACAAAGGAATAGACATGAAAAAATTTCAAAGTGCGCTGCATAGAACGAACACAATCAGGTGCATCTTATATAGAGCGTTGGTGCCATAATGGCCCATGGTTCTACTACCTGGAGACGGAGCTTTGTAAAGGAGTTTCTATGGATACAGGTGTTGCATACCCTAAATCTGATGGTTCCTCTTGCTCATAACCATAATCTTCGGAGTCTTCGCGGCCAGAGTGCCACCACGCAATACACCACTCCTTTATGCCGCCGAAGCACTTGTTCGACTTCTTTAGGCCGCCAGTATTCGTTATCTGTAAAATGGAAGAAAACATTGCAAAAATTAATTTTAAACAATTTTCGACGCGATACAGATTAGGGTTTTTCTATTTTCATGCATTCAACGTGGTCAGAAAATTATGAATATTTTTCTTCTCTTTTGGATAATCACAAGAATTCTGCTTAAGTTTTTGAATTAATTAGTGGACTTTCCAACTTTTCGATAGAAAATTAGAATAAACTTTACTAATTAGTTGAAGTCTAACTGAGTTTAAAATTTGCACCACATATTTAACTTAATTTTGTAATTTTAATGGAACGAGAAATTCTACTGGGACCGGTTTTAATGGCGAAGTTATAATTTAAACAGGATCATATTATTATTTATTTATTTATTTCGCTTAATGAAAGCTACAATAGAACTTAAAATTAACACTAAATTAAGACTTAGCTACCATAAGAAGAAATAGGGCATTGCAAATAAGCAAGTAAAAGAAGGAGCGAAGTGTAAGAGGAATTGGGCAGATTCATTTATTTATTTATTTATTCGCTTAATACAAGCTACAAAACAATGGAAAAAAGCTAGACTAAGAAAATAACTATAAGCTTTTAGGGAACAGATACATATATAATTAGGTTTAGGTTAAAGATAAAAAGACAGAGGACAAAGAGAAGTTCAGGAGGAATCATAGATGTATATTTTATATTGAAATTTAAGAAATATTTTTAAAAAATCACTTAAAAATTCCACTTTGTCCAAAGATGTAAATGTAATGTAAACCCCCTTCCAGAAGCCTCAGTTGTTACCGCGCTGGGCTACCATCCCACAGGCTATGAGTTCAAGACCAACATTGAGAAAAGACTTTTTTTATAATAAAAATAATATTTAATAAATCGTCTACTTGAGTACAGCCAATTAAATATAATATTTAGTTTCTGGAATAAAATCACATATTTAAGATATGATCTTTGAATCAAAGTTATATTTAGTAATATCAGGTTGGTGCGTATGAAATGTCGGATTTTTAAGTAAATATACTCGTACCTTGCAAATTTCAAAAAGGTATCGCAGTACTGTTGTATGGTCTGCTTCTATTCTGATAGCAAATTCCCTTGTAGATGCAGTTCGATTCGTTTCCATCTCTATTCACAGACGTTGTGTGTCTTCCACGCAATTCATTTTTTTGGGGAAAAATCACCAGATCGAAATTTTTCTAAAGCAACAGTATTCTACCCTAACGTCTGGTTTAAATTGTCTATAGCTTTTGCAACATTATTGTCAAGTTTAACTTATATATAGAAAAATCCCACGAATATCGATTGAATATCATATCCGTAGAAAATTGAAAACAAATACCTAACAAAAGAGCACAATTTGAAAAAATCGTCTTTTGATAAAATATTTGCTAATAAGCAGTAAGACTGTAAAAAAGGTTATGCCAGAAACACAAGCATAATGAAAGCAGGGAGACAAATGTTCATAGGTAAAGATAACATAATCCGAGAATTCATATGCATCAACCAATACTAGCCAAATAACTCTTTTGTAGTAAATTGAATCATAAAATTCATCAAATTTAATCAAACTTATTAATCCTCTATGGACCCGTGTAGCTTTCAAGTCACATATTAATATACCGATATTTTTTAAAAATAATAATTATATTCAACAAGATTACGTATCTTATTATACTATTTCTGCTTAAAAACTGTTATTACCTTAATCTAAAAAATCAAAGCAAATCATTTTAAAAGTTGCATTGTACATTGACTTATCATTCTTTATTCTTCTATCGATGTTTTTGAAGCAAAAAGCGTACTATATACGTGGTAAGTATAGTTAATAATATAATAAATTTAAATTTACATACATTTGATTAATACTGCTTTCACTATTTTCTATGATTAACCTTTGTGACTTTCAAGTCATAGTGGGCTATACTAGGACATTTTAGTGTATTTGTCATAACGATTGTATTTTTTTTTTGTTTTTCAGTTGTATACTACCCAAACTCAAAAGAATTGATCTACCCTCACATTTCCTTGCAAATTTAGATACAAGAACGTATTATTCCAGCTTTTTAATAAATTAATGTTTGTTTATTTCATCAGTTCATCACGTATTCTTTTCAGAACGTAATAAAGAAAAAATGGGGAAAAATATATGTATATAAAAAATGATTAAATTAATTTGATCCATAAAGAATTTAAGTTTAGAGCGTGGATCACGTGGTACATGCCTTTTAGATATCTTCTCTTTCTGAGGATGTCCACCATTGTTTTAAATCTTTTCGGATCAGTTGAGAAATACATGCATATTTAGTACCAGCCAATCGTTTAGTTGCAACAAAAATGGCGCGAGGTAAACCAATTTCCAGTGAAATAAGAAAAATCATTGTTAATCACCACAAAATAATAAATCTGCTTACCAAATTACGAAAGACCTGGATTTATCAGCTTCTATTCAAAATATTATTTATTTATATAAAAAAACTGGAACCTTAACATTGAAACTAAAAATGGGACGTTCGTCAATTACAACGCTAGCCGATTCACGTGCGTTTAGGAAAATTGTGAAAAAAACCAACATTCTACAGCTTATACGATAATAGCTGAAAAAATGTTGATACAGATTTCTGTGGATAGTTGACAACTAGAAAAATTCGGGTATAATACAATATACTACAAAGTAATTTTGCTGTATCTTGTAAAATGAAGGGTAATACTTAAATTAAATTAAATTCTTTAGGCAAAGGAAAAGCCATTTTTGATCAACCTTTAGAAGATAAAGTGCTTAGCATTTGCAAAGGATCACAAAAACTGGACACCGCCAATAGAGAACAATTATTTAGAGTGTTCAGTCATGGTTCAAAATATCCATGAACGATTCCAGAAAACAAGTCGTTCGTTTGAAAAATGAAACTTTTCAAAAGGACTGTCTACGACATTATGTTTCCCACATTAGTAATGGTATGGATGCCACAGGGTGCCACAGAGCAGGTATTTATTGACGGTATTAAAAATTCCATCAAATATCAAAACTGGAAAATCATCTTTTTTCGTTAATATCTTTACTAAAATCACCTGAAGGGGAGTTTATTTTCCAGCAGGTTGGTGCATCCTACCACCTCTCAAAGTCTACAAAAAAGCTTGGTTAGAAGATCGAAATATTCATGTTTTAGCATAGACTCTGAATATCCCCGACTTTGTGGGTTAAAATGCAAAAAAAGAAACAAACGCGATTAAATCCAGCAAGGACAAAACAAGAGCTGTGTCAACATTTGAATGTCGTATGGACATCCTTCATACTGGAAGACTACAGGGTTCTCGTGGATGCACTTCCCAAAAGAATAAAATATGTACTCAATCGAGAAGGCGACTCAACGACATGGTAAATCCACACTTTAAATATAAATTCTGGATGGATCAAATCTTCTGCAACTGACACATTTTTGTTTTTTTTTATGAAAATAATATATTTTTTTTAACTCCTAAAGTTTTAGCTTAAACGGTGTGGGTTGATCAATTATTTTGCGTTTGGGTAGTATAGTAAAGTTTTAAAATATCCATACAAAATTATGTAAAAATAAAAATAATGAAGACAAATCAAGACAATGAAGAACAAATTATTGTATTTAAACTAATTATATGCATTTTTTAATGTTTAACAGCAACAATTCATGTCATACCAAAAAATCGTTAATAATATGTTGGTTATGTATATTAAAATTGAGAATAAGATTTTGATGTTTCTGTCCCAGAAAACGAACTACGTTTTATATCAGTGTGATAATAGTGCACACGTTGTAACACAAAAAAAATCAACATACAAAAGATCAAATCAAAATCACAATTCCTATGTGTTTTTTTATAGAATTTCTGAAATTTCTGAATTCATTCTTTATTTGTTTTTATAGATTCATATTTATTGATTTTAAGTTAAATAAATTTGTTTATAGCCGATACAAAAATTCGACCTATACAAGATTTACAGAAAAAACAAGCTGAATTCACAATTAGTTAAAATGTACCTATTCAAATTTTGTAAAAGTTATTGTGTAAAATTGGATTGATAAATTTAAAAGAATTATTTTGAAACATTCAATTATACTAAATTCTGATATACATTGAATACATCTAACTAATACTTCTTATTGAATGAAGGTTGTTATGTTGAATAATTTTATTTATTGTAAATTTATTCTACTACTTCTATTCGCGGGAATGTTTACTTTGATCGGTTTTTTGATTTTTTAAATTAAATAACTTACATTCTGTATAACAATTGGGCATGATAATCATGTAATTTCTTTATACATATACACAAGAAATATTATTGCTATTGTTAATGACAATATTTGAAGTTATTCCAAAACAATAATCATTTTAAAGCAATTATTGTTAATATAAAGAACTATTTTTCATTTAATGCTGTTCGAAATTAATATCAAAATGAGATATCAGTTTTACACACGTCAACAATAAAAGTTTACCCAGGCACTATATGAAATCAATTGGTAAAGCAACACCCTGTATAATTCAGTCAATTTTCCTAGATTTGATATGAACTAAACACAACTAAATGCAAAAAATAATTACACGATACAATTCTTATAATTTGGTTTTCAGTAAATTTTGAACTGTATAGCTAGGAAACCTAGGAAGTCTAAGTAAGATTCACTGAATTCTAGTGACAAAAACTTTAGAGTGTACAGTCTAAAAATTCTGAGGACTATACAAGCCATCCATGAAAGCTACTATATACAATGTTACTGTTGTGCACCTTAAAGTACATACATATGTATATGATATATTGCGAGAATATTATAGGTAAATAGTAAGATCAATAATTGCATGGTGATTTACATATGAAATGATAACTGACCCAAAATTTTGTACAATCAACTAGATTTGTTAAAACATATTATATGAGGTTCTTAAAAACTTATTTGAGTAGTCTAAATATATTCATTATATGGATAATTCATTCACTTTAAATACTTGTTTATTGTTATTTTAATAGTGGTATCAGAGAGTCTTACTCCCGCTACTTGTAGCTATGTTATGTGTATATTCTCGATATGAGAGGGTCCTTTACTTCGTTATCAGTTATATTCTCGTACGAGTATGTTATTTCGAAAACTTCTTATATCAATTTGGGCTCTTAGCTCCCCTGGGAGGAACTATATAACGACAACTGGCATGCAAAATATTTGAAAAAATGCCATCCACATGTCGACGATGGCAAGTGGGTAAAAAATTTGCAGTCACCACCAGTTGTCGACGATAAACCTTCTCTAAACACCTCCCAATGTCGACCAAGGAAGAATTTTGTTTTGTGCGATGCTGACAAAACCTTCTTAGGTACCTATATATGGCCTTTCAAGAGATGCGGAGGCACTTCGCCAAAAAGTATGAAAATTATGTGTCCCATAAAAACGAAAGGGCGGATATGTGTGGGTCGCTAGGTATTCGAAATCGAATTAGATATCGATTTTGCCGGCGATAAATTGAGCAGGTGTTGGATTACACCACACCCGATAGCGGCGGAATCCCTTCCTTAACCAGTAACGACAGCGATTCCGCTACCAATTGGCACTTCTCCAGCGGAGATATGACGTCTTTGCCACTGCTTAACTAGAACTGAATTCCCTTTCGTCCCAATCCATCGGCTTGTGAATGAAATAACCGTAAATCACCGAAATAAGCCCTTTATCTCACCTCAGCCTCCTTTAGCCCAAGGACGCCCATTTCACTGAGGAAGATTGTCTTAAACCCAAGTGGCGTCGGCATATAGGCGTTGTTTGCGCCCTCATGTACTTTAAACGTACCCGCTGAGAAGGGGGTGCAAATCGACAACTATTACATGGGTCATGGGATGGGATAGGATAGGATATAACATCTTACGTATATCTTACTTATATATATATATATAAAACTACTTACACTTGACTTCCTTGAATGTATTACTTGAGCAAAACCGGGCTCCGCCAAAACTGCGTTCGTCATGTAAACACTTTCAGCATCTGCCGATGATTCTGATCTAGGTCGTCGCCAACCGTCGTGATCGCTGCCGACATGTGGAACTGATACCACTCCCGAATGATTGACTGCTGTCATTTCATCACTGTAAAAAAAAAGGGATAGAAACTGGATAAGCTACACCGAAAAGAAATAGCAAAAATTTGCTTGAGAAATGTGTTTTTAACGTGATTGTCCAAACATTTGCAGACTTGTAAGGGTCTGACACCGAGGATGGCACCGGCCCAAAATGCCACGTCCATTAGCAAAATTTATTAAGGTCCATTAAGTAGCGAGGCATTGAGATTTATGCGGCTAAGCGCTGTTCCTGCTTTCCTTAATAATCCCAGAGATTTAGTGTGTCAGCAGACGCGCAAAAGACAAGAGGGTGCTGGTAACTTTCCTGGCCTTTTTCTTCATGGTAAGGCAACCTTAAAGGATAACTCTAAAATTACTACTAGAATAGTCACATCCCAGTTCAAAGCTAAAGGTCCATGGCTGTTGTTAAAAATCGGGCAGCCTTTTAATGTTCTCAAAGATTTCACATTTAAGATAGCAACAATTAATTAAAATACTAATTTAACTTCGTTTAACACAAACAATTTGCTTCCGAAAGCAAAGGTACCTTACTCATGGCTTATTTTTGACTCGGATTTATAAGCAATTATCAAAAACCCGAGTTCATGAGCACTATCGAAAGAATTTTAACCACTCCATATGTTGAGTCGCAATATATGCTTATGTCTAAAAGAGCTAATACAAATATATGTATATCCTAAACCTGAGGTTACATGATAACTACAAAAATTATAATTTTCTCACAACACTATTAGAATTAAGACCATTATAAAGTTATCTTCTAACCTTAATCTCAGTATCTTGATTCTACTCCTGCCTATTGACTGATATAAATGCAAACTGTAATTAAAATGCACTAAATTTATAAATCAGAATAGTCATTTATTATGTACTTTAAATTTTACAGGTTTTTATTAATTAATTTAAAATTGAAATTATAATACATCATTAATACATTTTACCATAAACGTACCAATTTATCTTGAGTCATACTGCTAAATAGACAAGGTTAATAAATATAGGTCAAACCCCTCTTTCAAGGTAGTAACTTGTCAGTAACTAGTGAATACTCAAAATCTGGAACACACAAATAGAAAGTTTCTCTATTATCATAAACATTATTTGAACCATCACTATTTGCAGTTTTTGAGGATGTTACTTTCTCAAATGTCTAGGTTTAAAAGGTTAAAAGTTTCAAATTCTTGGCTGATAAGATGAATAACTTCTACTCGTTGTGCCTCAGGTGTATTGCTTAATTGGTTTTTCTGCAGTTTTGAAACAAGCTCCTTTAACGAGCTTAGTTAGTTAGTTATTTTAATTCATGACCACTTATTTCTGTGAAGTTCTTTGGAGGTTTTCCATCGATTCTTTCCGTAGCCTCTATTTTTTAATAACAAACACCCTTTTTAAAAACTTTAAGAATATTAAAGCCATGGCATGCAATTTCTTTATACCTATAAATTGTTTTACAATTTTCAGGTAAGGTGTTTTGACACCGATAAAGAGAAACGGTTCAGAATGGGAAAATGTATCAACAAGTTTTGCTAGTACTGGGTTTTTCGATCAACGTGTACCTCTTATAGACTCTTATAGAGGCAATTCCACTTCAAAATGACCCTTTCTTTTAATTTTGATGAAATTTTGTCGATATGTTTTACAACTGAACAAATTTTCTTCTTTTAGAATTTTTATTAAAACAAGAAGTTTTGTCTATTTTTTACGTTTTTCAAATTCTTTTTTTACATATCTCGAAAACGATTAAAGATAAAATTTTTTAGATTCAGTTGGAAAGGGATACTTGGGACTTTCACGTTACTGAAGATTTTATAAATTTCATGCAAAAATATCAAATAATTTAATATAAAATTTTCAAAACTGGAAAAAACAATGTTCCAGTAAATATTTTTGGGTGAAATTTTTAAAAATTAAATTTTCATCAAGATGTTTTTTTTAAAGAAAGGACAAATTTTTTAATATTATCGTTTAAATTTAAATTTCTAAATTTCGATTCGTATGAAACACGTGATGTCTTGACCATAAGTGACACGTATCAAACACTTGATTGTTTTTACACGATAATGTTTTTTGTTTGTTGCAATATAAAAATTCTGTATTTTTTTCTGTATTATTAAATAGTAAATGCAGTACTATTAATATACACTTGTTTGCGCAAAATTTAGCCTGTGATGAGACTGCTGCTGGTCACGACTCATGAGAAAAGCTTCCATCGAAAGTGGCACACACAATCATTACTCAATTTATAAGGGGTTAATATCGAATAAACGAAAATTTAAATTTAAAGAAAATTATTTTGATTATTTTTAAAACGAAATAGTTTAAATTTTAAATTCACATAAAGAAACGTTTTCGATTATTATGTTATTTGATACGATTATATGTATACTATATAGCGTCCATCATCAGGAAATTCACATATAAGAAGCCTGCTTTAATAGCTGTAATTAAGTAGGAGATTTTGCATTGAATTGAAATTTATGGATAGTTACCCATAGCAAACATATTTTATTTCTCAAAAATAAAATCTAAACAATTTGGATTTATACACTCTTTGCATCAAAAACTTAATTAATAATTAATTAATTCGATTCAAGGTTTAGAGTTCGGATAGGTAAATATCATATCATGACAATCTCAAATGGTATAATCTTGGTATTCGTAGCGTTTTATAGAATGCAAATCAATGAAAAAACTCAACCAGATAGGAAAATGAAAAAAACGCAGCTAATGTCACACTCGTTTGATTTTTGGTTACAAATAACAAAACAATATCTATATGATTACGATAGAATTGATTTTTGACAGATTTGATATAAATTTTCAACAGAACTGATATGAAGTTTCATAAAGATTGTGTGATCATTTAATCATTTTACATTAAGCAATTTCAGAATTTTCAAAAAAATGTTGCTTAAATTTTATTAAAATTTAATATTTATTTTAAAAATACCATCTAATAGAGTAATTGAAGTGAACTTCGACAAATAAAATTTAAATAGTATTTAATTAACTTCATGAATTTCAGTAAATCCAACTTATATTAAGTTTTGTTCTGTAACTGTGGAATTAAATAATTACTCAAATTCTTAATATATAAATGAAAACCGCCTAAATTATTACCTCTCTAAAGATTATTAAGTTATCGTTCTTCAAATCTTACAGTTTCTGCATTTCACGCCTGTTTTTACTTGAACTCTATGATATGCTTTTTCATTCATCATTAAAAAGTTTGAGGCTTTTCCCAAATTTTATCGAAATTGATAACAAGAGGCATCCTGCAACTAAAGGCAACTAAGAATGGCGTTGGTTGCATAAACCCAATTACAAATAGACCATAAACAAAGTCATAAATCGGGGAAAAAGTTTGGAATAAATAAATACTCATGCTAAGTAACCAGAACTAAGCACCTGCCGTCAGGAAGAGGAGGACACCAGCCAGCATCGATGGACCATAGCAATGTCGTGAAGTCGGCTAGCGAGGGTGCCCGAAAGAAAAATTGCTTCCCAGAGTGCGCATGCATTTTGATATTGGCCGGGGTAGTTGGTTCACTATCGTCTCCCGAAGGAATATAATTCTGAAACTCATCTGGAATGTGGTAAATTCTAGTTTAGAAACAAAACAAAAAATAGGAAAACTCCGAACTACCTCAGGAGGTATTTCAACTCATAGCCCTGGGAGCGATATTGTCAGATCCACGTGGAGCCAAGACCATAATTTGCCTGCGAAACAAACTAATTCGCCGCAACCCATTGTCCATATATTTTCTGCAGCATCCGTAGCACGGATGCACTCTCGAAAGTCATTGGCATTTTTTAATCTTGGGCCCGAATTTCTCCAGAAAATTTTAGCATATACGAGTATATTTCAATCTTTTAAAAGCGCAGTGAGCATGCCGAGAATATTCGCTTTAATTTCTACACAAGGACTCCAACAACGAGAAGATTTAACTCGAGTTGGGAGAATTTTCAAAAAGCCCCATTATGACTCGGCCGAACCCCAAGCCCGGACCCAAATCAAGCGCGGGAGATACTATATGAGCCCTAAGGGAATCACCTTGCTGGAATATCATCAGCCCTTGCACAATATTGCCGCACTGTCTTCTTGCAGTTGGTTAAGAAGCACCAGCTGAACTTATTCTGCTCTTCAAAGCTCAAAGTGACTTTTAATAGCACTTTCAGACAAGACTCCTCCCTTCAGGCCCTACCTCTTTGCAAGAACATCTCAATTTTAAAAGCCGCATTACGTTTTTGGGACACTTTCAGGGATCTTCCACACCCAAGAGAACGACTTGCTTGGATTGCCGGTGGCATATATTTGTAAATTCTTTAGGTTATACTTTGCACACAGGTGGTGCATTGTGCTTTTGTCTACATTGAGCTAGACCTTATTTCAAGCGAACCTTTCGCCTGCAAGAATTGCTGGTATTATATAGATTTATATGAAAATGCAACCGTTTCAATCGGTCATGAAATAAATTATAAATTAGCTTAACTAGGTATTTTCCTCTTTTCAAATAAAAAATAAACCAATTTTGTTGCTATGTATAATCCAAAAACCTTTTTAGAATAATTCCTTAAACAAATTTTTAACAAATTTCAAACTCCAAAACAGGAGCTCCGGGGCCTCTAAGGAGCGTTTCATAATTATAGCACACTTATAAATTTCTTGTGAATTGTTAAAAAATTCATTAGTTTTGCGCATTATCGAGTACACCCTGTACTAGGAAAAATTCTTATACTCTTCCGCACTGAGAAAAAAAAATTTTTTGGTAGAATGTATCGATCAGTCAGTAGTACTGTTATGAGGAGTCAGACATTGCACTTTTCGCCCTTCTTTTCTCGTTTCATAATTATAGCAAATTTTAAAAAACTAGTAAAAATTGAAATTTCTCTATTTTTTATTAAGAAAAAAACAATGCTTACTAATTAATTACACCGCCCTCCCCTCAAAATTGCCCTTTTAAGTTCATATACCGAGTCGTATTGACGATTTTCGGCATAAACAGCTCTCACTAAAATTCCCCAAATATTATTACAAATCCTTACTTACAAACATTTTAAACCTATACAACTTTTTGCTTGCAATAAATTGCGTAAATTTTCATCCATTTTCTTAATTAACTTTAAAATTATTTATTTTAAAATTATAAAAAAAAATTTATTGAAGGCCCTCATAACAAGCCCTTTCATTTAATATGTCACACATTTTTTTTAATATTTTAATTTACTCCTCAAAAGTGGATTTCATTTATGTACGTTACACATCCATATTTGGGTCACAGAAATTTTTATGTGTATCAACTTAATCGGTTCAGTAGATTTGCAGTAAATTGTCTCTGACAGACGGACAGACAGACAGACAATGATCCTATAAGGTTTCCGTTTTTCCATTCGGACGATTGGAACCCTAATAAAGTTAAAAATTATGAAAGAAATTTTTGAAAAATTATTAAAATAATTTCTCGTGGAAGTCTTAAATGTAAGTCTGATTCCTAATCTAAAAGTATCCAAAAATATCAAATACAATTTATCTCTATAGCTCGTCCCCAACAACAAATTTTTCACGAGTGTGCGTTTATCACATTCTTTATTTCAATGTATAATATTATGTGAAATAATTGGATTATGGAAAAAAGTAAAATTCACAGAATATTTCGAAATGATTTGAAGCTTGTTATATAGGTACTATTGTGCCCGGGCAAACGTTATCCTTCCATAGACCGTCTTCTAAAATGAAAAATTTGAATGCGTATTTTGTCGAAATATTGTGTGAAATATTCACTTTATTTTCACTAAATTCATGAAAAAAGTATAAACACGCTTCTAGTAAAGATATAAATATCAAAATGAAATTCCGCTCTATGTACTTAGTTTATTGAAAAAAAAAAAACAATTTCCTTGAAAAAATAAAAAAAATTTTTAGATCTCAATAACAGCAACCTATCGAGTCCAAAAGTATCCTATCTTTGAAGCTGGAATCAACCATTCCCACTCATAAAATTTCATTGAAATCAGTTGAGCACTTTCGGAGATTGTCGTGTACGAGCACAGTGACAAGTGATTTTTATATATTAAGTTAATTTGAACGACATTACACCTATCCCCCGATTTACACGGTACTCGATTTACACGATTTCACTTTTACACGGTTTTTAAACTATGAAATTTAAAAAAAAAATGTCCACAAATTTTTTAATTCCGTTCGATTTGTTTACATTGGTAGTAATAATTGTAGGAATTCCTTGGAAAATATGGAAAAAGCATTAATGATATGGCTAGAAGACACCACTCAAAAACGGATTCCAATTGATACTAATATAATTACAAATAAAGCATTGAAGATTTATGAAAAAATTAAAAATCAGTTACCATCTACTTCTTCAGCTGAAAAGAAGCCTTTTTCTGCAAGCCATGGTTGATTTGAAAGATTTAAACAAAGGCATTCTTTACATAATCTAAAATTAAAAGGAGAACAAGCATCTGCTAATTCAGATGCAGCGCAACAATATCCGACAAAATTTGCTGAGATTATAGTTAATTCCTACACTCCTGATCAGGTCTTCAATGCTGACGAGTTTGGGTTATTTTGGAAAAAATTGCCAGAAAGAACCTATTTGCCTAAAGCTCACAAATCCACTAGTGCGCATATAGCAGCGAAAAACCGTATCACAGTTCTTTACTGCAGCAACGTTTCAGGCGATCATATTATGAAACCATTAGTTATTAATAAATCAAAAACGCCACGCTCATTTAAGGGAATAGATCTTAAAAACCTTCCCGTTTATTGGATGGCCAATAAGAAGGCCTGTACTATCGAGTGATGAAAGTGAAATCATAGTAAACAGAAAGACAAATCGAAGAGTCTATGAAAGTGATAGCAGTACATAATGAAATTTTTGGTTCAATTTTTTAATTTATATTTCTTGTTTCTACACGTAAAATGAATTATATACACTATTATGATTTTTATGTTTTTTTTAAGATGTATTTAGTTTTATTTTACTTTGAAATAAATAACTGAATTATGCACATTTAGTTTATTTTCGATTTACACGGTTTTACGTATAAAAATCATCGATTTCGATTTACACGGTTTTCTCTGGAACCTATCTTCCGTGTAAATCGGGGGATAGGTGTATAAGTTTCTGAATCGATCCGTAATTTCAAAATATTTTTTATAAATGATTAAAATATAATTTGAATTTGCAGGACATTTTCATTTATGAATTCATAATCTACGGAAATGATTTTATACAAACTATTGGCAATACTACACTGAAAGTTGGTGTTCATCATTTTAATTGTACCCCAAGATATCATTTATATCTAATAAATATTTGAAAAAAACATTTACTATTCCTTCCATAAAACAAAATGCTTGAACATTCCTTATTTTCGCCTTAATATTCGTTAAATATTAGTTAAAGAGTAATAATACTTCAATTGGTCATTAATATACAATTTTAGTATAACATTTTAGGTTTCCCCAAATTTTAAAAGCTCCCATATTTATCTCACGCCAATAGTGAACCTATGCTCAATTTTTTAGTTTAAAAAAAAAATTAATGTTCAAAAATTTTTTTCACACTTCTTTTACACTTATAACATAATTTTTAATGTTTGCCCGTTATTCTAAAGATACATACCTATATATATGTATATGATTTAATACTGTTTTCCCATGAACTCCAATTTGTAAATTAAGTGCTTTACTGTGAAAATAAGATTTAAAATTAAAATTATATATATTATAAGGTATTATACTATAAAACATAGAAATATTCGCGCGCGATAAAACAGCGTATTTATTCGGTTATTTAGAAATGTGAACATGTCATGTACATACTAAATTGATTTTAAAAAATTCCATATTTATTTAATTTTGGGAAATAATAATATGCAGTATTTTAAATATCAAGTTGTATTGGGGAGTTCATAATTCATGTGGTAACTTTTATTCGAGCAGTAAAATAAAAGACTAAAAGAATTAGACTACTAGAAAAGTAATATAAAAGATTTTGAATACTTATTTAATTCGACAGCAGCAGAACTTCTTCGAGTGTTACGTTAAATAAATATTATTATTATTATTTGACGAATTCGAATTTAGTAACTGCTCCTGCGCTATTGACTAATCATTCACTTTACTGCCCAATTAATCATATTATATCGCTCAATATGTTACTGTACCTACAATTTTTGTTTTCCGTATTTATACTCACTGATATTGTAATATGAGCAGGCCAAATCGATTACACTGGGGAAACAACACACATTTGATTGAATACCTCGTTTTAAAATAAAAATTTAAATAAACATTGTTAAGGTTATTACTTTTACGAAAAATTTTAAACATTAAGTTTATTTTAGGGGTTTTATTGTAAGATTCATAAATTTTCAAAAGTGCACTTAATTCGATTTGGCCTGTGAACCGTTCATATATTGATGTACAACTTTTCTTCCGCCATTTTGCAATAGATGGTTTTTAGCGGTAAGTGCTAGACAAAATAAATAAATCGTAGAAGGCATACAATAAGTTTAGACATCTATCAAAATAACAGCATCGAAACATTACTTGATTTGTGTCTCTGTTCTTCATAATGAAATTATTCTGGATTGAAAATGTCTGTTTACGAACCAAATTCTCGTCATTTGCGGAAGGTTTTAATTTTCTGCTTCAATGTGAAAAAAATCTGCGACTTCGGCTCTACCAAATACTTATGGAGAGATCGCTATTTGTGATAGAATGTGTCGTTGTTTCACCGCTTGAAGAATGGTGATTTTGATATCGGCGGAAGAAAAAAGGCTTTCGAAGTTGCAGAATTGGAGACATTACTTGACCAAGCCCCGTGTCAAACGCAAGAAAAATTGGCAAAATCATTGGGAGTGACTAAACAAGTCATATTTCAAAACGGCTGAAAGCCATGGGAATGATTCAGAAACAAAGACATTGGGTCCCGTACGAATTGAAGCACGAGATGTTGAACGGCGTTTGTTTGTTTATGAACAACTGCTTGTAAGGCAAATACGGGATGGATATCTGCATCATATTGTGACTGGGGACAATAAATGGGCTCATTACGATGGGGTAAACGCAAAAAATCATGAGGACTTTCCCGGCCGTGCTTCCGCGTCGATGGCCAAAACAAAATACTCATGGCTGCAAAGTCATGATCTGGTTTACCTCAAGACAAAGCTCGACCCCATGTTGCACAGCCAGTTAAAACGCTCTTGAATTGAAAAATTTTACCACACCCTTCATATTCTCGGTTGCGCTTTCTGATTATCACTATGAAGAGGTAAAAAATTGGGTCGATTTATTGATCACCTAAAAAGATGACCCATTTTTTTCTATATGGGATTCGTATGCTGCCCAAAGGATGACAGAAAGTAGTCGACAGTGATGGACAATACTTTTAATAGTAAATACATAATAATTTTTTTTTACAATAAAGACTCCAATTTCGGGTAAAAACCGGCGGAAGCAAAGTTGTACACCTAATACATACATAAATAAATTATAGCTTATTTCTTTTATGTTAGGATTACCTAAAAAGGGTTTTACAAAATAAATACAAAATCAATTGCCAGATTTCAATGAATTTCTATCTTAAATGGTTCCCATTTTGGATCCTTTATTTTCAAATTGAATAATTTTGTATTATACGAGTATTTAAATTGCAAAGTTCATCATTTTCGTTTAACCTCCCTGATTTCCAATTTCAAAGAAATTTCTGTGGAAGCAATTTGGTACAAAAAAATCGAATGGAAAGTAAATCTTGCAGTATCTAATCGGTGGTAGGCACACATAAAAAGTACGATTGAAGGAAAAATTAATTGTGCCCCGCTACTTTGTCCAAAGCACGGCGGAATGAATTGATTTAGCACTTAACCGTCCGGTGCTTAAGTGAGAGAATTTTCGATGACGTCCGGCATTATTTTGAATTGTCCCTTTCAATATCACTAACTGATAAGTCCGATAATTTATCTGTACACATTTGTTCGATATTTTCATCTAAGTTAGATTTTTAAGGATAAATATAAATAATTATATCAGACTTATTTAAAACTTATTTCCCTTGTACAGAATATAACTCCCAAATTTGAGAATATAGTAATGCACTAGTTGAACTTAGGTCAATGAGTTCGGGCCCAGACAAATTTATTACTCCATACATTTTGCTTGGATTAACCGTCATTTCAATTAAAGAGACCTTTGACAGTTGAATAAGGAGATAGATACATGATCTGATCAATATAATTTTTCTAGAACAATAACAATGAAGGGAAAGTAAAATGTTCGCAAATTTATGTGTATATATGTCTCGAGTATTGTAAGTAATAATTAATATATGATCAGTTCCAGCACAAAATATTTCGTTATCGTTTTATGATAGCTGCTACTGTCTAATAAATATATTTATGAGAAAATTGGTAATTTTTATAATGATTAACATAGATATAGCTTCAATCTACAACAAAGTCTAAACGGATATTAATACCCGATCGGACGTATATGTAATTTTTTTAAATGGGTATTTTTACCCAACCGGTTGGTTAAATGTTAACATAGTCTAAACAAGATTATCTTACAATCTAATTTGACAACAGAGGATTGAATAGTTTGTCTAAGATTAGTTCTTTATTCCGTACGTATTTGGCTCTTGTTATTGTTCTTGTATACAATAATAGTTTTAATTAATAGTATCTCTTTTAGATAATATAAATTAGTTATTACCGAGATCGTTTGATAGCTTGATTTTTTTTTTATTATATATGGTATATAGAAATCTTAGAAATATGAGCTCTTGGAATACTCTTTTGGGATACCTTTGCAAAATATCTGGGATTTTTTATTGTTTCAGGACGAACCACAAGGCATTGTATAAATGTTATTCTTTATAATTCCAAATTTGTTTGGTATTTCAATTTTTGCATTGAAATAAAAATAAATTCCAAAAGAGGCAAAGAGACTTCGGACAGTGTCCTAATAAATTTAATTTGAATTTAATGAAAAATAAATAAATGAATATATTAAATCAACTGTGACCCTTTACACCATGTATGGGGTATGTTATTTAGTATTAGAGGTAAGTATCACAAGTTTTTATCTTCGTCAGAATCTCAGTTTAGGGAGCAATAAAATAAATACTTTTTCCGACCACATTTATCTTGAGCACAAATAGCTGAACCTTCTTCCTCACCATAAATATACCAAAATAAAAAAATAAAAATGTTGGGGACTATTTTACATGTAACAAGCAAATTACAGGGTGGGTCATCTGTTGGTCCTTTTTTCAGTCGATGATTTTTAGTACTTATGTTATCTGTTCTAAAAAATTCATTGGCATATGAAAAGTCAGAAATATACATATTTATTTATAATTATGGAATTGCTAATAACACAACGACATATTTTGATTGTTCAAATATATTATGAAAATGGTCGTTCCAAAAAGCAACATTTCGTAAATTATGTGACAGTTTTCGACACGGACGTCTTACTGATCATGCAACTGATAAAATTATTGATTATTTTGTCGAATTTTGTGGAGCAGAGAATCGTAATGTTATTCACGAAGCAGAACTTCATCCTTCAAAAGTCACTGTTTGGTGTTGCATCATTGGGTCGTTTTTCTTTGAAAACGAACAGGAAAATGCCCTTACAGTGAATGAGGAACGTTATCACAACATATTAACTGGTTCTTTGTGGCCCAAATTGAATTAAATGAGTATCAACGACCTTTGATTTCAACAAGACGGAGCGACATGCCACACAAGTCGTACAACATTTGCCGATCATTTAATTTCCAAAAATTCTAAAGTTCCTTGGCCACCAAAAATCCCTGATTTAACACCACTTGATTATTTTTTGTGGGACTATTTGAATGATAAGGTGTATGGTAATCATCCACAAGCAATTCAATAACTTAAAACCAACATTCGAGCTGAAATTGGGGTCATTGATTCGCTTTTATTGGAAAAAGTCATCGAAAATTTTGATGTTAGGATGCAGGCTTATAGGCGCAGATGTGGTGGGCATATGAATGATATTGGTTTTCATACATAAATGGCATAGATCCAGCTTTCATTAACAAAAAAAAAGTTTTGAGTTTTCATCTCAAAATGTATGTTTTATTTACAAATGAAGAAAGGTTAGTCCTCCAGATGGTCTACCCTGTATATTATTTGGTACTTTTCGAAAAATTTGGTTAAATACAAACATAACTCCAAAAAATGTTAACTAAAGAAAATTAAAATTTTATAGCGATAATGTGATTAAATAAAGAAACCTTGTAGTGTTTATTAGAGTTATTAATAATAAAATAAATAATCAACAAACTAATTAAACGAATAAAGAACAATTTGTTCACCAAGAATTTAACATTTGTTAAGTTTACGATTACAGTGACGATCTTACAATCATAACACCTTCTAATGTTGGCAGTA
The DNA here is from genome assembly GCA_963969385.1 of Philonicus albiceps. Classification (NCBI taxonomy): domain Eukaryota; kingdom Metazoa; phylum Arthropoda; class Insecta; order Diptera; family Asilidae; genus Philonicus; species Philonicus albiceps. The sequence continues at coordinate 12,222,442 of OZ017773.1, forward strand.
TTGTTGTGCGTTCAAAAACTATATTATTAGATTTAGTTTAAAGCTTTTTGTTTTCGATTAATACCGGTTTTAATAACTAGTACTTCTAGCAACAAAGACACCTTTCCCTTACTAAAATTCAAATTCATAAAGTTTTAATCTACAATTCTATAAGAGGAGGTAAAGCACATGACATGCTAACTGAAACTGCAGCATAAATAGCAATTTAGGCAGGCTACCAAGCGCTTTAAAAAACCTATCTTACAATAATGTACTTTATAAATTTAAGGATCATTAATAACTCCACTCTATTCTTACATTGCACACTTTTCTCCACGTCTTAAGTAGTACTATCAACAAATAAAAGCGATCCCCAGAAGTTGAATAAAAAGTGGATAACGTTCATGCACAAATTCATGTCCACTAGGAACAGTCTTAAAGCAGCGTTGGCAGTTTTCTGACAATAAAGGAATGTCCACAAGAGACAAGCATAAAGGGACGCCGACTATAATAAAACTAAAGAAAAGAGCAGAAATTCAGAGAATTCATTTCACCCTGCTATCCCCTGAGGCAAATTCCGAGGCCAACATATGCAATTCCACCCTGTATGGTATAACAAACGAGCAAACGAAATGTCCTTAGCGTTAAAATACCCTGCACCATTTCCTGAAAAGTGTCAGGTAAACCCCGATAGATTGGAAATCCTTATGCCAAACTGCACAGCATGATTCGCGGTGTATATCGTTTGATTGGACGGGGACTTGGATGCTATATCAAGTTGAAAATGAAAAGAAGTCCCCCAGAGTGCCAATTTTACTTGGCATATTCACTTGGTCAATTTAGACAATATACGACAGGAAGGGAAATTGTGTAAATTTTTGAAATATCTACTTCTTGCATTTTTATGCAAACGACTACTACATGTAACAAAACCTTTATAGCATTTCTTTTCCCTACCTCTTTTGCATTCAAAAACTTTTATATTAAAGCTCTTAAACTGGATCTTTGATAATTGATCCGAACAATGAGTTGAATTTTAGATTGCTATGTTCTACTTATACGTATGCGTCGTTAGTCTAGAGATATTTAAAAAAAAATAAATTAAGAACTTTAAAGACTTCTAATATTGCCACAACTCTTATGTTATGATTAGAAGTTTTGAAGACTAATCTTTTAACATAGAACACGGAAAAATGAATTAAATTGTCTTAAGAAATTACAAAGCCCTGAGTTTTTTCTTTGTAGCCCAGTAGGCGAATAGCCGGCTTTACAATTTAAGGTGGGTGGACCATGGAAGGCCACGCTCCTTTGAAGGCCAACTATTGAAAAGTCGTAGTTATTGGCATGTAAAGACATATTCCTTCTGCTACACATTAAGATCTATCAAACTCAAGGCCACAGATGCGGCGGCGAGTCGCTCGCGCCACTATTGTGGCAGTGCGATCTCACGCTTCGTAGACTTTAGTCGTCGACGTTATAATTGTTATTCGCACGCACAGCAAAACGTAAGTTTTTAGTTAAATAACCCATTATTATCTCATATTTTTTTACTGTGAATTGTCATATAAGGATATGTTTATGGTACCAAAGAAAAAAAAAATAGTTTTGCCTCGATTTAAGTTAAAATATTGGTAGTGTTCCTAGGAAAGCCGGTGGTTCCTTATAAGGCCAATAAAAAATTTGACGGTTGGCCTTGCTAGGGTACATGGGACTTACAAAGAACATCTATAAACCATGAACATATGAACAGTTACTTTTTAATAATTACAGTACTTAGTCTGTAGTGTCTATTATTTCATTACATTTAATATAAAAAAGTCATTGATAATTGTTAGTTTGGCGTTCTTAGGAACATTTTGGCCTTACAAAGAACGGACCCCTAAGAAGGCCATTTTAGGTAAAAAAAAAAGTTTTTAATTTCATCATCAAACGCGTTGGCAAGTTATTTGATGTCAATATAATACTCATTACTATTATTTTTAAATGATTTCTATTAATATATTCTTAGTTATACGATGGTGTTCAAGTAATGTTCGTTGAGTTTTTTATAAATGATAAAAATATATTGAGCATTTAATGTTTCGCTTAAATGAAAGAGCTTATTATGTAGTTTTAGTAAAAGCGGATATATTAATTGTTACAACTCTATTTTTAAGTTGAACGACTGATGTATAATATTGGCCTTGTTTGGAGCCGTGTTCCTTGCAAGGCCGTTTGGAAGAGCTTAATAAAACTTACGTTTAATAAATAGCGATTAAAGCTAGGTTAAAAAAAAGTGATTTATGTGGTACACAATAAAACAAAGTATTACTTGATAATTTGTTTCGTTCATTTATCCAATTAATAAACGAATAAAACGTGTTTACTCGTTAGAGTGGCCTTCCATGGTTCACCCACCTTAGTAATTTTTAGAGATTTTAAAACCGCCATAAGTTGTTATTTCTTCCTTTGTTTGATTAAATTTACATTAGTACCACATTTTTATAGTTTTAGTTTTCGACGTTTTCAAAAAATAATATAGAATATGCTTCTTAAGCAATTTTTTAATAATATTTCTATAACTGTGTTACAGAAAATCCTGAAATTAAACAAAAATTAAAGAAAAGTTTTAACTATGAGGACATATGTGGTTCAGTAACAGTAAGCTTTATTTCTATGTACGTCGAATTTCAACGAAAAACGGTGACAACACAAAACAATACCATTTTTCATGCTAGCGGATGACGTACGGGAAATCCGGGTATAATGGATAGCCCAGGCAAAGTGAATAACCTACGCATGATGACGTCAAATTTCAGGAGAAACATCAGCAAATTGAAAAAGGGGAACAAGTTAGAAATAGGGGCAACTCACCAATATAAATGAAATTTTTCAGAAGCCTTCCATTTTAAAACGGTAGGATCTGAAAGAATTTCTTGGCCGCCGACTATAATTTCCGAAATATTCCACTTTTAATTTTGGTAAAATGTCGAAATTAAGAGATGATTTTTACACCGCAAAATTCTTTAACTACGCATAGTTTCATTAAAAACTGCTGAACTTCCTTAATGCGCACTACACTAAGCACTTTTCACTACCTTTTACATGGCCAATTTCATATTTTTATTAAGAATTCTGCTTTTGCTCGAAGATAAGCATGTATTTGTACAGTATGCCATTTTTTAAAAATAATAATATACTAAATAAACAAAATAAGCAAGTAAAAAGGTTTTTGTTTACATTTAATTATCGTTATTTTTCAGCAGTCTCCTTATTTTAAATACTATATATCATGTGTAGTAAAAAATACAATTTGCCCTAGTACACTACTAACTAACAGAAATAGTGGTCTTAATTATTTCTAATAGTATATAAAAGGTGTTTGAATTAGTTAAAATTATTAAACTAACATTGCTTGATTCATTTATCAACTCTCATCCTTACAGCCCTTTATGGCTTAACTATAACCGCTTCATTTCATTGATTTTATTTGCCACAAATCGGCATTCACCAATTCTTCAGGCAGAGATGAATCCAATCGCAATATCAACAGCTTCAACAGCTGTATCAAGACATGCTGTAATTTAACAAGCTGTAGGTCAGCAATAGCCGCCAGCATTTCCTCAACAAGTATAGTATTTAAAGTTCAACAATAAATTATTCTATGCGATTATAAAAAATTGCCTGATAAGATTAATCAGCATGTGTTTTTTTCATCATAATAACACGCCATCTCATCCAACCAATATTCCAAATTTCGCCCAATCTGATTACTTCTTATTCTCAAAAATTTAATGCCGATTTATGCCCTTAATTCAGTTCATAGCTTACAAAAAAACGTTTACATATGAAATAGCATATTGTGAACACGTTATTTTGATCACTATAGGTCCAAACATGTGACAAAATATAAGGTAATTAGTTTATGAGTTAATGCTATCTATAGTCGAAGGGGAATAAAAATATTGACATTTCACAGAAAGGCGGTTCCAGAAAGAAAAATGTTCTTTTAATAAAAAAGTTCGCAATTTTGGCTCATTAATTTGGATCGAAAGAAATATCGTTGAGACGAGAACACTCTGAACTACCTAGTCCTTCTCTACAAAAATGTCCGTAACTCAAAAACTATTAGTTGGATTTTTGAAATTTATTCGGGATATTCTGACAATGTTATTCTTTCCTGCGATAGATTTTTTTAAAATTTTAAATATACTTGTATGTATATACATATGATTTCCTAAAATTAAAGGTACGATGCAACTCATTAAATGGCAATAAACAAGCCGTTTTGAGATGACTTATTTCGAATGACGATGATTTTCATGGAAAGGGTGTAGAGCTGTGGAAATACTCAATATACTCGTAAACGTATCTCGGTGTGGTACGTTCATTTGTGAAACAATAAAATTTTATTAATTTACGCTGGGTATGTTCATAATTTGGGCAATCTGGTTAATTTTTGATACAACCTCGTATGTTGATGCAATGTATGTACTTTAAAGTCATGGGTACATAATGCTAAATTTTTAATTAAACCACATAATAAGAATATTAAATCCCAAACGGGGATTTTTCAATTCGGTCGAAAATAAAGGGGTAGATAATCTGTAAAACAGAAAGCATTTGCATACATACTTCTATAAAAGTAAGGAGCCTAGACTATCTAATTATCTCTAGAAAACAAAATTATCTGATTCTTTAATTATTTTTCGCACTTAGTTGTAAAATACTTAGTGTCAAATAGAGAACAGTTGCCAAAATCAGTAACACAATCAATTCTTTTCAACTTTGCAGCATGTGAACAAAGTACCCTGTATATCAAAAACGGTATTGAAATTTGTTTTAAAATCACTTTGAAAAGTTTAAGTAATCATTTCTCAAATAAAGTTCAATAAAAGGAATGTTTTATTATATGAAATCCAAGTTGAAATTTCCAAAAAAAATTATAAAAATTTCTTTCAGATTTATAGCAGTTAATATTTACTTACAATAATATTTTATGCTTTCAATTGAAGCTAATATGCCAGTTCGCGACACGTAGAAAAATAAGATCCTCAAACCTTCCTTCTAATATATTAAATGAATATGATATCTACGACTTTGCGCATGAAATGGATGATTGATTTCCAAAATTTTCCCTTAGCACCACCCTTATCTTCCTACAATCAGCAAATTGGACGTTCAGCACAAAAAGAAATTCTTTTAAAAGCAACAAGCCCAGTATGGGAGAATGGAAGGGATATTATTTATCACACCCTGCCAGGCACCAGGCTGGTACTGAATTCCGTTCAGAATTATGTGTTGGCTGGCTGTCAGTTCCAAAAATTCTATAATATCTTCCAACGGCAGACTATTTCAATTTTGATGAAATTCTACAAAATGCCTAGCCAACCGGCATCTTAACTCGAGCAACGAAAAGCCTCTATTTGTCCTTCGGTGGAAATTGATACCCAGAACTGCCTGTCGAGAGGTGGCAATGCACTTGCATTATTGAGATTGTATGTCAGTCTGGTATCAGCGTAAAGATGAAATATCTATAGGACCAAACTTTCTCCACCCTCTCCTGTTTGGGGATGCCTTGCTGATGTCATGTCCAATATTTGACACCGCTGTGGGCCTTGTATTGTAAGATTTGTTGTCGGGAGGGTCGGGAACAAGAGGAGCAGATTTTATAAGAATCCTGTAGAATGTACGTGGCAGGACGGGTGCACATGAGTGCCTGGTTATGGCATGATAAAAGTTGGTTGGGGTGCCAATGTTGCAAAAAAAGTTACGTCAGTGTCAAACTCAGAAAGGGGAGGGAGTTGGCCAAGGGTTGGATATATACCCATGCACACGCTTTTTACAGGGAACCATAAACAGGTCCCTCTAAAGGAACCCTGCCTGATTCTGTGATTTGTGTGTGTTGACAAATTGTTCGATTATTGCGACACCACTTTGCAACTGTTTATTTCCGTTTACAGCTCAACCCCCATCGAAGACCTCTTAAGGCTGGGATGAAAAGGGGTTTTTTTCTCGCAGGACTCCAGCAGGAGTTCCATTTTCATCCGATCTGAATCCATGCTTCGTCTCAGCTACCCCGAGCCCTTCTTGAGACCCGGATGATTGCTGCCTTGTGCGCCCTTTCAAATGTTATTGAATTTTTCTTCGACAGTTTGTTTGCTCATTGAAAGACCGCCGCCATCGCCCTGCTTGTGTCGTTTTATTACCATAAATTCACTCAACTCCGACTGGAGCAGAGCGGTCCCCGAAAGCGATTTTCTAGGGCTTGGAAAAAGGGCAAAATTCCTTTGAACACATTTTTCCCCTTTCCTTCTCTCTTCCTCACAATTACTTCCACCTTCTCCTGTCCATTCCACCCACACCCCTTTCCAACCGCCATCGCGGGATGGAAAGAAAAGGGAGGTCTTTTCTTTCCATCCCGCTTCTCCCCGCGATGCGGGAGTTACGTGCTTACTGTTACATAAACCCCGGGAAAATTAGCTTAAATTGATCCTTCACTTTCAATGGTAGGGAGGTTGGTGGGAGGGCATACGTGACAGACGTCTTCCAGGCCTCCACTACTCCTTCCACCCAAGGAAGAGGAGTATAAGATTGTTACTAAGAAAATTCCCAAGTGGATTAGGTCTCTCGACAAAGGCAGCGCTGGGTGGTGGCGGCACACATATGATGCCCATAAAAATTTTAAATTCAAATTCTACGGCGGCACCCATAAAGCTGCTGCACATGTTGTTTTGATTGATCGTAAAACATGGAACAAAGCACTCATGTGCGGTCGTTCCGGTGAATTATGTAGACGTGAATGGGAAAATATTGAACGCGTTTCCAATGTCTTTATGGCTCTGCAAAATAGGCTCCAACTTATTTTTCGTTTGATTTTATAGTTTTTGATGAGACTCGTGAAAGTATCAATATCGATTCTTTTTTTGCCTTTCACTGTCACGAGAATGCAAAATTATTGAGAAGAACCGCAACCTAAATTAAGAAATTATCTAAAAACAATTTTTAATTTAACCCACTGCGCAAGCGACGACTATAGCCGTCTAATTTTAGGCGATATGTAGGCAAATGACGGCTATAGCCGTCCTGCATACTTTCAGTATTATGGATTTTATTAAAGCACATACTTGTTAATTCGTCAGCAATATATTAAATAAAAAATTACGTAACAGCCTTAGCTCATCATGTTGATTATTTTAATAATTTTCATTTTCCTATGACAGTAACAAACAATTAAAAAACATGTGCATTTCTGAGCACGATTTCAAAACTAAAAGTGTGCGGCAATGCGTTAATATGTAAATGTACTAAGAGAAGAAAAATAGGGCTCATTTTTATGAAATCATGGTACGAGTGAAACTTTTATAACATAACCCTTAACGCTTTTAACCCAAAATCACCACATACATAATTTTAGTAATTTTGGTTTAATCGTTGGATTATTAATAGTCGATAAGAAAGGACGTAAATGTAGGTAATGACGTCGTTCAATTTTATTATAGATTCTGTCATCACTATCAACCACCGTGAAATTATATGCCGAAATCTGGCGAATACGATGCCCAGAGCGATAACAGTTGTATCGTTTAGTTGAAAAATCGCGTATAATCAGAGCAGTGCGTGATGGTGCGTTGTCGTGGTGGAAAATCCAGTTGTTGGCCTTCCATAAATCTAGCCTTTTCTTACGGATAGACTAATGCAAACACCGCATTACGTGTAAATAATATTCTCTATTGACTAACTGACACTGTAGCAAGAATTCATTTGGAACAACACGCGATAATTAAATAAAACAGTCAACATTGATTTTTGAGCGACTGTTTTTTGGGTTTTTAGACAATGTTTGACTGGTTTCAGCGTCATACTCAATCCCATGTCTGGTCACCAGTAATGATACGTTTCATGAATGTAAAGTCGTTTACATGCTCAAAATCATATGTTCAAAGATGTTTTTCCGGTAATGTTTTTGCCAAAAATCGAAGTGTTTCGGGAAAAGTCAATATATGCGTTTCAGATGTCAAGTTCACGAGCAATCTCTTTTTCATTTACACTACTTCCAACACCATTTCCTTGATTTTGGACACGTTTTCTTCAGTCTACGATATTTATGGACATCCAGCACGGGAGGCACTCGATAACTTCAGGACCTTTTTTGAATGTTTTTACTTCTCATATGCCTATGTTCTGGACATAGCAGAGTCCCTATAAGCTTTATACAGCATTTTCAATGCCTCAACACATACAATTTTGTTCAAAATATAAAATTTCAAGCAAACTCGTTGTTCAACAATTTTCACAATTTTATCCATATTAAAAATCGCCAAGATCACTTGAGTACTTAACAAAATCCGGGTACTTATTGAGCAGTAACTATATCAATATTTTGCCTCGCCGCTTATACAGTATCGCATTGATCAACTTTATAAACTACATAGCTATTTATATGAATTAGGTATGTTATAAATTTCTAAATTTTTTAATGACACGCGAATCATCAGTTTATACAACTCACTTATACGCTTTGGGCTGAGTTTACACACATTGTATGAGGTATTTTTTAAATAAAATAAATCTGTATAACGCTTTGTTGAGCAATATTTATGTGTTCAAATTTATTATTTTACTGTGTCAAAATAACTCAAATTCAGACAATCTTAACACGTTTTATGATTTGCTTATGCCGAATGTAATGCACTATAGATAAATAAGTAGAAATAAGTTTGTTACATCAATCAAGGGGAATGCTAAATGTTGAGTGGGGATTGAAGGTAAGGGAGCTTTTTATTTTAGGTGAGTCCCACACTGTAAATCTCAGTGTATTATTTTAAAACGAGTAAAGTGTTTTATTGTGACGTTATTTATTTGATTATAAAATCGAAACAATGTTAATCAAATGGTCACAATAAAATATTGTAAGCATTTTGAAATAAAACACAGTTAAATTAACATATGTACATACGCGGATTAAACCGACTAAAACGTAACTACGCTAAAATAATACACATATGGTAAGTGAGTTAAAATAGCGTATTTGGATTTGCAGTGAGGTATGCCGTTAATGATGCTTTATATGACCTCTGCTTATATTTTGACCTGATTGCCATTTCCCCTTTTTATATCTTTATAAACAAATTCCACTGGACTTTGATTCCGAGATATCATACTTTTTTATTTTCTTCGGTAATTAGATATGATCTAAGCAAATTTTTTCCAGATTTATGATAAGTAGGTTTTGCTGAAGAAAGTTAGGAGTTTATTATTAATATAATCTGCGAAAACATAAGAGCAAACGGAACGGTCGGACAGATATAGAAAAATATAAACGCATCGTCTAACCATTTTCGAACCGATATTGGAAATTGATTGAGCGTTTATTTTCTAATGCAACCATGCCCAAAGTCTAATATTTTTTCTGCACTAAACAGAAATAGTCTCTGTTATGGATATATGGATGGAAATCTCTCAGTCTAACATTTTACCTTAAATCTCCTTTTCATATTAATAAATTCATAAATACGATAATTTATATGTGTAAAAACTAATACTCTCGAATTCGAACTGCAGCAGGACACAACTCAGCAGCACGCCCGATGGTGTCCAAGTAACGAGTAGGTACCGCGATAATAATGATACCCATTCCCGAATCTGCCTAACCTTTTATACCTCTAACCTGGTCATAACTAAATCCTTTGGCGCCTAAACTATGCGCATGCTAGGACATGTTCAATTAAGAAGGTGCCTGTTTCCTATTTTTTTCGTTGCACATGTGCGAAGGACTTTATGGCCATGCACAGGGAACCTATGCTTCCCTTCTTAGAATTGCACAAAATGTGAATCGTACTTGTCAAAAGGGGTTCAGTTATTGTTTTTCCCTCTTAGCACTTAATTACGAACAAAACTGTTTGTGCCGATCCGTCTGAGTTATTTATTACCACAGACATTCGACGCTATTTGCAGATTATCATAATGCTGCTCGTCTTTACAAACACCCGTGCTGCTGAGAAGATATACTACAATCTTTAATTTACTTATTCAGGACCAAGCGGGATTTTCCTGGTTTTTCCGTGACCCTTACATATGTTAGTTTCTTAGAGTGGAAATTATTTGGGTTTCCGTAAAATCTAGGCAAAAGTTCATAATTCAATTCAAGAAAAATTTACTGACAAATGTTTTATTTCGGTATTTCCCCTAAATCAGTTTGTGTTTAAAATTACTTAAGCATAAAAGAGGAGTGTTGGTCCAACCACAGGAACGGTTCACACATTGAATAAATTCAAAGGAGATAACAACTTCATTTGGAAGCCCTCCAAAACACAATTCCTTGCATGTTTAAATAGAATGACAGCCTGCTCAAAATGTGATATGAAAAGGTTAAGTTGCAGCCAACCTACCCAGCGGTATCCTGTTGCGCTAGCCATCAGTCCGAATGCGAATGAGGTGAAACCAGGCGATAAAACTACTTCAGAGTCTTGCCGGAAGGCGGAAATTAAGATGAAGGCACGTAGGGAAGACCTCGGGTTACTGTGAAAAGATGTGCACTTCACAGAAACCGCAGTCTGACCTCGGTCCACCTCTCGGTTTTTACTGTGCCCGACGGGAAAAATGGCTGCTTGTCCTACCCACGTGCCAGGAGAAATAGAGTTCAGAGCTCGTTTCCTGCACGGCACACTGATTAAAAACACTTTTCAACCGAAGGAGAGGTGGGGTGAATAAGCCTCGAGAAAGTTATTTGATGTGCTGAACAAAAGCTGCCATAGTATGGAACAAGTCTGACGAAAGAATCCCCACCGCCACAAATACCCGCGACACAACGGACAGGATGCAGGATAATGGTAGAATGCATTCTTCCGGAAAAAAAGTTATTAACGTGGAAGGAGGATAAGGCCGGCGAGCCTATGTGAGGTTCGTACCAATTTTAGCGTCTAGTGGGATCCGCTGTTGAATCAGGATTCGAAAAATATCCAACGTTGTCCGGATAAGCATTAAATCTCTTTGAAGAATTTCTTTATTTTGGCTTATGTTTTGTCGGAAGAGAAGAATTTGTAACGTTTCTGATTTGTTTTTTTAAAGACATATTTTAGACTAAACTTAAGCAATTTGATTTTTAACAACATAAAAATGCAAGCCACACTGATTGTATAGTAGGTATATGATTTTCTAACAGAAATTATGTCAGTCGAGTTTTCACGCCTTTTTAACCCATTAACGCTAAATAGTAAATTTGTGTGCCACCTTCCATAAAAAATGAGATACTACTTTATGTTTCTGTAATGCTCTTTTTCATGAAGCTAAAAGCCATTCCCAAAAACAGTCAGTTAACCATCCAAAATGGATGTTCAAGTTGAAGAACATTGAAATTGTTGCCTATTTTTTATATTTATATACACAAAAGTCTTCATATTTTTTTATTTCCAAGACTTTGTCGGTAGAATATATGCCTATGTATCAATGTCCTTGTTTCTGGATCATACCCATGGCTTTCAGCCGTTTTTATATCATTCTTCTTGGAGCGTTGAAACTACTTACGACACGTCTTTTCACTACTAGCAGCCTCATTTAAGAACATTCGAAGTATCTCTAAGCTTACTATATGCCGTCTACGAATTATTTATTTCAACCACCACTTACCCCTAAAGTCACATACTGGAAAACGGCGGAAGCAAAGTTTTACTCCTAATATAAAAATTAAAAAATATACCATACCAACATTTTACAAGTTCTATTATTAAATGAAAACATAAAACTCAAATTAACACATGTCAAAACAAACAAACAAAAAGAAACAATGTCAATTCTACAAAGATAAATCTAAATGATTTTATTATCAATACTGAGTTTATGTGGCAAATAAAATTAAAAAGAAGCATACTTATTTAAACATTAGTTAGAGTCAGGCAAGTACCATGAATTCCTATATACAAAGGTTAACATGTACTACAGTTTTATAAAACATACTATATATGTACAGAGTATCTCCGAACAAATAGTGTATATAGTGTAATTTTATGCTCGTATGCTACAAATTACCACAAATCATTTGTTCAGGAGAAATCCAACCTAAAGTATAGATTACAAAATTGTTGCGTTTTAATTTTCAGGGAAAACTTTATATTTTTGATATTAGACACTAATTTTAAAAGATGCAAGTTAAAGTCTAAATCACTAATTAATATAAATTTATTTTGAAACCAAGGCAATTGTCTTATTCAAGGTCTCTACAATAAAAAACTTTGAATACTTGACAAAAGAATGATTAGAGACCTCAATTCAATTCGCACAAGTTTGTGTCGCTAAACTAGTCTTTATAAAGGGTTTACCAATAACAACGATAGGATTTGATATATAAATAAAACACAATATTTTTACCCAAACATGGTGCGTATTATTTTTTTAGATGGTATGCCATTTATGATTTAAGCAATATATCGTTAAAATCAGCTCTTCTTGCAATGGTTGATAGGAACACATCAATTTACGATGAATCGGTGCACCATTTCGGGTGGTATGGTATGGCTCCAATGTTGGCTTCTAGTTAATCAAGAGTTGGGTTTGTTTGCATAAACTTGTGATTTAACATGGCCCTACAAAAAATAGTCTAATGGTGTTAAATTACACGATCTTAGCGGTCAGCTCTGAATTCTTTACTTGTTAAAATGAGAGTTATTGGTATTGATTATAAAACTTCGTTTTAACTTAACGTAAATTATGTATCCCGACTCTACACATTACATCTGACATTGTAGAAATGCATAGAAAATTGTAGATTTGAATAGAGAAATACCATATCCATGTTATTTCAAATTTCATTATATATAAATTTGTAAAATTACATTAAAGTTTTCAATTGAAAATATCGTGATGTTATTATAATTTAAAATACAAATTTTATTACGAGTAATTAACATTTTGCACTGTAAATAATTGAATGTATTATTCTAATTTACATTGATTTTATAATGCAGTTTTTCTCTGAGTGCTTTAGATATTTTCAATTTGAACATTTTATGCATTTTTGCTATTGGATTAGGCATGCGTCTGACAAATTCTTGGAAAAAAAATATAAAATTTAAAAATTAATCATTTTCAATTGTTAAATGATTTCTTTCTGAATTTTTAATTTTTTGTTAATTTTTTAACACTATACTCAAAGCATGCTAAGAAACACAAACTCTACCAGATTTAATTATCTGTGCAATATCGTCGCTGTACATCGTTTAAACATGGTCGCGAAAAATTTTAAGCGTTAATGGATTGAACTTAAACTAGTAAAATCGGCGAGTAATGCAATTACGCCATTAGTGCTTTATACGTATAGTTTCTGTTTTTGTGACTTGTGGATATTAACGAAAATGCAGTGTACCAATCGAGTAAAATGCCTAGGTTACCTGCCTTATTTATACGACGAATTGATTTTAAAGGATTTATAATTCGATATTTTTGCACGGATATAGGCTACAATGAAAGCAATTTAACAGAAAATATATAATATAACCCTTTTTTATATTTAGTGATTTAATTGTAATAAATTTCATATGGCACACCCACGATTTTTGTATAATTTGTAGCAAATTTCATACTTAGTGATTCTGGAAAGTAACAATCAATAAAGCCTGTATAAGGTATGCCATCATCAACTTTATTAGAAGTAGTTTTGCTAACTTTCAGTACAGTGCCAGTCTAGTCCAAAGTAAATATATTTTATACTTTTAGGACATTTTTCCATTAAGAAAAAAAAAAACTTTTTTAAATTTAATATTTGGTTAACTGCAAATATAGTTTCGTAATAGCATTTATAATATTTTGAAGAAAAATAAATATAACGAGATATGTATCTCGTAGCTCATAGTCCGCAATCCCTAGTAGATTCAACCTCAGGAAATCCTTAAAATATATAAGGACCTCTTAAGATGTCTTATGTAAGGTATGCCACTAAATGTATACCTTCTCAGGAACAACTCACGTCCAAAGAATGATAACCTAATCTTAGCATCTCGAAGTTTTATTTCTTAGGTACGCGTATGGACCCAAATAGGATATCCAGACCATATAAAATACTAAGTAGCATAAGGCTTTTCTGATGAGCACCATGTTAGGATAAAAGTAGAAAAAAAGAATTTGTAATAAAAATTAAGCAGCAGCCAAGATAATGTATTAAGGGCATTATCTTCTGTCTTATATAAATAATGGAAAAGATTGTGATGGTCACCGAATCCTTCATTTAAAAAAACGGATATAATTTAACTTAAGTCTATCATTAAAATATAATTATGAAATTATAACTATTACATCTTTTATTGTTATTAACTAATTATGTATTATTTATTATTTCCTAATTAGGACCAAATTGGTACATGCATTCCGTTTAAAATAGTGAAGTAGTATCCGGTTTTTTTTATTACAACTCGATCAGGCAAGACGGTACTAAAATAACCTTATCTTACAAACTCTATATATTAAAGATTTTAAGCCTTACTAGTAGTAAGTTTTATATTTGAGCCTGTAGCAGAAATAATTCAAGAGACATTCGTGGCGAAAAGGGAGATGATAAAGAAATCAGTCAATCCTGATCAGGAAAATATTAATTATGTCAAATTTTAAAGACATCAGTCAATCCTGGCCAAGGAAACATTATCAGTTTTAGATCGAGCATAAGATTAGTATTCTACATGCGTTACGAATGCCCTATAGACATGACAAGTTCGGTCTGGTGCTTATTATGTTCAAATTTTTCTAGTCGAGAAGTTTACGTATTTTACTCAGCTACATACATCTCGTATTTACTGTTTTCTCATTCATTTCATTTCATTTCTCATTCATTGAAAATTATGGGGAATCCAAAAATTATAGCCGGCGCACGCGGAAGAGATTGTGGCGAAAGTACCAATATTTGTTTAAATGGTAAGTAATTGCCACAGATACAAGTTGTTATTTAACCAGTTTATTAGTTGAATACACACTTTTAAAATGTAAACACCCTAGGCTTGGTAAAGTAAACACAGATTCTTTGGATGTAATATCTTGTCAACAACAAATGCTAACAAAATAGGTAAATCAGTTATTTTACGAAAAAGAAATTTTGATTGTATGTAAATGTATGTAAATTTTGGCACATTAAAAATAGTTTTTACAAAACGTCAAACAACCAACACTGACTTATCGTAACCTTAATGAATATATTTTAGTTACTTCAATAAGAGTAAGTTATTAAAAACAAATATTAAAAGTTAAACTAAGAATAAATAAAAAGAAATTATGATAAGAATACATAAAAATAGCAAATTAAAAAATTAAAACGATTAAACTACAAAAGTACGTGTAGAATGACGTTAAAATCAAATTATCAATGAAACTTATACATTTTTATACCATATTATTATAAGATGGGTGGCTTACCCAATTGCTTGTTGGAACAAAAATAAAATACGGTTTAAATGTCTACTAAACCGTGTTTTATTTTTTTGAAAAGATATAACGATTCACATAAGAACATTAACTATATTTTCAAATAGGCAATATAGCAATGTTTTTTATTTATTTATTTCGCCTAATACCAGCTACCCACATTAAACAAAACTCTAAAACGGCAGAAACTTTGAGACTATGACAGACAACTGGACATGACTAAAGGGTTTAACTCTGAGTATGCGGAAACCTGAAATAAAAGTATTTAATAATAACTATTAATTTAGAACATTTATAAGGCATTAAGTCTTAAAACAGTAATTTACTGAAATACCGAAAATAACACCCTCCAACAAGTGACCGACGCACTTCCAAACTTGTAAAATTATAGCTAAATCAAAAGAATATTGATGTATTAAAATGGCCAGAGCAATCTCCGGACTTAAATCCACTAGAGGACCTTTGAGTTATTGCAAAACAGAATGTTAGAAGACATGAAATATTTAGAAATGTTCTGTCGATTCTGAATAGGAGTTCTATGCCGAAAGGATATAATAAAAATATTAAAATTATATTGTACATATATTTCAGGTCCACAATTTTTCGTGAACTCCATATTAACTTATTTCCTTTTTGATTTACATCAACTCTAGAGCTTTTTCCTTTAGATAAAATAATGATAAGTGCATTCGACGAAATTAAATCAATCGTATAATTAAGAATTGCTTTCAATCAACTCTGAAAGCGACATTGATTAAAACTTTCATGAGTACTCACTGTCGATGCTCAAGCCTTTTTTCTTACTTTCCTCTCGCTAAAATCCTCACAGCCTTAGAAGAAACACCTACAACTTTATAGCGCGGCGGCTCACAAAGAGCGGCTGTAATTAGTCCTTCCGCTGGCGGAACGGGCGAATATAACTTTTCCGGGTTGCGGAAAGTTTTCCCCTTGATCAATCAGAAATAGCGCTGGCGGCCTAATTACTGCGGAGGAGGAAAAACCGTCCAATTGCGCTATTGTCCCGATACCCGGACTGATCAGAAATAAAAAAAAACTTCAATGGAATCTTGAAGGGAAACGGGGCTTTATCTCAATATATCTGTCCCCGAGAGGCTGGGTATAGAGTGATAAGAAAGGCGATTGCTGGGATGGCCATGGCCAAAGTATAGGCAATTTCCGGCTTTGGAAGAAGTCCGAGCTGAAGGAGGCAAGAGTTTAGGAGCAATTTCCTTTTTGGATCTCCGAGTGAGATTGGAGCTTAACTGGTATTTCAAATAGAGTTCGAAGGAGTGCCCACAAGGCGTTAACTACTTTGAAATTGAAGATAATGAAAATTGGCTAAATTCTACCGCGGAACTTGAAACGTCCAATTCATTTAGTATGACTCGGAACCTTTGCCTTATAGCCATAGCTAAATTTCCCCCATCGAAATCAATATAATGGAAATATCATCATAGTCCAAATATATATTCAGATATACGGCAAATGTATGGATTTTGCCATCATATGCATATATTTTTTTTATATTTAAAGTATAATTGCACATATAATATGTACAAGCTTTGTCATAAGTTCATTTAATTTGAATTAAGTTCGTAATCGTTCAAACAACTTCATGCACCAACTGCAAAGCAAGCTAATCCTTAGTAATAGTAAAAATAGTTGTGCTTCTTTCATTAACACCGGGGGGATACATAAGAATAAATTCGTTTTATTCTTTATAATAAGTATAGCATTCTGTCAACATTATTGATTTATTTAACACAATTTATTGTTTTGTTTGTTATATGTCCAAATCAATGTAGATATTGAATTCGATTCTTATGAAGAATTAATAATTTCTGAATGTCAATGACAATATTGTTTCAAAATTATTTTAATTCATACCAATTTAAATATATTGAACTCAAATAAATATATACTAAATACTTAGCAAAACAACAAGCGTTATTAGCTTATAGTTCTTACATAGACTACAGTGCGTATGAGTCGATGTTTACAAGTCTTCAACGTGTTTCGAAACATTTAACATTGCTGCTTGTAAAAAATTATGAAAAATTTTTTGGATTCATTACCACAAATAAAATTAATTATAACGCTGATTTTATTAGATTCATTATTATGACGTTGGTTAGTTTTACCTCAGAACCGGTCCAATTTAGCAGCCCCGTGATTCAAATAACAAAATCAGTCTGCTAAATTGGAACAAAGCTCAGATCTTACATTTTGTGGATTATTGACATATCTACAATAATTATGTTGATTCATACTTAATAAATGCAAACCCTAATAATTTTTATTTCATTTTATACAATAGAAATTTGTAAAAATCCTAAAACTATTAAAACGCGTTAAAAAAAATGGTTCAAATTATCAGACTTTCCCAAATATTATTTATATTGCTTTATAAGTTACAAGGGTATAAGCGCGAAACGTTCAAATTGACAAATTAGTATTTCGTATTCTATTAATTACAGAAAATTAATCTTAAGCTTATATTCTTCCCTAGCTGATTATCAAAAACAGGAAAAATTGGCAATCTCCATTTCGTAATTTATGAAGTATTTCAAGATAAATTCACAAAAGTAGTTTTAAATGTTAATCGTGGCCTAATAGTATATACGCTCTAAATAAATTAAAAGAACGATGAGAAATATTTTAAACTTGTTTGATACATATAATAAATTGCATTAATAATAATTCCAAAGTTTAAAAATATTTTAAGATATAAACAAATTTTATTTTCAACATACTACTCAAACTTTTCATTAATTTCACAATAAATACACATTTTTGTCTACCTATTGTCTATTGTATCGCCAAAACTTACTTAAATAAATCGATATTAATTAAATATGTATAATATTTTACATACGATGAAAACAACCATCAGTTCAATATATTTCATCACTTTTATAATCCGAAATTAAAAATCAAAAAATTTTATAGTTATAACATTTTGTATTCGGAGTTTTGAAGAGGCCCTTAATTTGTGGAGACAGAGCTAAGTTAGGCCCTGCTTGTAGGGCAAAGTAGAAAAGCGTACCTAGGATCTCCTCCACATTGGAATTTCAAGGCATAAAAAATCGCATCAGCATAAAAGTCACGTAGCGCAAGGGATAGCGCAAAAAGGACTTCAGGGGCGATCAATATTTACCCACTTTTATGCATCATTTTCCCACAGAGGGGTTCCGATGGAGCAACCAATCGAGGGCTGCTAATTGATGAGTTATGGGGACAAATTATTACGGTTGCAAGCTAACGCTTCTGACGGTGATTTATTGAAATTCACCCACACTTCTACCTTCATTGCACGTAAAAGGGTGAGGCTATTGTTCTTGGCCCCAACCTAGGACACATCAAGGCCGCTCCCATTAATTAGCAAAGGCGCATGGGTGTGACAGCTAAGTGCCATATTATAAATGGAAAATATGCTTTCCTCCTTTCATCTTATTCAATCGAATTATCACACATCGAAAAATACTTTTATGTAAATTAAATAAGGTTTTATTTTATTTTCACATCAATTATTCCAAGTAAAATCAAACTATCTCCTTTTATCACCTCCCTTCAACCCTCTCACTTATACAAAATTCTAGAAAATGATTGTAAGCAGTGCCATTATTACTTTTAATATTTTGGAACGCACTTATTTCAAAATACTGCCCCTACACTATAGTAATATATGAATTGAAATATAACTGTCTGAGGACTAGTTTTTAAGATTTGGAGTTTTTTTTTCAATTTTCATAAATTTCATAAATAATGACTATAATAATAGTTATACGTAGCTACAATGCAAATGATAAGTAGGTTATTTCAACACACCTAAACATGAGTCATTTTTAAGCTAGTACGTAACTTACTTACAAGTGTGCTCTGTAAGCATGTTGAAAACTATTTGTTATTTCTTTATAAACCAATAATGAACACATATCATGTTGTAAAAACTGTAAACAATAAGAAATCTGTAATGAATGTTAAAAATTTAATTTTTCCACACGATTTATAATCATTTACTGTAATGTGTATGTTCCAATGATAAATTATGAACATTCTGAGCTTTATGGATTAATACTTCGGGGGAAGGCTATATCTGGGGCTCCTAGTATTAGGGGTACTAGTCAGTTTCCGAAACCTCCGATTATGATAGGTATTACTATGAAGAAGATTATTACAAAGGGCTGTGACGATTACGTTATAGATTTGATCATCACCGATTAGGAATCCTGGGTGACCTAGCTCGGCCCGGATTAGTAATCTAAGAGAGGTTCCCACTATTCCAGCTCAGGCCCCGAACAGAATGTAGAGAGTACCAATATCTTTATGGTTAGTAGAAAATAAACACTGTCGCGATTAAGTGGCTGAAAAGTACAAATTAAATTAAAATTAATGTACCTTTACAAATGTTTTAAACTTAAATAATAAACTTAGGCACCTAAAGTATATTATTTTATTATTTTTTGTATTCATGTATTATTATTTTCCAGTTTAAACTATAAATATCAATTTTTTAAACTACGTGCAATATAAATAGTATTTTAAGGTGTGTTGAACGATATAGATTTAGATAGATAGAATTAACTCGATTGGTTTCTAAATGTCTGTTACACATAATATTTTTACACGCCAAAATCATGGTTATACTTTTAACACGACTAAAAAATATTAAACGTGTTGTAATAATACACTTAGACGTGTCTTAAAAAATATTTTAACACATTAAGGTCAACTTACACGCTCATGCGTGTCAAAAAACATACATTATTTTATCTCTATTAAAAAAAACATTAAGGTGTATGGTTATGATTTCTAAATAACTGTTTTAAGTTCAGATGGATATTTGCATGATGTAAAATCCAATATAATTGCTTTTAGAATTTTTATGTCTTTTTGTCAGGCTTGATCTCGTGAAACCGATTTCGAAAAGTCTTTCATTGAAAAGTGGAGAATTTTGTTGAGTTGTTCGCTATAAAGTTCGATTGTAATCAAAATTTCCACACCTATAGTACTTGAAATATAGACAAAATAGCGGATTTAATAATAGTAGCTTCAAATTTTTCAACTTAAAGTGATTACCATAAAAATTGGTATACATAGGTTTTAAGAATCGCTAATTCTGAATTTATTATCAATATAGCAATCACATTTATTAAATTAAACAGAAGTCAAATTTCTTAAATTTACTACACTAGTCGTATTTTGCTTAAGCTCATTATACCACCATTTTGTATATTTCGAAAGATGGTATAAATTTATATTTTGTAAAATTATGAACTTTATATGTATATAATTGAACCCAAATTCAATTTCATGCCCCTGTAATATTGTTATATAGTCTAGCAAATTTCCAATATGTTATAATAATTAAATAAATTTCAGTGATATTTATTTTTGATAAAACCGAACAAATGTGTTTTTACTAACTAAAGCTTAAATTCAAATGTTGAAACTTCAGACACTTAACATTAATACTACTACATACGAATTAGGCTTATTATTATTATTATTATTATTATTATTATTATTATTATTATTATTATTATTATTATTGGAGTGGGCGAGACATGTAGCCTCGAGCGCTCAGATATTGTCCATTGCACTCATTGACCCATTGTGTTCGTAGAGTAGAATACCATGGTTATTCGTGGGATTCGAACCCACAGCCTCTGGGACGATAGGCCAGCGCGTTAACAACTGATCTACCGTAGGCCCCACGAATTAGGCTTAGTTCTAAAATTAAAGGCTCTTTTTATCATAATATATATATTTTATTTATTTATTTCGCTTAACATAAGCTGCAAAGGTAAATAAGAAAAAAACTAATTAACTAAATAAAATTAATCTAGTTGTGATTATATCAAGGGGCGTGAAGACAGAATGGTTTATTGAAGGGTTGGGTTTGGCTAGTATATGTAGGTCATTAAGAATGGTTTAAATGAGATAGAAATCGAAGGTGGCAGAGTTGTTGACCAACTACAGCATTATGGTAAAGCTTTCGTATTGACCATAGGATAGGAAAAAATCTAACGTTACAGGGATTAGTATTAAGGGACATGCTGCGAAGGAGGTCAGGAGAATCAATAGAACCGGCTAGGACTTGGTGGACGAAGACAATATCGGCGACATCTCGACGTAGGGCGAGGGACTGGAGATTGATTAGTTTTATGCGGTTTTCATAAGCGGGAAGACTGTGGTGGTTTTGGACAGTTACGAAGGGCAAAGCAGATGAATCTTCGCTGGACAAATTTAATCCTCTGAATGAGTGTGGATTGCGAGAGGGATCAGACCTGACAGGCATACTCAACAAGTGGTCTAAAAAAGATGATGAAGAGTGACTTGGTTGAACATAAGAGTTATATAATTCCTTAGACCAACGTTTAAAGAACCTCAGAGCAGAATTGTCCTTTCAAATTGAATGATCTACATATATAGGAACAGAAGTTAAACTCACTATCGCATATGACACTGAGATCATGATCATTTTTCATGCACAAGGTATAAAAGTTGTTTAGGTCATATTGAAGGAGTGATGACTCAGATGCAACGCAAATTTGATGGATTTTCATATTATCGGCATAAATAACAATTGCAATTACTACATATATACATATATATTTCAGCATATCGTGTAATTCCAAGGGTGTAAAGTGCCACAGTAAATCTACGATAACTTTAAGTATTGTATTTTGAACAGTTCATAAATCTCTTATATGACTACGAGCTTTTTTTTATTTTGCATTTATGGAAATATCATTAAAAAATCTCGAGGCCTGTATAAATATTATATAAAATTTGTCCCAAGACAATACCTGTTGTAGTATTTTTTCTTAAGGGCTTGGATATATGTACCTTGATCTAACGATTGCTTAAGAAACTGTGAATTAAATTGATTAGAAACTGTGAATTAATTGATATTATGCCGTGATTTAAAACCAAACTATTGAAAAACTTTACTATTTCAAATATTTTAGAATGTAATTATTTAAATACTTAAATAACTAGGTTAGGTTAGGTTACTGTGGCTGCCTAGAAAGGCACACTTAGGCCAATTTTGGCCCATTGTGTTACCACGTAGCGCAGGAGACCATTATTATTCGTGAGATTCGAACCCACAGCCTCTGGGACGGTAGGACAGTGCGCTAACAACTGAACTATCAGAGGCCCCACTTGAATAACTATAGTTTTAATAAAATAGGTAAGCAGGAGCAGGTAAGCGAGTTTTGAATAAATTATGATAGGAACTTATAGAAATTATTGTTGAAATTTAATAGATTTTTGAATTTTCTTATGTTGATCTTATACTTATTATTTAGGTTACTGAAAAATTTCGCTTAATTTATATCAAATTATAACTTTGAACGAAGCCCAAATATAAGAAATTATATCCATAAATAACTGTACTTTTAATAAACGCTTCGGTAATCCTATACTAATGCCAGACATTGGAATTAATAAAGAATGGCGTCTAACAAGTGGCAGTCAGCAGGGCAAGAAGTGCGGTACCATAAATTAATGCTTCTTCTGTCTGGTCCCGCTTTAACGCAAACTGTCAAGATCCCTTAACGACCCCTTTATAAGGCGCAACATTGCGACACGAAATAAAGTCACACCCTCGCTGCCACTTGAAATCACCAAAAATTAAATTTGTGACCTGAATTTTATGGGTTCTGTCGCTTGGCAACCGCTACAGGGCCATAAACTCGCACTTGCCTGGCTCCTTAAGAAGAGGCTTAATCCAATCGGCTGAGTGGCAGGCAATGCCAGAATGATGCGACTTTAACACCTTTAAGATGCCAAAATAAGCAGAAGACAGTAAAAATCATCGAGTTCATTAATCCATGAAATTAACGTGCGTCGAAACAAATTATCCTTGGGCGCGCTCACGTTCACATCACGGCTGTTCCTCAGGAATGATGGTATAATTGAAGGCAATTTATCGAAACGGTATTCCCTGAGCCGGCGAGACGTAGTGTGGCATCCCACAGTCCCAATATTTATAGTCCGCCGTCAATCGCCCCCTGGCATCCACAATCTCCGAATATTAAGAGGCTATGCAGACTGACAAGTGAAAATGTAAATATTCCTACTGGATGTCGAGTCCTGATCTGGAATGGTGGAATCTTCCTTGGAGTTGCACTCCGTCACGCTCGTCCTGGCTGCGAATTATTCCGGTGGTGAATGAAGCTTCTTCCCGGTACAGTGACGGTCGGTCGGAATTCGAGCCTGATTCCCAGTTCAAGTCCATTAATGTTAATGGGCCGGGTCGGGAGCTGGGCTTAATCTTCTTGCATCAATAAAACTCTTGGAAAGAAAACGAAATGAATTCCGGTAAGGAATGGCCATTGAGCAGAGAGCGTATAAAGCTGCGGAAATTGCGGAAAATTAATTAGAATCCCAAGACGAAGCAGTGAGGCCGATAACGAAAGGTGTTTATATGTTGGACTTGCCTGACAACAGCCTAAAAGATATCTTAACACACTATTTATATGAAATATATATTGTACTTTTTAGAACCATCATGGAGATAAGTTTACATTAAACTCAAAGCAGAATGAGTTTGAATTCGTTTTGTCGTTGGTAGCAATTTGTTTCCGAATTTTGAAAACCTTATTTGACCGATATGTTTTTCATATTAATATTACTCCATAAAAATTTCAGTGTGCCTCCGGGTGGCCTCTCATAAAATTTTTTCTGTTATATGCAAATTTTCAGGGTTTTTCATACAAAAATTTAACTTACAACCTCGAAATAGCTTAGACTCAGCCAACTATGCCTAGTTATCCAAGCCTATGATAAGGTAACATATCTGAAATTGCATAATGCTGAGATAATTTGCCTACAGACAAGCACGCATTCATGTTTAAATTAATATAATTTTTTCACAAATATAAAAACAAAAAATTATTAAGCAAGCAAACAAGCTCTTATTTCTAGTTTTAGTAATTTATATACTCGTACACAAATTTTCTCTTACATGTTCTTCATTCAAAAGTTACAACTCCAAATTTCAAATGTTGAAATTAAAAATTAATAAATTTATTAAAAATAATAATTTTTTCCATTTTTCGTATTATACATAAATTACTTTTATATGTAGAGGACTGTATTTACGCTTAGGCAACATATGCAACTGTCCAGGGTATCAAATTTTAAACGGCGGCGAATTTCAATTAAATTAAACATTTTAAATTTGAAGAAGGTAATAAGAAGTGCGAGTGAACTTTTTATATAATTTATCATATTTTCCATAAGATAACCTCCTATCACATCTATTGAAAATATATTTAGGAATGCTTCATGGGTGCTTATATTATTTTTTATCTTATATTCATAAAGTTCACACAGTTTACCTAGTACTGGGGGTTTCTTAAATAAAATTTCTAGTGTTTTCTTTTTTTGTATTACCCAATTTTAAATCCTCTTGGTAAGTAAACGCTCTTTTGCATTCATACATGCATAGTACGAGTATAAGGTAAATTGCAAAAGGTTGCACAGATTTTAGGTAATATTTGTTTAACTCAGTCTCAAGTATATGCAACTAATACAAAAGAGATAAATTACGAGTGTCAATTCATATTTTCGTAATACAAGTTGTAATTAACATTACTTAGTATTACTTTGAATTACTTTGCATTACCTAGCAATACTTAGTATTACTCAATAGAAGTAATGTATCGAGTAAATCTGATATTAAGTAATTTCGAGTAATGCTTTTTCTCGTACTGTGAGAGTGAATTAACAGTACCATTTCTTGTAATAGTAATTCAATTCTTTTAAGTATAATATATGTATCAATACTGATAATAGTATTACTTCTAGTAGTACTGAGTATGGTAATGCATTCAAATAATAGTGCATTATTTTAAAGCTCTCTCAAAAACAATAGTTTCTAGACAATTCATAATTTACCCAAGATACAAAGCACCTCATCGCCGGTTTCCCCAAGTTCTAAATATCTTTTAGGTTTGCGTTTATTTTATTGAAATTCAATATAACTTTATCTTTTAGTATGAAATCGAATTGGCAGATGATAATCCAATAGATTCCAACGTCTTAATTGACTTTTATGACTAATATGATGTTTAAAAAATGTACGAACTCAATTTTTCGATCTTGGTTATATTTTTTGTATAAAATATCAGAAAATTATATTTTTAATTCAAAATATTTAATGCTTTTCAGCACATCAAAATTTTTGAAAGCGGTTCAACTTTTTTATTTATTTATTTTTATAATCAGGCTCCAATACCTAGAGTTTGGAACAAATTTTCATTGCCTCACTCTCAACGGCCTTGTTTGCAGCCAATTCTATTGGGAGGAGCATTAAAATTTCAGTGATTCACAAATGCTGACATACCTTTTGCCTTTTCCCACCTGTTGGATTTTCTCAACACAAAAGGAGATTGCATCGGATTAACTTTTTCTTAGGGTACTAGGATGAATGGAAGAATTATTTCTTAGGGTGTACCTTTGCCGACAGTCGACAGGAACAATAGAGAACATCGATATTTGTTTTGAATTTTAATAGCTTGCTTTCATACACCTGAGATTGGTTCTATTCGAAGTCTTAATTTAGTAAGGTTATAGTATACATTCACAAAAATATGACCTAGAAGTTTCGAGACTCACATTCGAACCACCTAATTCAGTATGCATTTCGCAGCAGCTTCATTTTGAAGGAAACGATAGCAAATAACTCAATTTACAATTCCAATTTGCATGCACTCTCTGGGATGAATTAAGAAATACCCGCAGGACTGACTACTGCTCTGGCTATTTCCGGGAAATTTTTCAATTTTGTTCAATATTTAATTGCATGCAAAGCTCTACTTTATTTGAAGCAATTTGATAAATTTGTTCCTGCCTGCCCCCCAGAAATTTTCATATTGAAGTATAACGAGACAAAACCTATAAAGCAACCTTGGGGCATATAAACACCAAGATAAATGAACATACCCTAAGAAAAATTCCTCCACTTTAGCATTATCTAAGCAGATAGCACAAATCCTTTTTTATTTTATTTTGCGAGGGTTTAAGAATTGATTAAAAGCACTTAGTAACTGCTATTGAAAGACAAATTGTGTTTATTAATTATTATTACTGTTTGTTTTGTTAAAGTGCTTGTTCAAATTGATCGATCTTATTTCCATAAATATCAAATGTGCAGCATTTATGAAAGCAATAACCACAGTAGGAAGGGGTGGTGCTTACTTAAGTATAAAAATAGTAGAGATTGAATGCAGAGTTTTGGTAAGTGTCTACAAAAAACTGACGAAACATAATTTTTTTTTACTAAATTACTCTGGTACTCCGAGGAAAATGGTATTGTATAATGCCAAAACAATATAAATTAAAGCAATCAATTTTTACACTCCAAAATGTTAATTACTAAAATTTACATTTTTAATAAACAGTCAAAATTATCAATTGAAAGCTAGAAATTAATTTTATTCACAAATTGGATTGATAATAAAATGAATATAGCATAGATCTATGCAGATCTATACAACTATAATTGTCTATATGTTTTTAAAACATCAGATGTAAAATCACAGAGCGAAATACACAAATTTACATTGTTTTGAAACGACGGCCTCTAGTTATTCTTTTGTCAAATGTTCGATGGCCTTTGTTGCGGGCACCGAAAATAAGACTGACGTTAATTGACAATTTTCATGTTTTGAAAATCAATATATTGTAGTTATAATTTAGATTTTAAATTGCATCTTTTAAAATTAATATCACTAATATAGAGTTTTATGTACTGTCGGTAAGCTTGAACTTCTATGCATCTTAGTTCACCGAAGTATAAACAATTTTTTTAAGTTTTAAATATGTTAAGTTTCGTTCGAGACTTACGGTGATCATGCCCTGTCGGAAACGATAGTTTCTATGCTTCAAAAATATTGATTTTGATTTTCGATATAAAGAACGTTCTGGCGCGCCGAAAAAGTTTAAAGACGAAGATTTAGAGAAATTACTTCAATAAAACTTATGTCAGACGCCAGCTGAACTTGCGAAATCATTACGAGTAGAAGACACAAAAGTTTCGAAACGTTTAAAAGCATTAGGAATGATCCAGGAGCAAGGACATTGGGTGCCGTATGAGTTGAAGTCGAGAGACGTCGAACAGTGTTTTCTCCCATTTGAACTGTTGATTCAACAACAGAAGAGGAAAGGTTTCTTCCATCATATCGTGACTGGCAATGAAAAGTGGAAGAAGGATAACCCTAAATGTAAAAGATCGTGGAGTAATACCGTCCATTAGCATCGTTGGCAAAGCTACGGTTCGAAACTTCTCTGCATTTGGTAGTATCAGCAGGGTATAGTTTATTATAGTTTATATGAGCTGCTCAAACCAAACAAAATTATCATGGTAGATCGCTATTGTGTCCAATTGATACGTTGCAAGAGTCCTAAACGGCCACTATACCAGCAGAGATACGACACTCGGCTGAGCAACACTTCCATTCTTATAAACATACCAAAAAATGCTAAAACGGTCACTATTAAATTACGAAAAATCTCTCTGATTCCATTTTGTATTGCAAAATAGTGAACTCAAATACGTATTTTGCCAAATTTACAAAAACTTTTCTTTAAGTGGGCTATTGAAAAGATTTGTTTATTATGTATAATGAAGACAAGTTAATCAGTCTAAGGATTCCAACCGTACCGTATACTATTTATTCAGTCACTGTTATGAATGTATGCTATAAAAATCAATTGCAACAAACCACACATAATAGTTTCTTTTACATTCTTACATGGGTCAATATAACATTTGGAGCATTACATGCTAAATTACAATTCTGGAATTACTTTGCACTCAAAGATTTATGCGGTTTATTGTTTTGCGTAACTCATTTGCTTATAAAATAAATAAACAATGTTTAAAAATAATTTTTAAATTAGCTTTTACATTTTCGTGGCGAAAAGTATAGTAGTGAGTCCACTACCTGGAATTTTCCAATTTTCAATTAAGAAATAAAACAAATGATATCAGATACTTCCCCGTATATCAGTTTTTGTATTTATTCGATAATTTCCTATACTTTCTATGCATTTGCATTTTTAAATACTGATAATAAAATCCAATATCCAGATTCAATCATATATGTATATGATAATAACATTTATAACTTTGGTTAGATTTTTAGCGAATCTTCACAAAATTTGCTGGAGGAGAAGGTTCTTGCTGCACTCAGAAAAATTATATGCGTTATTTTAATGAAACACTGATTCCATAATAAAATTGCATTAAATTGAGTAAATCTTCTCTAATTCAATAAAATTACAATCACTAAAATTAAATTTAGGGAAAATACTATAATAGTATTATACTAAATCAATAACTGCAGCTTTAGTACAAAAACATAAGTAACAATATAAAAGATAATGATAGAAAATTAATGAAATCAGTAAAGAATATAATTATTTTAGAAATATATGTATTAGATTATTTAAAACCTGCAAATGATTTAATAAACCTTAGAGTTTCAAAAACAAAGCAAAACAAAATGATCATCAATTCTATAACATTCTGCTTGAGATAATAAAATTTGTGAGATACCTAAAACTGTCTTTATAACAAACATTTTTTTGGAAACTAGGAGAAAAATAAATTAAGACGTTCACGGACAGTGAAGCTTTTACGCCATACAGCTGCATTTTAAAAATGAATGCTATAGCGTGTTATTATTATAATTTATTTCAGGAGATATATGTATTTTTATATTAAGGAACTGAAGGTTTCAATTATGATATTTTTGTTCTTCACGGAAGCATTAGCATAGTTAGCTGAGCGGTTTGGCTATGATCTGCGTATGGTATTCGCAAGCTGTGGATTTGATTCCCATATGAAAATTCTGGTTAAAAAGTACAATAATAACGAAAATAAATAAAACCAAAAACTAAACAATTATAAATAAATAACGCACCGAAATCGACATATACTCGTAATTTTTAGTTTCGAAATTAAATTCCTGTAATCAATTATTTTTCTTTTTAAAACTCGTAACATTTTTTCTTTAAAGTAAAGTTATTTTCATTCAACTAAAAACAAAATATACTACATACCATATATTGTATATTGCAATTAATACGAAAATACAATTGTTTTAAATCAATGGAGCAATTCATATGAACAATCGAAAACTTAATATTAATTTTTATTATGTAGTAATTTAACTCCTTCTATTGAAGTTATATTTTATAGGCTAGTATTCATTCATTTTTCTTTAATATTACTTTTCACTAATTTTCCGATTTCTTTTTTCTGAGTGTGCAAATGTAGGACAACCACAAGTAAATAAGTAACAAAATGAATGAACTTACCTAGAGTTGGACCTCTTCGACGAGTCCTTCTTGCCAGCTTGTAGGTTCGGCAAATCTTTCTGACGCTTTTTTGTTTCGCGCCAAATTCGGTAGTACAAAAAACACATAATTGTGACCGGAAAGTAGAACGCGGCCAGCGCGGTACCGAACGTAATATATTGATTTGTCTCGATAAACTGAATATAGCACTGATACTGCGGTACAGTGCGTTTGCCCTCAATGTAGGGCCAACTGTAGATCCACGGAGGCCACAACAGCAGACTGATACCCCAGGCGGCGCCGATCATCACTGCGGCCCTTCGGGTTGTCCTCTTCGCGCGATATGTTAGGGGTCTGGTTACGCTAAAGTACCTATCACAACTAATTATTAGTAAATTTAGAACAGACGCATTCGATGCTAGATAATCTAATGCCAGCCACGTGTCACAAATGTACGGCCCAAGGGGCCAATACCCTAAAATGGTTGTCACTGAAAACAGCGGCATCGATATAAGGCCAATAGCGAAATCTGCAATCGCCAGAGAGAACAGAAAGTAGTTGCTGATCGTCTGCAATTGCTTATCGATTTTAAAGGATATCATCACCATGACATTACCGGCCACGGTCAGGATACTCAGAACTGTTGCTATGATTGCCAGGACAACCATCTGCGGTATGGTATACCGCAATCCAGGTGGTTCCAAGTCTGTAACGTTTGTGGCATTTGTCAAATTCTCGATAGTGCTGTACGTTGACAGATCTATGGACATTGGGCGTGACGAGACATTTGTTGGATATATCTCCATTTTTTGGTGACTGACTTGATTTGGCGGTGATAGTGGGTCTTGTGATGCTGTAAATAAAAAATAAGAAAAATATATGAAATATATCTAAAGTTGCTTACTATCTAAACTACAATGATATAATTTTGAAAAAATCGGCTATGTATATTTTATACACATAAACGTTTTTGCAACAATGATAATTTACAATACTTTTACAAGAAAAAGAAAACTGGCACTAATATCCACAAAACAATTTGGGTATAGTAAATTATTTTTATTTTATATATTTAAATGAATCATACAACCATAGTACATTACAATCATCCATGGACATATCTCTAGCACAATATTAGCTACACAGCTTTATCATGCCTAATTCTTGATTCAATATGTAACAAACACATTCTTTTGATATGTTCATAGCCTCTGCTATCTTTCTAATTTTTCAAAGTCATTTCCGAACTTTTGTTTACGAATACTGCCATCTTTAACTTGAGGTCGGAGACTTTTCAGGCAACCCATGTAACTAGTATAAAACAAAGTTGGTAATCCGTGTCTGCCTGTGTGGCTAGTACTTCCTACTTGATGGATTGTGATGTGGTTCACCATTAGTAAGATATTTTCTTTAGGAAGGTTTAGGTGTATAATATAGTCATATTTAACGTAAGGATAGTAGAGAAATATATCAAAAAGGTCTGCATAAAAGTCCGCGGTAGCATATGTTTACTTTTTAAATTTGCACAGCAACAATTTTTGTATTTCACAAGTTGATGAAAACAATGGTTCACCATGTCATTTTAATGAATACCTTAAAATATATCACAGACAAGCAAATTACCCTCAACAAAATAATTACACCCTATCATACTCATAGAACTCAAATTATATCACAATTCACATTTAAACCTCAATCCATCAATCAAGAGTCTGTGGAACGCAAAATTTATGGAATGCAAAATTAGCAGAGTAGTTCAATTAGAGAATGCAGCTTATTTTAATTTAGACGAATAAATAATTCATGGTTTTCATTCTATTTCTCTTAAGAATTAGGTATGAATTAAAAAAATTAATCTTTTTTACCTTTTGCTAGAATTATGCATTATTTGGACTGCATTCATCTGGATATTTTGCATTGGTTAAAGTTTCCGTGAATTCTCTTGCATTTATTTGAACTAAACAAAATTTGTTGTATTTCATTTGTAGTAGTAGCAAAGTGAGTTTAGTACTTGAAAAGTATTTAATTAAGCTCATGTATATATTTTAAATTTTATTTTGAAA
This sequence comes from Philonicus albiceps, assembly GCA_963969385.1. Lineage (NCBI taxonomy): Eukaryota > Metazoa > Arthropoda > Insecta > Diptera > Asilidae > Philonicus > Philonicus albiceps. The sequence goes on from OZ017773.1 coordinate 12,254,184, forward strand.
AGAATGCATGTCTAGTCATTTTAATGTTTGATATAACGTCAAATAGCACACTAAAGTTTTAAAGTCTCCAGAAAACGAAACTAAATTTATTTTGTGCAATACATGAGCACCTCCTCTACATAAATAGAAAATTCTATGTAAGTAATGTGTAAGGTAAAGTCGGTTGTACCATATACCCCTTCTTTTGAAATGAACTAATTCATTTCGAAGTATTAAGAAAAGAAACGTATTTATTTTAAGTGTTTAGCCCTCCTAATATTGAAAAATAAACAGAATATCAATAACAAATATTATCTAAGATTAAAAACAAATGCTATACTACATAACTGGGGATATATGCATCTGTGGGATAAATTTCCTAGTTCTTATATTGCTGTGAGGATAATTACTCTTAGAAATAAAAATTCGTTATACTTTCAGAATCTCAATAGAAAAAATCTCATGAAAATTTCTTAATATAAACTCCAAGGTGAAAACCTCATTGAACTATACTACATCGTCTTTTGTTTTATCTCAAAAGTGTCGTTGCAATAAGCATTTATAATGGTGTATATATACGTGGTTAACTCGAGGACCATCTACAAAAACCATTTAAACACCAACAAAGTGTCTCAAAATGTTTTTTCTTCTATTAAGCAAATTAAGGTTGTTTAAATGAATGGAGCCAACAGCTAGAGGGTGGTTTGCTTGGAGGAACATGAATCTAGATAATGTGGATATTAGTAAGGTAGGTAGCATTGTGATTTCAAAAGATAGTTTAATTAAAATATTAATTTTGGGTATTAATGATAGAGAAAGTCTTTTCTCTTGAACCTTTAAAGTTGTGCCTCTTAATTTTTAAGACTTTAGGTAAATCTGTAATTGTTTCAATAATTCGTACTCTTGGTAATGATTATTTCAGTCTTTTAGAGTGTTATGAAGCTAAAATCGAGGAGAGACTACTTGGCCGGAATGGTCATGGCATGCTCCTATACGGACCGCTTACGGGATGGTGCAGTAGGTGTTGTCCCATATAAATTGATACAAAAAGTATTTTCTGGCATGTGTCAGTACGGTTACGGTCATGACACTGTCCGCTGTAGAATGCGGAAACCTTTAATCGTAAATTTGGATTTACAATATTGATAATTTATGAAATTTTGCAAAATAATAGAAAACTCTCAAAATTATCAAAAAACGTTATGTAGTAGCACTAAAATTACAAAAACACATTTATAAATACATACAGTCCTCAGTCATCGAATTAAGAACACGTGCACAATTTCGCGCCTACACTATTACTTTAATAATAAAAAAATTACATACTTCAAAAAATATTGCAATTATTCCTAGACCCGGTAATTCTCAGGATATTAAACCAATATAAAATATGTGGAGTTTCATGAAGAGTAGAGTTTATAGTATAATTTGAAACATCAAAACAAAGATTTCTGACCAAAGAAATATTAAAAAATTTTCAAACGAAGGTGTCTCAAGGGATATTTTCACAAGGTGCATAGAGCGTATGCCGGATAGGATTAGAGCTATTATTATGAAAAATAAGAGTGTCACAACAAAATATTAGATTTAAGCTTATTAACATTATATTAATAGTAATCTTAGCAAAATATATTTTTTCAGAAAAATTTTAACTGAATTTTTCTATTTTGCTTCAAATTCACTTTTTTTCATAGTAAAACGTTTTGTTTAATACTTTTGCAAATGTTTATAATTCGATGGCCAGTTTCTATATATGTATATAATTCTCGATTATCTTATATATGTCCTCACTAATTCATCCATGTCTAGCCCAAACTGATAAAGTCAGAAGTATAAAATTTGGACGATAATTGCTTTGTATGGCATACCCCTAAGGAGATAAAGTTGGCATGGAAAACAATTACTTATAAAATGAGTCTACTACTCTAAAAAAACAAATCAAACAACTGTTGTTGAAATTCTAATGACGTGTTCACCATGATTTATGAATATTTAATCGATTTTGAAACAGAGCTTAATTAGTTGTGGACAAAGTCACAGAAAAAACATTCGTTATACTTACTACTTTTAAAAATTTAATTAAAAATTGTGATAATTAAAATAATTTATAAATGTGACAATTATTATTGTATTGTGGTTATATGGACTAAATCGCGTGGCCACAATGATTATGTTCAATATATTTAAGTTAATTAAATACACAATATTTCTTCCTATGTTAATATAAAACATAAAAATTTTATTTAGGAAATTTAACTTTGTAAATTTTTCTCAGTGTAATTAATTCCTATTAATATCTACCATTAAATTTTTTATCAAAAGAAGACTTCAGCTCTCTACTGACTGATAAACATCGTCTCACCCCATAAGTCCTAAGCAAATAAATTTCACGTACGTTTAAATATCTCTGCGAGTGCTCTCTATCCTGACATGCCCTACAGCCTTATAGGAATATCACAATTTAAAAGTATGATAAAATTCCTAGAAATAAAAACTGGGTCGAACAGAAAAAAAGTTATATCCTGTCAAAATTCAGATGTAAAGCCTAACTTCCTTCTCTGTGGTTGATAAAAAAAAACAGCTGGGCTTATTTTGTTCGTCAAAAGTTTTACCCACGTAATCTCCTGCCTCCAGAACTGCAAAAGTTTACTAATTAGGAAATTATCAGAAATCTTCAACATGTTACATTTACATGATTCCGGCGGAACAGTCACCTTCCGTGAGATAATTTTAAGGGAAAAAGAGACCCATCTCACTACGGAGTTTGAAGTGTTCGACCGACAAAAAGGGAACAAATATATGTAGTATTAGGTTCTCTTCTCCTATTTTAAAGTTGCATTATACCATGCTTTTCTACTTGTTTTTATCAATATTTTATTGAAAAATGAGTACTTTTAAGTTTTGTTGCTAAATTGTAGCAAATTTCGTATTTACGAAAGATAGAATGAAATGAAAAAAAAAATAAGGATTGAATTTTCCGAGAATATCAATTTTATCTTTCTACTTTGTACCCTAAATGGTAGATATGATATGAGTCATTATTGAAATATACAAGGATAGGTATACAAAGTAGGTATACTAAAAATGTGCAAATGAGATCCGATAAGTTGAAAAATGTACGTTTTTGTGTCATACTGATAATTGGAAATATTTTAAAAATAAGTACATTCTATATATGGTATGTATATATACGTCACATATATATAAATGATGAATATGTTGGCGTTTAGATAAACTATATATTATATGTACCATGGTAAAAATCGAGTATCCTTATAAGGTAATACAAAACTATATTTTTTATATACCACTTCATATATTTTATATTCCGCCTGTTTGTGATATTTGAAAACAGGAGGGCAGTTAAGTTTATTTCTTTTGGAAATTTTTAATATTTTTATATGCCCACTACTCACTCAGCAATAGCGTTTGTCAGAAAAATTTCTGTTCTGTCTCTTATTATAGGTATACTTGATTTTATATGTTTTTATAATATCTACTGACTTTCAAATTGAAAAACGCCCCCCGGTAATAAAATAAACCTTCAATACTTAAAATAACCTTGTTCTTACGTTCTTATATGTATAAGTTTCTTACCTAATGGTCCTGCGAAGGTTTTAAATTTTATGCCTGGGAATATCATGAATCTCTGGATGCAATGGACTAGAACAAGTCAAATTTTGGTCGCATAATAAAACCTGAAGGAGATTTTCCATTCCCAACAAAATTTAAGGACTATCAATCTCAGCTGGATAACTAACCACATTCTCAAGGATGAAAGGCTCCAAGGAAAACGCACACATAAGTGCGTTTGTTGTTTAAGGGGCTCCCACAAAGGATAAACAATTCGAGACTCTTTCAAGACGCTTCCCGTGAATATCCTCCTCTTTTCGGTAGGCTTCTCATCTCGGCAATCGGCCTGATGATGGAATTAGAATTTATAGCCCGCAATAACTTCAACGGCGTTCCGCCTCGCTTCAAAGGATGGACGCGAGATGGATATGGATGGTGGCATGTTGCAGGGAAATTTTAGGATATACCTTATTCATCTCATTTTACTCTGTTGTTTTAGCTACCCAAGACGGTTAATAAATTTGACGGCGATAAAAAGAAAAATTTTCAGATGAAATCTGAAATCTCTTTTATTGCCATGTTGTTTTATCTCCTCTTTCTAAAAATTATAAAAAGGAGGGGAACAAACAAATTTTATGCAGCTAAGTGAAAAGTTAAACACAAGATGAACCCAAATGAAATTTTGATGAATTTAAAAAAAAAAAACAAGAATTTTTCTAACAGCGCAGAAAACACGCTTACAATTTGAATTTTACAGATTTTGGAGTTAGAGGGCTAAGTGATGTATTTTTCGTAAATGTTTCACTTGTATGATTTTATTTCCCATTTTATCCATGGGAATTCATTTCAATATTAAACTGCCTTGTTGCAAGCGATTAAGTATCGTAATTCAATTGAAAATCTGATAGAAGATGCCACCATACTTAAGAATGCTTAACAAACATCATTCTTTGTGTAAAAACAAAACCCTTAACTTGAATGAAGTAAATATTTTTATCTGACCATAGAAAACTTAAAGCAATAAATGGCACGAAAGAGACCCTCAACCAAGCACATTCAGCCGAAAAATTACAAAAAGTTAAATGCTCGAAATTCTACCGAAAGAACCTAATTATATAAGGTATAAAGTAAAGTAGGGGAGAAATAAAAAGTGCATTCAGTCACCTTTCATCATTCAACCCTACAACCAGGTGCACTATAATCCACAACCCTTTCACACCTCATTTTTGTGCGACTTCTGGAATTAAGCTACAAGTCGTGAGATATGCAAAAAGATTAACCGTCACCACCGCACCCCCGCCCGCTCTACCACTCTGTGGACCATCACCATCAAGGGCAACCGAGTGGTGAAAAATAAGAAGAAAAGGCCAAGATATTTCTCAGACATTCAAGTGAGATGAAGAAAACGGGAAAAGTGCCGCTCTTGTCTAATGAAAAAAAGGAAGATTTTTCGTAAAATGGAAGTTTTTCTCGAGCTTCTTCTACTTCAGAGGCAGGTGAGAAAAGAGTTCGCGTTTTTGCATAGAAAAAACTCTTACAATTTTTTAAGCTTAAATGCAAGCGCAGATGACTCAAAAAGCTGATTTGGGTCCTTAAAGAATACTCGCAAGGTATAGTTCTTTGTATACAAGAAGTAACGAGGTTGTTTACAATCTTGCGACTTTTGAGGGGCTTAAGTAAGTTTGAACTTTACCGATTTTTCACTTTAATAGCTGAAATATTCACCTTTGGCAATTTACTTAGTTTATAAGTACACAATAGCAAAATTCGCACAAATCGCTCTATTTAGGGCATTTGAAAACGGCTAACCCTTAAAAGTACCTTAACACAGTGTTCCTTTCGACTAGCACAGTGCGTGTACCAAGTGATGAAGATGCTGGAGGTAACGAAATACTTCGATCAGGAGCCTCTACAGAGTTCTTCTTTGATTGCGTATAAAACATGCATTAGTGCAGAAAATTTCAAATTTGCTTTACAAAAGGGATTCTTTCCTTTATGTAATCAAAAGATGCAATGTAAATTCACCCTTTGTGATGTTAATTCAATTCAACTAGGTATTCCTGGAGGCAAAAATATGCGTTCCAATTTTCTCGTAGAACTTTGCAGCTCTGGTGTTACAGAAGTGCTTCTTTACAATCGATTCAATTTTGCAATACTGAATGCCAGTTTCAGATTTTCCAATTTAATTATTTCATGAATGTGAAATGAAGGGAATTTGTCGTTAAAAAAGGAAGTAGTAATGGAAGATTGGTGGAAGTTTTGAATAACCTAAACTATAACTAAAAATGGTAAAAACCTTTTTGTATATAAACTTCAAATAAAAAATTACAGAAAATTTATGATTCAAAACCAAATATATCCCAAAATCAAATATAAACTAAATTCTCAGCAAATTTCAGTTTAAATTTTAAGTTAATACTATGACAATTCGTTAAAACAATCCTTTTTCTAAAGTTATTCAATTTCAAATTTCTATTATTTACAAAAAATTCTAAGTGTGGACTTATTGCAAAAATTGTCAAAGTTTAGACTTATTACAAAATGAAGTCCGGAAATATAACAAAATATTCCGGAAGGACTAAACGACAAAAAATTCGAATTCCAAAATTGTTTATATTTAGCAGTTTCTAAGTCCCTAGAATTACTCTGTTTGTCGTATTGCTAAGTAAGCTGACCTCGAAAGGCATGTGTTATTCAATCTACTGACCAAGAACAAATCAGGTCGAGCTATTGATTTAACTCGTTTTTTATATAGAAAGGACTACCAAAAAAAGACCTATTCACTATTTTGGATATCTTTGTATCTTTTTTGATATTCCTCCTGTATTTCGTGTTTTAGATGCCACTTATCACACCCTGGAATGTGTAGGATTTAGATTTATTTAGTATGCAAAACACTTTCCATTCTTAAGTTGTTAGATCAAAAGAAATTAGAAAGATGCTTACCTTTCTAGATAAGATCTCTCCCGATTCCGGTTATTTCGATCGCAAATTTGTTTTTTGAGCCACGAATTTTAATGTGTGATCTCATTCAAAGATCGAGAGTGATCAATTTTATTATTATTTAATTACGTGAACAACTTACAGCAAATCTGGTAATGCATCTACCAAATCAAATTACCTCAATATATGTAACTAATTGCTGTCATAAATTAAGTAATCGGTCGAGAGTGCGCGGTATAAGCTGGAGTGCACATCGGAATTAAATTATATGGCGAATGAGAAATGTTTAAAAGGAGACAAATTGGTTAGAGGTGAGTTAATTGTGTGTTTTGTGTAATTTTTTTTACATTTTGTGTGAGTGAAATGCTCATTTGAAATTTGCCACTGGAGAATTTATATGTCCTATTACAGGCAATAAAATTTGACTAATTTCTCCTCTTCAAGGACCATAAATGTCTTCCTAGTGTGTATGACGTATACGTAGTGTATGTTATGTGTTTTTTTAAACATTTTATCTTTTTGTGGGAACCATAAATTGCCAGTTGTATTTCTTGTTCTCAATGTAAATGTTGTTGTAGTGCTGTGAATTTGTTTATATTGTTTACGTCAAGATTTTCTCCTTTTTTAATCCGATTTTGTTTGTATTTTTAGGGGGATAAAAGAAGGTACTTGTGCCTATAATTGAAATTAATTATTTTTATTCAAATATATTTTTATTTATTTTTTAGGTTTCTTTAACAATTATTTTTCTATTAAAATACCCCCTCCTTTGAATTAACATTTCAGACTAGAAATATCACTTTGAAATCTTAAGAAAAATATGATATTTTGTATCAACTTACCATATAAAAATAAAATTTTACATCAAATCAAAATAACCACTTAATACTGTTATATACAAATTAATATATGTATACCTACCCATACCAACAAATATATTTTAGAAAAAAATATACAATTAACTTTGAAATTATTAAGAAAAATCACTAGTTAAATAAGAAATTATGCTGTTGTCCTGATAAATGTGAAAAGTTTTTTATAAAAGGTATACCGCTGAAAACTATGAATTTTAATGCTCCAATAAATTCTGTTATCCCATTTCTTTTATTTTACATGTAAATGCCAACGCTGTACCTTCGAACTATACTATATAATATAGGTAAATTTCGTCCAACCTAAATAAATACCTTTAGCTTGAGGTTTCTCGAAAATAATAGAAATTTTCTACAATATAAAACAGTCTCCTATAAGAAATGTAAAAATCATCTAATTGTTCTGTACAATTTTTCTACATTCTAAGCAAATTTTATCCTAAGGTTGTAAATTCAGCTAAACTATAATATAATAGTATAATACTTGCCTACATTCTGTAGAAAATAAGTCTATAATCTGTACAAAATTTGCCTACTTTCTGTAGAAACTATGGATACATTTCCCTTGCATGTAGGTACATAATTCGAAATTCTCCATCAGAGTATAGTAATAATAATTTAAGTGATAGATATAAACTTTCTACTGCTACTACAGAAATAAAAACCCCAGATTTAAAATAAAACTTATTGGCTCTATTATAATATATAATTAAATTAAAGTTTAAATCAATAAAAATCAATATTTATCAGTATGAAGATTTTTTTAATATAGGCTAAGCACTTTACCATATGCAAATGGTATGTATTCTATTTTACGTGTTAGTGTGTGGCAACACTTAGCTCGAAAAGAGATTCATTAAATTTTCACTTAGTATTAGGTCTACCAGAAAGTCCTGTCCGTTTTTGAAGAGAGATATTTAACTAGATTTATTGTACGATATAATTTCCATTGGTCCTTATGACTTCTTCCCAGCAGGATGGCAATTTATAAAACCTATTTTTGAAGTAAATCTTTGGATGCGAAAAACTACAGCAGCACTACTGTAAACGTAAAGGTTTTCTTCATTTTTGAATCTTTTTCTCATCAAATAATTTTGTAAAGAAAGGAATAGGTGAAAAACTGATGGTTAAGGTCTGGGGAGTATGGTCGATGCGAAAGAATTTCCCATCCTAGCTCTGAGATTTTCTGGCGAGTCGCCAAAGCAGCATGTGGTCTAGCATTATCGTGATGCAGTATGATTTCCTTCCTATTGAATATTGTCAGCCTTTCCTACTCCAAGAATACTTTGTTAACTCGACTGTATTTCTCCGGACCTTGCATGTCCCACCATATACACAGTATTCTCTTTTTAAGGCTCAAGCTCGGTGTAGAGGTGAAAAACGCATGTTTTCCGGGTTCACGCAGTTTTCCTTACGATGTTTTCGTATGTAATCCATTTTTCATCATTTGATCTATCATGATCTTAAAAATATTGTCATCAACCACAAATGGCCGCCCAGAGCGTGGCTTATCACTAAGGCCGAAATCACCAGCTTTAAATTTTTCGAACCATCTCCTACACATTCTGTCCGCAACAGCATCTTCGCCAAAAACTCTTAACAAATTTCGACACGCTGACAATGACATGATATATCTTTGTTGTAGTTAATTTCGAAGTGCACATAATAAATGCAATTATAAAGATAGCTCAAAAGAACATGCCCAAATGTATTCAAACTTGAAACGAAATTATAGGACAGAACTTTCCGATAGACCTAATATAATTCAAATGTACGAATGCAAGAACCAGATTATAAGCAATTCTGTAAACAAATTCTTAAGTCGATCACACTGTATGATACGTGATTCATACATATTGCCCCTATGGGCGTACGCAAGTCGGATGGGGGGCTAGAATCAGTATGCAAAGAGGGAATGAGCAGCTGCAGGCCCGCACCCATAGAATCCGTCGTCCATCAAACTTTGAAGTTTCCAACTGACAGCTCATACTTTGACGGAATATTCAACATTTTCAATCCGCCAAAACTTTGCTGTCCGTTACTTACGTTCCATAACAAAGAAGCTATTTGAACTAACCTTTAAGTTGGGAACGTCAAAGTTTGACGAACGAGGGATTCTATGGGCGCGGGCCTTAGCGCTCCCAAACTCTAAGCAAGGACACAATAGATATCTGAACTCCTGTACACTGTACACAAAAGGAAAAGGAGAATGGAAAGCTGACATATCCCCCTCCCCTGTAAAAAAAAATTATATGCTCGAGGGAATGGGGAAGAAGCAGTTAAAAAACAAACTTTGTTTAACAAATTTACCTAAGCTTCATGTGTAATATTGTAGTAGTTTAGGTTACCAACTGAAATTTAGTTCAGCTAAATTTTTCAAAATATTTTTGGATGTTTCACCTAAAACGCATTAGTGCAACTTGTATTGACTTTCTAACAATTTTACAAACTTCTCTTTCAATGTATCTAGTGTATTAAATTAAATGGTATTAAATGGTACCCTATATCAAATAAAAATTGAAAGTATTATAACATTTTGTGATCGTCTTGTTTGGCTGGGATACCTGAAAAGAAAAATCGAATAGCCTATGAGCAGGTAAATTAACTATTTTAAGTTTGCAGGAAGCAACCTGTAAAAAAAACTAACTAAGCTAAATCCTGGCCAATAATATAAACTGGAAGGGACAGAGCATAGTTGTTTTGTTTATTTGAATAGAAATGAACATTTTTTGAATCAATATTAGCTTTTTTTCTAGGCATATTAGGTTTTTAATTAAACCAAATTTGCAACAGTTCAAAACTTTGCGTATACATCCGTCTGCAAATAACATTTTTTAAATTAAATTTAGTTTCTAACCCTTCCTTGATTATTACACAGTCCTTTTCGTTCTATCTCTCTTTCAATTGTTACAATTATAACCCTTTGCCTTAAAACAACGTCTGGGAGACGTGATCCCCTTTCTGTACCTAAAATGAGAAGCTCGTATTAGATACGTGATGTTTTGTTCTGGTTAAAAGTGAAAAGCTCATATCAAATAATGTTGCACGCTAATGTTTATTGTTATTGTTTGTTATAATTGCAATATAAAAATGTGGTTTTAGTAAATAGTAAATGGCAAACCAGTGGATTGCGCAAAATTTGGCCTGTGATGAAACTACTTGTGGTCACGGCGAATGACAGAAACTCTCATCGAAAGTGGCACTAATAATCGTCGCTCAATTCATAAGGCAAAGGGTTAAAATGTATGTAACTTTAAGTTCCTATATAATGTATGTAACTTTCTGTAGGTTCCTATATAAAGGGTATAATGTTGGGCCATATTCTTGAATCCGTTCTGATCGAATCGAAAAGAACTTCTTCTTTTGTATTGAAATTTTATTATAAAATTCCCAAATTTGTAACAAATTCATTTCAGTTACCTTTGACCTCAATTAACTTTTTTTTAAAGTAATTAAAATAATTTGATAGAAAAATCCAACCAAATTTATCCGGAAATACTAATTTATGTCAAAGGTAACTGAAATGAGTTTGTGAGAATTGAAGAAATTTTATTAAGGCTTTTGTAAGCTCCTTTCGATTCGATCTGAATACATTCCAGAATAGGGTCCGTTAAGCTTTGACATACATATATATAAGCCCTTTTTCTTTAAATACTCATATTACAGTATGTTTCTACACGTTTCCATTTTAGTTCAGGTTTTGCTTTTTCAATCACAAATAAAATTGACGTTGCATTGTTACCATGTTTTATTGGCTCATACTGTCGCACTGAAAGTGCGCCTATTTGTTCAATCTTGCTTTTCTTTATCAGTGACTATCGAAAGCAATAAAAAAAAGAAAAAGATATTATACTTCGAAATACATTTTCCTGCAGCTTATTTCCTAAAATTAATATACCCTTTGTGCGCCATACCCCAACACAATCCTAGTCAGTACGCCTAATTTAAGATTGAATGGTCTGCTCCTTCGATAGGTAGCTTCACGGATTGGAGCACAAAGGCCTCGTTAGCTAAGCATAATTTCTGCTAGGCTCGCTGCCGATGATCAAAATCCATAATTTCTACTCACGTTTGCTTGGATTTCGTGTCTGGCATGCCCAAGTAGACTTTTGTGTGCCTGCCCCTAAAATCGGGGGCGACAAACAGTCAAAGCGGGCCGGCAGCCCAAGCCCCGAATCCTTGTCAACTCGATTCGTCCTCCTGACCCGATCATTCCAGTCAATTTTACAATTTTTCGAGTTCCACAGGATTCCAAGCTGGGCCTATACATAGCACGTCGCTTGCAAATATGCAGCGCATGTTTCCGTCCGCCCCCTGTACTTCATTTCCCTACCCTCTTTGATCCATTTTAATTTTATATTTTGCCAATTTCCCTTGTACGCCTGTAACTTCCTGTGGCTGCAGGGCCGGCTGGGAATTTATGGTGGTGCCCCCTAAAATGGTGCTCATTGTTGCCCAGCCCAGAAAAAAAGGACGAGGGTAAACTTTTTTCTGTTAATCAAAACAGACATATACCGTACTGTATTTTTCAGGGTGTGCCAAACTGGCCGCAGATAGGGTAAAAGGGAGCAAAGCGAAAACCCAGTTTATCCGCGTTCGAGAAAATTGGTTTATTTTAAAATAAAGAGTTACTGAAGGCTCCTAGATGCTTGAGAAGGGTTCTCGTAAAAGTTGAATTGTTTAAAAATGACTCTGAGTTCTGAGCAAGTTTTTACGAGAAAAGCAACTTTCATGGTTTGTTCTTAAAAAGAAACACGAGATAAGAAAGAGTGGCTTGAGGGGGATTACTTGCTTTCACGAAAATGTCAACGTTGTAAGCATTTTTTGATTGATGTCCCCTAGCTTTGCTCGGAATGTGCTCATTTCTTGCGTTTACGTTCCATCCATCCTTGCGTCCACCCGAAGGTTTGCGCACGCTTTAAAATAGCTAGCAGCACTTTAAGTTTTATTTTACTTTTGTTTCTCAAAGGTATAAGAAACGATTTCACGGTATTCGGGTTTTAATTCTTGGCTGAGGGAGTTCGGGGCTCAGGAGAGCGATGGTTTTATGGTAGCTTACCTTGATAAGCAAGGAGAAATATGAGATAGGCTTCCCTGAAAGGACATTTTTCATACTTATTTTTCGCTGCTGATAGAACCTTTCCAATTTAAAGTTTTCAAACTTCAAAACGAAGTTTTGAAATACTCTAAAAGAGAAGTAGATCATTGCCGTGGAATTTTTTGCAGCACTGAGAGCTTACTCTTATATGCCTATACATATGATTTAAAAATGTCTGTAGATAAGAAACTTATTTATTTTTATGATACTTTATGCTATGACTTTCTAAATGACCTCGTCCAAATTTTATTTATTGCCAAAGTTATATAATTATAAAATATATATGAGGTATGAGAAACCCATTTTAAAATAAGGACGAACCGCATTTTGAAACAAAAGGGTAACGATATTTTTAAAAATACAAAGAATTTTGTATTGTATATATTTCTGCCATATTGATGAAAACCTCCAAAATAGTCGAAAATTGGGGCAAGGTAAATGGTACTTAATATTACACCCCTGTGACTTATAATATAAAACAATCTTCTGTTATTATTTTTTACTTAAATTTCCTTTTACAAGTAAGACAAATAAAAAGTGCTTTTTTAATACTTCTCGTCAGCCCTATCCCATATAATGTTTTCTAAAGTATTAGTATAGAAATTTAGCAGGCAATAAGAAGAAGAATATAAAAACAAGATTAAATTATGCAAGAAAACAATAAATATCATATATATGCACAGAGATTACTAATATATCGCACGCTTTTTCGGACAGTTTCCCCCTGCGCATCCTTGATATGGCGCATAACTAAGCAAAATTAAAAAAGAGTACCTTTAAATTTTCAAATTGATGGCATTTTGCATGAGGTTCCCCTATCTCTATTTTTATTTGCTCCCGTTCCGTCACCAATATTTTTCACTTACATAAATATGAAATACTATACGGCACTCGGACACTAGCAGATTACTCCACTTTTCGCCCTTGTATCGTATTATAACTTAATATAATATTAATGTATGTATACTGAACAAAATTTTTATATATACATAAAAAATAAGAATTTGGATCCATTGCATTTCAATTACAGGTAGCCCTCGGTTTACGCCGATTCACAATAATGCCGCTGCGCAATTTGAAATGAGTAACGAAGCCAACCATGCATATCTCTTCGACTATGGAAATTTGGATGGATTAATTTTGTGAGTTAGACAACGATTGGGAGCGAAGTACAAATGTAAAAATTTTCACATTCTTTCGACCATATTCCGTAGTTCTTAATGAAAGATAACAAAAATAATAAATAATAAAATAAAAGGATACTTTTTTCCGAAAAATATAAGAGATCCTATGAACACATCACATCAGCGGGTAACATATTAAATGGCGTTCGCACGTCTAGCTAGTTTGAAAAATCCTCTTCGAAAAATCATTTAATGTGTTCAAAACTAACGATAAAACAAATGAACGAGCATTAACACATGCATTACTAACGCAATAATAATAACAAGAATAAATAAATAAATAAATATAACAAGAATAATAAAAAAAGAAAACAAAAACAGATAGAGGAGTGAGGGATGGGTTAATGTAAGGATGGGTCAGGTAGATAAAGAGCATGTTTGAAGTCTTGTAGATATGGAGGTCGAATACGAGTTGTTGCCCTTCTAGCATTCTAGTGAAGGGTTCAAAGTGACCGTAGTTAGTTGATGGTTTACGAGACAAAAGATAGGAAAAGATCTAACGTTACAAAAGTTTATGTAAGGGATGTGCTTGGCAGAAACTCGGGACAGACAATGAAACTGCTTAAACGGCATTACGATGTGTGGTAAGACGCCGAAGGTTAACTAACTTTAGACGACTATCGTAAAGAGGAAGTTTGAGGTTGTTTGTCCAAGTGAGATCGCGTAATGCAAAGCGGATAAATTTGCGTTGAAAATGTTCCATTCTATTAATGAGCGTAAATTGGGAGGGTGACCAGACCTGATAGGCTTACTGGATCAGAGGCCTTACAAAAAAGCTATAAAGTGATTTAGTGATGTAAGGGTTGGCAAATTTCTTAGACCACCGTTTAACAAAGCTTAGAGCAGAATTTGCGCTGCTGATGCTGTGATCAATTTGGAACTGTTAATTAAGCACACTGCCGCAAATAACGCCAAAATTGCGAAGGGAATTCACCAAGAGTATTTGTTCTCCTGAAAGCATAGAACATCTGAAAGAGGTAGGAGAACGTTTGTAAGTAAGTGATAGATTGGCATTTAGAAACGTTGAAATCAAGAAAGTTTTTTACGTACGGGTAGAGAAATTGTTTAGGTCGTTTTGAAGAGATGAGTTAGTCGGATATACAAGTTGAATATTTTCGTCGGCATACTATAAATTAAGATTTCTGAGTGATTGATTACATTCACAATATCGTTGAAAGACAATATGAAAATTAAAGAACCAAGGTTACTACCCTGGGAACGCCATAATGGGATATAAAAGAGTCAACGCACATATACTGGTGACTATCGAGGTAAGAATTACTGCATGAAATAAGGCTGGTAGAAAGCCGAGATAACTTAATTTTAGAGAAATAATTTTATGAGAAATTTTAAATTTATATTTTTTATCGAAAGCTTTGCTAAAGTCTTAGTAGAACCTAACCCTATACCTCACTGTAAATGTGTATTCATTTTACGTCAATTCGATATGCGGCATTTTTCGTGAGAACGGAATTGTATCAGAAACCGAGGGCTACCGGTATACCATGTATGTAAAAACAAAAAATATTTTAAGCTGTCTATTCTTATTCTTATTTTTATTCTAGTATATAGTTTAATCTACTTTTATATATAATAATTTTCTAATACAATTCTACGTTTTATTATTAGATGTAATTAGATGTAAATTTCCTTCACATTGAACCATTGCCGCTTAAAGGATTTAAGATTTAATATCCAATTCTGCATAGAGCAAAAGCTTCGTATTAGTTTCAATCCAAACAAAGAAGTTTATTTGTTTGATTGCATCTTTCTGTTTGATCGCCATACACTTTAAGTATTGTTTACTTTCTGTGCTTAGGTACTAATAAAACAAATTTAATGATGAATAATGTATGACTATTAATGCCTTACTTCTCTGATGTTTGCTGATAGTTCGACACAATGTGTAAACTCAAAGACCTGTAAACTGGCCAGATGTTCTCTTATTACACTATTATGTAGCTTACCCATAATTATATTTGTAATGCTTAAATCCAATCCTAACGTAGAGCAAATAGCATTATTGAATTAAAGTATTTCTGAATGGATAGATCTTCTCATATGCATAATACACAACTTCATATAAGTTGATACTTATCTACATATGAACAAGCTGAGTGGATTGGGAAACAGTACTTATTTAATTTGGAAATTTTAAAAATTAGCATTTTTTTATTAGATTCAATAGATTTTAGATCAGGATTATGGAGAAATATAATATGATATATGTATATCTGAGTTGTTGAGCCAATACTTTCCACAGTTGTTGGGGCAACACCTCCCAAATAATCACGTGAAAGAATTGAAAATAATCTTTTGCGTATAATAATTTTACGTAGTTCTGCATGAAGCTAAATACTGTTGTACTGTACTAATGCCTGAGGGCTTTTGAACTCATCAATGGTTTTGATACAACAAAGCTTTATAACATCTCAATATTTTTCAATCGAATGGGCATCTGGTGTTATTAGGAGTTATGGTTTTTTGACCGTAAACAATACACTTAGTCATAGTTGTAGTCTTATATTTTTTTCCCCAATGCTGAAAATTATACTTGCTGGTTTTTTGCCATGCGCGCACAACTTGTTCACAAACCCAAGCGGTGAAAAATTGCATTTTCACTATTTTATTACTTAATCAAACTAAGCACATCGCCCATAAATCTTTAACAAAGCAGACCCCACTAACTGGATGCTAATAAAAGCGACAGAACTTTTCATTACAGGCTTTATTTAAGATTTATTATCTACAAAGATTCAGATTATGTGTTGTACACAGGTTAGAGGCTCCAGCACGAGCATAGAAAAAATCCCATTTATTAAAACGATTGAGACCGACATTAAAATAATTTTAAAAAGTAAATAGACCAATCCAGCATTTATAACATATTTTATTAGTAACATAAAACTAAAAACTGACTTACTAATTAATTTATGTAGGGAAAATAAAACTGAGCTAAGAAAATTAGCTTTAAAAACAAAATTTGCAAACATCATAAGTGAATTGAAACAACATTCAATTTCTACATAACAAAGACGAAAGAGAGAATTTGAACAGAGTTAAGATTTTTGTAAATAAAGAAAACGATTTTCAAAAATTAAATCTTACAATTCATTAATAAGTTCAAAAGTAAATTATTATACCCTAACCCAACGTTAGTTAACCGTTTACAGATTATCAACATTATATTTTAAAACTGAAATTTTATAGAAATAGTTGAATAATGTGCGAGTATATAGTTGTTAACATTGTTAAATTTGGAATCATGGAAATATTTAAAAAAAAAATTTTCTGAACTTTGTTGTTTGTACAATTGAGCTATAATTGTCATTTCCGATGAGCACTTCAATTAGAATTCGAGCTATTACCCTATTTTTTTAATTGAATTTATTTTATTTGTCTCTTTGGAAGATAAACCAAAACAGATTTCATACAGGACCGAACACTTAAAATAACTAAAATAGTATTTAATAATTTTATAAACTAAATTAATTTAATGACTAAAGTGAGGCTAATCACAAAGCTAGCGACTCCCCTTCTTTGATTTTCATTTTGATAAAACCTACCTCAAACACTCCCTTTACCTGCCTGGCCCCTCTTCTTAAGAATTCATTTCAGTTTTTACCTATTTACTCTTTTCCCTATTCTTTCCCCTTCCCTTACTATCATTCTCCTTCTTATTATTTTCCCTATTCCTCATTTTAGTCTTAGGTCTGGTTTAATCTTAGTTTTAATTTACATTTACTAATTTAATTTAAGGTTGTTCTTCTATTTTGTATTAATAAATAAATAAATAAGAAATAAAATGAATTGATTATTTAATTATTGTATATGATAGCCAGTTGACTTAATTCTAAATATCCCATTGAATTAAAATTCTGCATTTTTAAATCTAAAAAAATTCAGCGGGATGGACAGAGACAATTGATATTTAAATTGACATTATCCACTTATTTTCTTTAACCAGAAAACATAGCTATTTTTAAAACTTTTATGTCAACAGGAGCTTCCTGGTAAATATTTCTAGAAATCATGTTAGATCAAAAACAAAAAAAGCGATACGAAGAATTGTTAAAATAACCTAAAAAGTTCTTTTGGGGTCAATCTTGCAATAAGTAAGATTATTCAAGCTATTAATTGTCAAATTGAGGATGAGTAGTAGTAGTAGTTGTAGGAACTGGAAGTGAAAAAAGCGCTGACACCTCAAGGATTGAGCTAGGATAGATAAGATATTCGGAAAGAAAACAAAATCTCAGGCAAGTTTTTCTTACCGCGTAAACAATTAAAAACACAAGTAATCCTGGAGTCAGATCTGCGCTTCTCAGACGAAAAATGTATGAAACTGCGCTAAACCGACTCAATACGATTAATGTGTACAGCGTAATATGGAAACCAAATTAGACTGCCGTATACCAGTATACTCGTAAGCCTAACAAACGAACAAAAAGATGTTTCGTAGTGTTTAGAATTCCTTTTAAGCAACATTTAGCGAAGTCAAGGGTAGAATTAGCTTTGCTAACAATGCCTCAATATGGTCATCGGAGGAGAATTTAGCGTTGAACTACACTTCAAAGTCTTTAGTTTTTCTTTCTTCTTCTTAAAATTAAATTACCATTCGATTTATAACAAAAAAGAAAAGGTTTTACCAACTAGGCATATTACGCAGTCCTTCTTCTGGCGCGTTCATAGAATATCCGAGTTATAACGTCACACTTTAAACGCGTTTTTCTCAAAACAGCCTTTTTCAAATTGACGTGATAAATAACTTCAACAATTTTTATCCGATTGACTTCAAATTTTAATATAACCTTTCTAATTACATTTCTCAGAGAAGTATGTAGGGGATTTTTGAGTAATTAAAAATTTTTTATTGTATAAATTTTATACTAAATTATTCACTAAAAAGTCAACCACGATAAATTATAATTTATCGCAGATTTACCAGTTGTACCAGAAAGTATTTACCGGTTTTTTTTAAATGAAAAACCACATAATTTTTAAGAAAATGGATAAAGTTATTTATTCAAAGTATTGGCCATTCGATTCTATAGATTTTGTCCATCTTCCATGAAATTTATGAATGTCATCCCGAAACAACCTTTTGCCCTTTGACCTAAACCATTCATCAGGTATTTTTCGGCTTCAGCGTGTCCCATTGATGGAAAAAAGTGATAATCGGACGGGTCCAGATCTGGAGAGTACAGCGGGTACGATAATACGTCCAACTTTTAAATTTTCGAAACCACATCTAGTTGCTTGGAGCATGCTCTCCGTAAGTTAGTTTCTACCAACAAACGGTGACTCTCAAAGGCCTTTTTCCTTTAATGAAATAAGAAAAGCAATGCATGCCGCAAATGCTCTTTTTCAGATACGAAATTCGACATATTCACAGAGCTATAACACTATAACGCTATTATTTAGGCGTAATGAAACTTTGTTGTTTTTGAAGCTTAATGACAGAGAAAACAACACGTAGCATACAATTAGCTGATTCTGTCGAAAGTTTTGCTAAAGTCGGTAGAGATACATCAGATTTTTTTACCAGCCTCTAAAAGATTGGTAGTCGTAGACTTGCCCTTCAGAAAACCTAGTTGTAAGGATCCCAAAAGGAGTCAAAACTGTGATCAGTTCTCGTTATAAACTAACTCGAAGATTTAGACAAAGGACTATAATTTTTTATGTCGCATTTATCACTATCCTTATGAAGTGGAATAATTAACGATACATTCCATACATCAGGGAAAACTCCAAAGGAAATATAAGAGTTAAATAATTAATAAAAACAGAAATAAATAACATAACACAGTCCTTCAAAAAACAAGAAGAAAAGACTTTGTAAAAAAGAAAAGCCGATGGAAGCTTCGTCAAGTGAATAAGATCTGTTTGTACAATTAAAACAAAGTGGCTAAAGTGGCTGGATTATGTGACAAATAATAAATAAAAAATAATTTTAATAATTCTTATCAAAAGACATGTAATTGACAGGCGACCATAGAAGCTAAGCTGCAAAAAATATGTAATATACATTTAAAAAAATTACATATCTTTAATTTTAAAAAGACAAACAATTTTTAAGCTGATACACTAAAAAGCAACAAGATAAATTGAAAAATTAAGCAAATTGCCCAAATAACACCATCACACCTCCGCAAAGTCACTAATCGTC
Source organism: Philonicus albiceps (assembly GCA_963969385.1). Taxonomy (NCBI): domain Eukaryota; kingdom Metazoa; phylum Arthropoda; class Insecta; order Diptera; family Asilidae; genus Philonicus; species Philonicus albiceps. Next base: position 12,273,999 of record OZ017773.1, read on the forward strand.
TTTTGACAGAACTGAACTCGCCGGACCGGCACTATCGCCGCACACACGCGACCCATCCATCCTCTGATCCAAAGCAACGCGAAAGGGTTTCACTAGATTAAATATCATCATCATACCCCATTAACCCTTTTTACATCCGAATTCATGGCCACTTTAATTTTTAGCACAGCGCCGGCTGTAAGAAGTCCTTTCTGACGCTATCTTGTGCCTCCGTCTTCCCTTTTTGCAGCGAGACGGAGGCACCTGAAGCGCCCGAGCCCCCGCACATCCAGTCCATAGTCCTTTTTGTCTGATTTGGATGAACCGACCGATGCTTGGCGGCAAAACAAGGGGGAACGGGATAAGTGTGCCCGCAAACGGCTGCAACACTTAGGCCCATCAAAAATTGATCAAGTTCGTTTTGTGGCCCCCGACGAGGCATATTTTCTAGTTACCGTAAAAAATTGAGCGGCATCTCTAAGGACCGGACGTAAAGGCGCCTCTGCCGTGTAGAATTTCCGCGTTTAGTGCCGCGTTAAATTAGATTTTATGGAAACGTTGGGATTTTATAATGTGGCATGAAATGCTCACTCGATGAATCCAGAATGCGTATTGTAATAGGTGGGGTACGGTGGGGTATGCGGCCGATTTCAAGATTACCTTTATCTGAGATCCTGGTAAATAAGGGATGAGAAAAAAGTGGTCCATGTTATCTAAACGATTCAGATTTTAAAGCACTGCAAGAAGGGGGCAGTAAAGATGATGCATTCAAGATTTCACAACCCGACGGATAGTCCTGGTTAGTGAATGGATTTAGTCTAGATCATTTATCTTTACTGGATGGGTCTGCGTCTTGTTATGGCACTTCTTTTTGTTGTAGGCAACAAATACCCCCTAGTGGGCAAAGGTAAAATGTTTACGAATAAGAGCCTATAGACGATCCCAGAGTGGCCTATAAGTTCACTAACGAACATGAGGCGAAGAAAGTTTGAAGTAAATGCGAAAAGTTCCTGGAGGAATACGAAAACCATTGTAGCCCGGCTGTAGGATCATTAGTTCGAACATGCTGTGGTGGAATGCTTCCATCCCGACTGCCCTAACTTGGCACCAAAATGTATCAAATGTTGCTCCCTTTTGGACAAAAAATGGCTGCTCTTAATGAACTTCTTTTCATCCAAGACCCTAGGATGTGGGTAATTGCATCCCCTACCCCATTGTACTCAAGGCTTTCCCATAACCTTTTTTATTTATTTCCCTCTGTAGCCTATTCAAGACGTTTATGGTCCATCTTCCGCATACCTTTGGAACATAAGTATCATCTTGAAGAGCATTACGACAGCAGACTTTCGTCGGACTGAGTCTTTAATTTCTGGACGAGGTATCCAAAGCTTACTCGCCAGCTGTCTGCAAGTAATGAATTTTTCGGATTGATGTCCTTTCCTCATTTTATGCTTTGCCGTGCTGAAAATTGCTATTGATTGAATTGCGGTAGATTACTATCCTGGCGTACAATTTGTTTTTGGGTAGAGAATTGGACTTAGAGATAATGAATAACTCTGCAAAAGAAGTCGCAAATATGATTCATTGTTTTAATAAAAGATAATCCTATTTATTATGATGAATTTCAATATTTAGCTTTTAGATTTTAATTTTGAATCTTACGTTTTTATTCAAAGTTAAGAAATTAAAGTCTTTTGATATAGCGAACTCCAAATGGTAACTGACTCTCCAAAAAAAAAATTATATATGCCATGTCATAAAAATATTCTACAGAATTTTCTGTACTTTTAGATTTTCTAACATGGGTATTATAAAAATGGAAATATGTAAATAGGGGACTTGTAATTAAATTCAATCATAAGATAAGATAAATCGAAAAACATAAAAATACATTCATCATATTTGGTCTCTAAATAGTATAAAACAAAGTAACTTATCTCCGTCTGTCTGTGTATGATTGATTGATAGATTTGGATGCGATTTAAATTAAGAATGTAAGGGAAATTTTTATTATACATTCCAATTGAATGTGAGAATAGTAGAGATATGTTGGTGTTTTGTAATTAAGGGGAGGTTCTCCTTTAATATTTTGAAATTTTCGATTTTTTTTTTATTTTCTTCAAGAATAATGTTTCAAGAATATTGTTTTCCAATTTTATGCCGATCCGAGCAATAGAACCGATTCTACAGCTCGTTGAACGCAGCGGTATCCCAATCATACGAATCAGTCAAAATTTCTTTTTTCGTCCGCCATATTGGATCTACCATTTTGAATTTTAAAAAAAATAATTCCAGATTCGGATTCAGCAACTCAAAAAACATAAAGAACTATAGTTTTGTTATAAAAATCGAAACGGAAATTGAAATATATTCACCAAACTTAACGAAAAATGTAGTAAAAATCACGGAAAATGAACCGAAACTTTCAAGTCGATTTACGGAAAATCAATTTTTTGAAACTTTGCGCTAAGTTTACTCGAAAACGGTTGAACCGATTTACTTCTAGTTTGCTGCATTCGAAAGTAAACATTTTTGAAAGGGGGTTATACCAACAAAATATGAAAAATTATTATGTTAACTATTTTTTACAAGCAATAATTCACGAAAAAAAACCTTAAAAAAGCACTTAATTTGTAAGCGCTCGAAATTTTGTCAATTTTCAACTTTTCGAAAATATGTTTGGTATAACCCCTTTTCCATTTCTTGTAGAATGACCTACAATTTTTGATTTTTTGATTTTAGATCGATTTCGACCCAGGATCGTGGCCAGAAGTTGGCAATGTTTTTAAAACAAGCTCTACGCGGAAGCCCATCACAGCCACCATTTTGTTTTTTTTTTTTTGGAAAAAAAAATCTAAAAGTACACATAAATGTACAATAAAAAAATATACCAAAAAGAATTTTTATACCTTTTATCATTTTCCTAAAAAACAAATGCCAAAGTGTACCTACTGTACCTACGATCAAAGGAGAACCTCCCCTTAAGTGGTAAAAACACACTTTTAGGGCACTTACATAGCTTATTTTGACTAAATCATAAGAGTTACAGAAAATTAAAATTTAATTAATTAAATTATCCTACTAAGGAATTGTAGCTCTAAAAAATTCCTACAGAAAGTTTACTATAACATGTATGTTTACCTTTAAGGGATGATCCAAAGAAACAGTTTTGTAATGATTGGTTAGTAATGGTTTATTTTCAAATCCATTTTAATGGATATTTTAGTTACCTTAAACATTTAATTTTGGATCAAGTTATACGTTACCCGTAACGTTTAATTTAAAATATTTTCAAAAACAAGTTCTATAACTTTAATTTTGACTGAAAGCTGATAAAATTTCATTTTTAAAATATTCATACAAAATTTTAGCTTTATGGGGTATAAAAATTGATTGGAAATAAAGAACCGCATTAAAATTTTGTAAAGCAGTTCAGAAGTTATAGCCAGAAAATGTGAGAGGCAGAACGAAAAAAGAGATATAATTTTATATAAATTGGCAAAAGAATGGCTGGATTATAACGAAAAAAAAAATTTTTTAAAAAAACATTTTAGCCCTCATTTTCACTCTATTGTTTGAATAAATATTTACTTCTCGTCTAGTCTTTATAAAAGAAAATTGTTACATCAGCACATTTCTTTTTTTTCAGTAAGAAAAAGCGAAATGTTTTCACCAGCATCGTAATTCGATTTGATGATATCATGAAATGCGTTATTTATTTTGTCAGCTCTTAAACTCCTCAACAGGTTGTGATCGTATTTTGTGGCCTCTTGGTAACGCAAACTCTGGCGAAAAAATAAAATATAAAATAAAACGCAAAGCGAATCGGAAATAAAAACGAAGTGGAAAGGACGAATTGCTTCCTTAAAAAAAAAAATTTTTTTGCTTAACAGTCATCACAAATCCCCAGTTCATTCGTAAGAAAGCCCAAAGGAATTGGCAAGAAACTTTGTTTCCTGTGCGTCGACCATTTCACTTTGGAGGGCCTGAAGTATATTAAATTTTCCAAGTTTGCCAAGCTTTGCCGGCTAGGGGGAGGGATGGTACGGTTCAACATCAATCCGGGGTCCACAAACCCCCGTCCCGTAAATTCCTCCAAAACAGCAGCGTGTCGAGCAACGAGGCCCCCACATCCATTGGATAATAAAAATTTTATCAGAAGAATTTAATTAAAAGCTCTCCCCAGACGTGGATGCCACTAACTTTTCTGCCTTTTGAGAGAGCCGTCTATACACAGCGACCGGGACTGGGATTGAGGTTGAGTAGGTAAGATTCGTGCGTAGGAGTCTATGACCTCCGCAGACAGAAAATACGCTTCAAATGTCGGGAGATCGAAGTAAATCGAAATTAGTACTTCAGCATCTTAAAGATTGCTGGAGCATATCTTTCCACCCAAGGAAGCACTTATTGCACTTTCTGCTAGAGCAGAGTAAAGCTGCATTCATTTATGCATTCACTTTATATGAACGAGCCAAGAACAAGCTCCCATAACGCCGACGAAAGGGCCGTGTAGTGGGACGTAAAGCCCTTTTCTTGCAAGAACTGCAGCAACAAAAGTGACCAATGCAAGTGATAAATGAGTATGCTTGGCAGATGCATTACCACGGCCATAAAACGTTTCTTCCCTTCACAGGATAAATTTTCTTTGGTAATTGCCTTTGAGAGCATCTTACGGGTACTTTTGTTCCCCTAGCAGATTGCAAAGAAGGACACGGGTATGTTGGCTGCAGGGTGGGCTGTTGTATGGAAAAGTATGGAGGAGCCCTTCAACCGAGTAGAAGAGGATACGGTTGGGCGCCATACTGATGAAGAAAAAGCTGTAACTTTTGTTGATGGAATTTTAACACTTGCGCTGGGAATCGTCTGGGAGATATACTTGTACTAAGTGCAGAGGCAATTCAAAGAATTGAGGCACTCTCAAATATTGAGAAGAAAAACGAGACTGCAGGGAATTAGATGATTCTTCTAGGTTAGATTCAACGTTTAAAACTTTTTCTTCATTATTCTGGAAAAATCACCATATTTTAGTAGCGCATTATAATCTAGGAGGTGAATGAAAATTACTTCTTTTATCATATTTGATAAAGTACCCAACAAGAGAACGGAGCTTCTTATTTTTTTACTAATACAAACTAATATAACTAATATAATTAACTATTGTATATTTCCTCTTTTAGTAAAATTTATTGTTTTAATTTTTCTATTTAGTCTACATTAGTAGAATTATCTAGGTATGTTCAATTAAAAACAGAATTACTGAGGAAACAAGTGTTTCAGAGGTCAGAGCATATTGTACTTTCGTAAACTAAAAGTTCGATACTTCTGTGAATTCGGACGGTTTTGCGTAAAAATCTCCATAAGGGTATCAGAGACTCTCCATATTTTAGAAACTAACATTTAGGTTTAAGTAAATGAAGTTGAGAGCTACTGTTTCGATATATACATATATTTTTCAAAAGAATTTTGGTAGACTGTAGAAGTTTTTTTAACTTAACTATAACAGTTTATTTCAATATTCAAATAACGTAATTTTTTAAAATAATTTAAAAAAAGATTAAAAGCATAGTCAAAACCAATTTGTTGTGTTGGATAGACCCAATATTGTTGTGATGGGTCGACCCAATTGGAAGAGCATCACTAAAACAGCGTAAAAGAGAAGGTACTGATTGAATTTATTTTGTCCTTATGATTTTAACCAGTTAACTGTCTCAAACTTTTTTGGAAATGTACCTATGTATTTCTAAATTGTATCACACAAATTAAGTGGTGAGGAGTATACTCCTCAATCAGAAAGTATGTTTTATATGGAATATTAACTGCAAATTTTTACTTTTTACCCATATCGAATATACTGATCATAATTCAAGGCTTTGCAGTTTTTTCCATGACGAATATACACGTTAAAAACAGCTAACTGGTTAATAGAACTTTGTAGGCTGTATATTTGTTAATATATTTGATATATTTGTTATTGCAAATTGTGTAATTGTTTTAAGTCCAATAACTTTCAGTTTCTTATACTAGATTAGTAATTCTTTAAGAATCATTGAAGTGAATCAATTTTGAATCCAAATCAAAGCTCCTACAAGTACTTTTGATTTTAATTTGTTATACTATATTTTATATATATGCATATATGTTTAATTTATAACATTAAACAGCATTAAATTTCTGCAGAGGTAAAATTAATTAGAGTTTTTTCAAATAAACGATACCAAATACATGAAACAAAACATAATTAACGACCAAACATATGACATTAACAAAAGTTCTTTATTAAAGCACGCATTTTACAGCAGGTAAACTAAGTCGATAAGTAATCAATATTATAATCTTATTATTTAGACTTTTTAATCTTCTTTTTTAAAAACTTTTAATACAAATTTCTTTGTTGCCTGTCTACTATAAGTCTTACAAATAAAATTGAAGTAAAGCTTAAAAATTTTGCACACTAATAATATGGCAAGAACTTCTTCTAACATGGCCTTTTTCCTCACAATCCGCTTTATATGGGTATCAAATGAAAGGAATTAGCAAGTAAAATATTATAAGGCTTACCTAACCTATATTTGAAAACTAAAAACATTGCAGCGGTCTTATAACACTATTACTTAGTTTCTTTACTCCCCTAAAGTTTTATTATGTCTTTCAAAATGTTTAAATGTACGTACTGGATTTTAAAATATTTAGATGTGTGCACTCTTTACTACCTACATTTCTTGTAAATAAAACATTTGTTAACAAATATTTGTTTTTATATATTGTACATGATTATTTTTATAAATATGTGCATATATTATTTTAATCAGCGGGTAGTATCATCCACAAAATTGCTATATGAGAGAATTTATACACATATGAAAGAATAAATCTTAACAGACATTTTCATCAACGCCAACCCGAAACTGCTTAAGCAGTTCAGATGGTCTTTTATGAGGTAAGCACTCACTAAGAAAGAATTTTGCGAAATTCTTCCCCTAAAGGGAAAAATAGGAATGTAAGTTTGTATAAAAATCATTTTTGAAGTTAAATCCGTAAAAATTTTTGATTGAAAATTAATAATGATGTCTTTCGGAGTTTTTTTTTTCAAAATCGCCCCCTTAGAGTATGGAAGTTTGTATAAGAGTTCCGTCTTTTCTTAATTTAAAATCATGGTATTTAACCTTTTAATTACAGCCCTTAAGGGTTGTTTTTCCTAAACCCCTGGCACATTTCATAATTAATTTCCAACAAAATTACACGTCTTTAAATGTTCATCCCTCATTGAACTCCCTTAGGGGATACATTTTCGAAAGAATCTTCTTAGTAGGTGCTTATATCCTCTAAGGTGCTGGGTGTATTTTAAATCGCGATAAAGTTAGCTGTATACAAAATAATAAATTTCTGCTGCGTCACATCGGCTCGTCTCTGGAAAGGGACGGAAAAAACCGAACACTACATACCATACCTAGCCCTACAACCTGAACTGGGATACGCTGCGAATGTAGTATACAATAACAATAATACAATAATACAATCTGCAATATTTCTTGTATTTAGTATATACTTGTACTAAGTTAGAATATTTACCTAATTGATGTTGGAGAAGAGTTCAATAAGCGGTGGACGAAGTGTAGAAAATGATAGTGAATATGATGCGTAAAGCTTCATAAATAGACTTGTAGAACAAGGACAGGAATGTCATTATTAAAGCTAATCTCTATAATTTTAAGAGTACTAGATTAAAGGCCAATTGTTGCTTAACAACATCCATTAAAAATACCCCGTACAATTCTTTTAATCCGAATAAAGCCATGGAACTCCACGATTGAGGGAAGCATTGAATCTCTGAAAAAAAACCAGCAACAGTACGAGTTCGTTTATACTGTATCGCGCCTTATAGTAAAACCTCACGTAAATAAAGCCCTTAAATAATCAGCACTTTAAAAATCTTACAGAAGGGAATACTGTCGAGCATTTACGTACGTAAATATATTCCCGTACCCAGTGCCAGGAAGGGCGCTGCGATTGAATTTCTCTGCTCTACACTTTTCCAGAGGATCCTTTGTTTCTTTCCCCGTTTGCACAAATAGCATCCACACGTTCCGCCCCAAAGTTGTCCGACATCGTAATCCTGGTAGATCAGTTATCACAAATGTAAGTTCACATTTTAACAAAAGAAGCGGAGGAAGTGAGTAAGGGGACTAGGATGGTAGTTGCATCAAAGATCTCAAAGAGTAGAAAAATAGAACAAGCAAAATGGAAAATAATTTTCTCTTGAAAAAAGTGCAAACGTTCTGTGTCCCCGAGCAACAAAGGGGAGCAGAATTCAAATTCCCGACCTCTTCCACAGTAGTTGCTTCAATTTTCCATTTGTTGAAATTGCTCCATTTGCCTCATGTTAGGCTCCCTACCCCAACACATTTGGTAATGGAAGACTTATAACTCTTCTTAAAGATGGCAAGTATACATATTTCTTAATAATAATTTCCATTATATTTTTGGAAATTCTCATTTTGTCTCTGGATTTAGGGCATTACCACTCTCCGGCATGTTTTCACCTGAATGCACAATTTGCATATACGACTCGGTATTTGCAAATATTACACCAACCGCGGCACCATTTTAGCAAAACCATCATGTGAATATGAAAGCTGTTGGTTGATTCGGAACAGAATGTTTAAGGGCTGGATTTTAAGGAATTTTCAAAACACTTACAATATATGGTAAAGGTATTATACGTACATAAAATAAATGCAATGCAAAAGATAGGCAGAGTACATTCTAAGGGCTGCCAAATCTGACTGTGGACCATTCCTAAAAAAGAGACTGCAATTTTAAAATTTACTTATTTTATTATTATAACCATTAGTAATTGTCGGCATTTTTTGTCTTTGTAATACTCGTAAGATCGACAGTCCTTTCATGATTTCATTTTTTCAAAAATACGCAACTTAAGACGAAATTTTCGTTAAACAAAATAAATCCAATGAAAGTACTAAACCACCGATAAATTAAAATTAAATAATTTATATTTTTTATTTAGAATTTGGATGCTTTAATATACAGTCTGTTCAACAAAAAAGTAACCGCATTTTTTTTTTACTTACAGAGGAAATATTTATTTCTAATTTTTTTACATACAAGTATATTGAAAGTACTACGACGCAACCAATTAATAAATTATATCGTCCCTGCCTCTATTTAAAATGGCCTGGCATCTCCTGGGCAAGTTTCGACGAGTTTATCCGCATATTCAATTGACAGCAAACGCCATATCTTCCTAATTCGTGTTAGCTGCTTGAGATTATACACAGACCTTCTAACGAATTAGCTCTTCAATATACCCCACACATTCTCAATTGGATTGGTATCTAGGGATTAGAATGGCCAATCCAACATTGTTATGTTATTTTCTACTTTCCAGATCCTGAACAGTTGACTCCGAAGTTAAGAATCATTAAATTGCGCGTACTGTGACGTTTGAAGCAACACTACAATGAATTAGTATTAATGTCGTAGCCCTTCCATGGTATAATCACTCACAGAAAGAGAAAGAGAAATATCATTTGAAAAAATACGGGTCTTTTTATGTTGAACAGACTATATATCACCTAATTATAATATGCGATAATTTGACTTGGCATTGTTATTAATGTCTATTAAAAATTATGAATTCTCATCATTGATTAATCACATTATTTTAGCTGAATTTTCAAATGTCGAACCAATATTTTATTTTGTTGTTTCACAATTTAATAATAAAAACAGTAATTTAAAATTTAGAAATCAATTTTGTATGAAAACCTGAAAGAATTTTCCATTCTTCATGTAGGTTAAAAAATTTAATTATCTTGTTGTCTTGCTTTTATTTAATTTAATAATTATGTTTTAGTTATTTTTTAACCAAACAAACTTAGCACTTATTTACAAATACATCTCTTTTCGTACATTTACAAAAGCATGCTACAGTACCAATTGTCCACTTTTTGATCATCAAAAATACTTTTCTTGATTTCTCTTTCTATCCCTATACCACATAATTGTTGCGCAATTTTGTGTCTATACTAATTTCCTACCGATGAAACTGCATAGGGAAAATAGTGTTTTTTAAATACATACATATAATAAATCTACAAATCGTAAGAGCTGTTTAAAGAGAACTAGTAATAAATACTTAATTATAGGAATTTTTATTGTTTAATACTTTCAAGGATTATTATCAAGAAATGCGCAATGCGGAAAAAATTTAATAAAATCAATAAAATATTTTTTTGAATGGTCAATTACTAAGAAATATCTTATATTTTAATAGCTATTCGATTCTACACAATTCCATTTTTCCTGCAATTTATGAATGCCATCCCGAAAAAAACAATTGTTTTTTGAGCAAACCCATCCAAACGATTTCAATTTATCTTTCACCGGTTTTTGCTGTGTGTGATGGTGTATTGTCATGCAACAAAATCACTTTACCATGTCTTCGGGCCCATTCTGGACGTTTTTCCATCAACGTATGGTTTAAATTTATTATACAGGGTGTTCAGAGGTGGGAGGGAAATAATGCAGGAGGTGAAAGGTCAGGCCGAGGCAAGCAAAAAATCGTATGGGTGGGGGGGGTCACCTCGTACCGTTCGGCAGTTACAGGTTGATTCGTAAATCAGGATGTTGCCTTATATGGGAACCGCTATTGTATTTTTATTTTTTTTTCTACGCATCGCAGCGACCCCAAACCGGTCTCAAAAAATCACTATTCTGAAACCCTTTCCAAAAAGGTCAACACCGCCCCCCTACCCCCAACCCCTTGGCCACAATCACCTCTGGAAGTTGAAAAATTGAATTTTATTTCACGATTTTGCATCTTTCGCCCCACTTTTCTCCTAAATTCACGTTATTAACATACCTACTTTTTATTGTTTTTAAGTTTCCTATCTAATTACCTTTCAAAAAAGGTACAACATGCACAGGTAGAAAAAGGATACAAACATTTATTTACAAAAATCCTTTTATAAAATATTAGGATAATTCGAATTTTTAAGAAATTATACTTAAATTAACTAAAAAATAAATTTTGTTTACTTAAAAACTAATTACAATTAAAACTTATGTGCTACAAAAGATGTTCGAAATGTTCTCCGCCACTCTCGATGCATGTAAGTAGCCTTTTTCTGATTCCGCGTTTGAGGTCTATGGTAGCCAGTCTCTCCCGTATTTTTGTCGCTGCAGTCCCAATCCTGGTAACTAATTCTTCTCTGGTGTTGATTGGTTGTGAGTAAACATCATCTTTCATCATTCCCCATAAGAAAAAGTCCAGTGGATTAAGGTCCGGTGATCTAGCAGGCCAAGGAATCGGTCCACCTCGTCCAATCCAGCGCTCTGGGTAATGTTCATTCAACTTTGCCCTAACAATGTTCCCAGTATGCGCAGGTGCTCCGTCGTGCTGTAAATACATTGCGTTTCTGGTGGCCACGGGGATGTCCTCTAACAGATCCGGAAGGGTATTCTCCAAAAAGTCCGAATATAGCTGACTATTCAGCACTTGAGGCAAGATGAAGGGTCCTATCAACTGGTTGCCGATAATGCCAGCCCAGACATTGGCACTAAATCTTTGCTGGAAGGACCGACACCTTGTCCTATGTGGGTTCACATCTGACCAGGTATGGAGGTTGTGGAAGTTTGTGATGCCATCCCGGGTGAATTGCGATTCATCCGTCCACAGAATTCGGTCTATAAACCTTCTGTTTTCGATGTCAGACTCGAGCAGCCAAGTGCAGAACTGCAATCGTCTTTCGGAATCTCCTTGATGTAGTGCTTGGACCGGGGTATGGTGGTAAGGATGTAGTCCCTCTCGGTTCACAACGGTCCACACTCTCCCTAAAGACAATCCTAACCGTCGTGCGACCTGTCTGATGCTTATTTCAGGGCTGTTCCTGACAATGTTGAGAATTTGTAGGTCGGTTTCCGCTGAATCGGCCGAAGTTCCTGATCGCGCTTCTGCTCTAGGGGTGGTCACACTTCCGGTTTCTTTTAACCTCCTGAAAGTCCTTGAAAATACCCTTCTATCGGGTACACGCCGATTCGGGAATCTCCTTTGGTATTCCCGTAAGGCCTCACTATCATTTCCGTCTACTAAACCGTACACGTAAATTATGTCGGCATACTCTTCAACAGTGAATTCTGCCATTTTGTCTTAATGTTTTGTGTTAAACACCCGTTCTTATCAATTTCCTCTTCAACTATGGTCAGTGTCCTTTCAAACCTACCCATTTTTATACCATAATTCATAGGAGGTATTAGACACGGAGCGTCAGGATACTTAGAAGTCAATACTGGATATCATAAACTAATAACGCCATTTAACGAGATTCCATTTAGTATTTTATAACAGTTTTTCTGAAATAATAAAACTTTATTACCTGTGTTTCCTAAATAAACATTTCCGAACTTGCTGTCATTAAAATTCTTTACTTAACAACTTTTTCCATTATGGGGCAATAAAGTAATTAGGTACCTGTGAAGATGTTTTAATTTCAGGATTTTTGTATCCTTTTTCTACCTGTGCATGTTGTACCTTTTTTGAAAGGTAATTAGATAGGAAACTTAAAAACAATAAAAAGTAGGTATGTTAATAACGTGAATTTAGGAGAAAAGTGGGGCGAAAGATGCAAAATCGTGAAATAAAATTCAATTTTTCAACTTCCAGAGGTGATTGTGGCCAAGGGGTTGGGGGTAGGGGGGCGGTGTTGACCTTTTTGGAAAGGGTTTCAGAATAGTGATTTTTTGAGACCGGTTTGGGGTCGCTGCGATGCGTAGAAAAAAAAATAAAAATACAATAGCGGTTCCCATATAAGGCAACATCCTGATTTACGAATCAACCTGTAACTGCCGAACGGTGCGAGGTGACCCCCCCCCACCCATACGATTTTTTGCTTGCCTCGGCCTGACCTTTCACCTCCTGCATTATTTCCCTCCCACCTCTGAACACCCTGTATTTAAAAACAATGAATAATTTATACTTTAAAAACTAAATAGCATCCTTTGATTTAACATTAATTTACTTTGACACTCGTTATAACAATCCAAAAAATTAAAATTTTCCACTTAAGCAGTTAAGCTCTTCACGCTTGTTTTCATCATGCCCTTCGTTGCCGGACCTGACTGCTGCTAACATAAATTGTGGAATGTGGTCACCACAACAGTATTTAATAAATGCCGACCGTCGAAAATCATGGACAGCAATCGAAGATCTAACTGAGTGCACTAAAAGTTCCCACAAGAGGTAAAATCCCAGACCATGAAATTGAATTAAATTCCCAAAAAAAAGAATATTTCTTACATCATTCCGTTTCTGGTAGTGTAAGCCTTTCAAGTCTGGACAGTGAAGAACAGGAATCTATCAGGGCAGCTGAAAGACATCGGTCAAGTCGAAATAGTACTGGCGGCATATCTACACATTCCTTAAATGAAGCTGAATTAGCAGTAAAACCATAGCTATCTTGATTATTAATTAAATATTTTATTAGAGATGTTTTACAGCGTGATTTTGAAAGAATTGCTGCTAAACGAAATCTCGCGCCAACGCTAATAAGTCGCATACCATTGCAGAAGAGTATTTCAACACCTTCAATAGCTCCTCTGCGTATTCCAGGTGCCAAAGAGGAAAGTAACATTACAACGTACGTATTTTTCCTATAGTTTGGTATTTTTCCAAAGAATTTTTTAAGTAATTGCAAAAATGCTTTTGGTTTTACGTTATTATATACTTTGAATGCAATTTTTGTCTGAGATGCTGTTACATTTAACATTGCCACAGCTGTATATAAAATGTTGACGGTTCTTTTGCATATTAGCTTTGCTTTTTCAATTCGTTTGCACCAATGATAATTTCTTTAAGCGGAAA